>JAGIQG010000001.1:108229142-108779973 GCA_024679065.1 Sphyrna mokarran | reverse complement strand
GGCCGAAGGGCTTGTTCTGTGCTGTAATGTTCTATGTTCTATGTTCTATATCCTGATTTACTATCGAATTCACAAAGGCTGCCATTTCTAGTGAAAAGTAAGAAGTCGCACAGCACTAGGTTAAAGTCCAACAGATTTATTTGGTAGCACGAGCTTTCAGAGCACTGCCCCTTCATCAGGTGAGTGACCGTGTTGACTCACCTGATGAAGGGGCAGTGCTCCAAAAGCTCATGCTACCAAATAAACCTGTTGGACTTTAACCTGATGTTGTGAGACTTCTTACTGTGCTCACCCCAGTTCAAAGCCAGCATCTCCACATCACAGTTTCTGGCGTAGTTCATGGGCAAATTAACACAAGGTGCACTATAAGCTAGGTATTCATTTGCATCCTGTTTGGCACTAGCATCCATGTCCTTTGATTTGATTAACATTGTAATGTTAATTACAATGCAAAAATGCAACGACAATGTTATTAGTTGCACATTTTATTAGTTGAACATAAAAAGTAATAAGTTATTACACTCCAGGTCTGTGCACATTGCTGATTATTAATTACCTCCACGCAAAGATGCTCCTAGAATCTGAAGTAAAAGCAATCATTATAATTCTGTGCAAGCTTGAATATTAATTTGGACATAACATGATTGGCTCAGAAATAAAGGGAGAGGAACAATGGTTAGATTGTAGTTTCAATGGAAAGCACTATGCCACAGCAAGTTATGGACTTCAGGAGTTTGGCAAGAGTGTGACTGAAAAAGTAGAAACCCAAGAGGGAAGAAAGATGCCAATAGTTTGATTGAATTTGTTTGATTATGTTAGTCAGTTCTCTGAGTTATGTGATTATACTTGATTGCTTAAGTGTAAGACTGGAGCAAGAGAGTTAAGTATTAACAACACACAAAATTCCAGTAAGACCTGAGCTGAGTCCATCTGTACTCAAATAACAGTGTGAGTACTGAGATATTTTAAAAGTACTATAAATAAATCTGTTATTGATTAAGACCTGGTATCATCGACACATTGTTCTGAGATAAATAAGACATCTCAGATATGCAGCAAACCAGCGAATATATAAAAGCAATAAGTTTTGCTATGATAGGCCTTTAGCCCTGCTATCTCTAGTGTTGATGGATGGACAACTTCTTTTGTGAATGGCACCCACTTCCATGAGGGGAGAGGGAATGAAGAATGTTTAATAGAATCTTCTCCTTTGTCAATCTATCCCTATTGTGAGCAAGAAGACTAGAAGACGGTAAATATGTGCTTTGGACATTGGGCTTTCAACCCTTGTGTGTATTAGTCAGATCAGAGTGAATAATGATAGGAAGAAGCAATACGTGTGGCCAAGAGGGCAAAGCAGCTCTGGGAACCACAGAATCTTTTGAGGGTAAAAGCAAAAAGGAAGCACAACAAGTCTTCCTGTTGACCTGCGGAAATCATGCGAAAAAAGTTAGAGAAGACCAAAGTAGGATCTGATAGAGAAAACAAGAGATGTAATGGGAGTCTTACCTGGCAGTCTTGATAAGATCATAACATTTCACTCTGCACTGCATCAGGTACTAGAGATGAAACAGGTCACATTCATATGTGCCGAATGTCTTGTTCACCAACTCATCATCCAAGGGGAGGAGGATTTCCCTTTACCAGCATCCCTCAACTGTGTCTAAAATCTTTACCTTGTACCATCAAAATGTTATTTCCCTTTTTTGGCCGCACAAAAAAACTTGCCTTTAAACTGATGAAGGCCCTTTAAAAAAGGCCCTTACAATTGTGTCTAATTTCCTAAATGAGGGGAATCAGAAAATAATAAAGATGCTCTGCCAAACCCTCTGGGAAGACATTGCTCTTGACCCACTTACCTCCATTTAGCCTCACTTTGGAAAACCAAGATCAACCCCATCATATTCCATGATAATCCTCTACATAAAATTATATAGGAAAATTATATTGTGGGCCAGCTTTTTTGTGGAGCCTTGACAATTCCAGCTTCCCAGATTTCTGCTCATATTTCCAGCACTGGCAATTTTTCCGGTGTGGTTAGTGAGCCTATGCTCTGCACTCCTGACCTGGTCAGCTCCATTGTAACATGGGCATCTCGTAACACTCTGCAATCTTCATGGAGTCAAGCTAATTTCTCCATGATGTATGGTTCATGGACCCTCAAAGGAATCAATGAACTATAGTCTAGATTCAGAAACCTTTTGAAAGGCAAGTTCAAAAAGTTTTATCTGTTCCCCCCCTCTCCCCAGCCAATCTCTGAGGTCTCCTCATACACTCCATACCAAATCAATGATCATCAACCTTTAGTTTCACAAAACTGTTTCCAATCCAGACTGAAAAACATCCCAAAATCATGTATTGATGCAACATCTGGAAAGTACCAAAATAGAACGACACAAGATTATTTCCTGCCATCAACACAATGACAGCTCAGAAAAAATTGTTATTACCCATTTTATAGACTGAAGTGCCAAACTGATCAAAATAGTTGTTTTTTTAATTTAACCTGCTTTTCTAACCTTTTCATCATTTTCTGTAACTGTATTTGAAGCACAATCCTAAGCTTTCAACATTGTGTTTATATTGATGTTTGCTAAGTTTTTTATTTGGCAGTATGGATTAAATAGACGCTAGCTGAAGCTCAGTGATAACACTCCCATCTCTGGAGTTAGAAAGTCACACATTGAAGTTCCATTTCAGACACTTCAGTGCAATACTGAGGGAGTGCTGCACTCTGAGGTGCAGTGTTTCAGATGAGGAATGAAAATGAAGCTCCATCTGCCTTTGCAGATGGGCCTAAAATTCCTATGGCACTATTTGAAGAAGAATAAGGAAGTTTTACATGCTCACCTGCCCAATATTTAATCCTCAACAAACATCACTAAAACAGATTCTCTGGTTGTGATCTTGACTGGCACCAAAATCTGTAAACGTCCACTCCCTCCATCATCGGCGCTCAGTAGCAGCAGTGTGTATTATCTACAAAATGCACTGCAGCAATTCATCAAAGATTCTTAGACGACACCTTCCAAATCCATGACCACTTTCTTCTCGAAAGACATTGGCAGTAGATATATTGAAAGACCACCACCCGCAAGTTCCTCTCCAGTCACTAACCATCCTGACTTGGAAATATATGTTTAGCCAGCGACACCATGTCCCATGAATGAATAAAAAAATCTTGCTGTGTTGGTGTAGCAGGCTCAAGGGGCTCAGTGACTTACTCTCACTCTTAATTCATATATTTGTCTGTGTACCTATTGGTGGCTATGTTTCCCTACTTTACAAAAGTAACTACACTTCAAAAGTATTTAATGGGCTGAAAAATGTTTTGAGTTGCTTGGAGGTCAAAAAGGTGCTTAAAAAAAATGTTGTATGTTACCTATATTGTAACATGTCATGCGTGACCTGTTCAGATATGCTCAGACTTGTAACACAAAAAAGACCACTAATTCATCAACTGCGATTCAGATGCAGTACAGAAATGATGAAATTTCCCTGAACCATGGGCACAAAAATAATCCATAAAAATTCATCAGTAACAAGATATTTAAATAGGAACAGTGAATGAAATTCTTCAGTGTTTGACACTGCAAATTCTAAACTTCTTGATGGGAAGAAGGAAAAAGACAAAGGGATGAAGGGAATGTAGCCCCTTTCACGACTTTAGCACATTCCAAAGCATTTTGCAGCTGATATTTGGAAGTAATACTGGAAATGCAACAGCCAGTTTGTACACAGCAAACTCCCACAAACAGCATTGTGGTAATGACCAGGTCATCAATTTTTTTAAGAGATGTTGACCAAGGGATAAAAATTGGCCAGGATGCCAGGATAACTGCCCAGCTGTACTTTTTACATCCACAAATGGGGCCTTATTCACCTCATTCTAAAATCTGCAACTTCCGACAGTGCAGTATTCCCTCAATACTAGAGTGATCCAAGAATTTTATGCTCAGATTCTGGAGTAGGAACTGAATCCATACTCTTCTGACTCAGAGACAAAACTACCTGAGCCACAGACCAATACTAGAAAATTGAGCTAAACTGAACAGTACAATACATAGAGTTGTTCTGTTCAAATTAAATAGCCACCATAAGAAGTATCATTGAATTGTTAGCTGTATAGGTACTAACATTATTTTATTTATTTCTGCTGGAGACCCAATGTCATTTATTATAAACAAACAGGATCAAAATCTAATTAATTTATTTTTTGAGAGCATCATAATTCTACTCTCGAGATCCAGTTGAAATCTGTTTTAGTGATGTTGGTTGAACCTAGGTTAACTTGTTACTGTGGAACTAAAAGCAACTCTCAGAAAAATTCCATTAACTGCATGTATTAGACTTCCACTAACTTTAGGGGAAATCAAAGCAAATGTTAAAAAGATCAACAAAGTAAAAGTCACTGATTGAGGAGTTACCTCCACACACAGTAAGTGGCATCTTCAGGATTTCAGAAAGGCCCTTTTTAAAAACGTATATTTTACTCTAAGATCTTGAGGCTTTGTGTGAGTATAAAGCAGGCAATAATAAATGTTTCTTCTGATTTACATTCTCACTGTAATGGTTTTTAATGAGTAAGAGAATCTTCTAGTTTCTACAGTAAACTGGACCTTGCAGAGATCAAGAACAAACTGCTTCAGTCCTTTATCATTTCGCCTGACGAAGGCACAAAGGCCGAAAGCTAGCAAGTTTACTATCAAATAAATCGGTTGGATTTAAAATTGGTGTTGTCAGACCTCTTACTCAGTCCTTTATCTCACATTGCTTCCAGCAGAAGCTCAATCATCCTAGAAAATCTTACTATACCAATTGACTGCTTCTGCAAGCACCATGGGATAAAAATATACAATAGTTTCATGTAAATATCTGTATATAAATCTTTGTAGATACAATTTTAGAATATTTAGAATTATAGAATCACATAGCAATGACAGAGGCCATTTGATCCATCAAGCTGTTAGAAAAACTTTTCATTTAGTCTCACTTCCCTATTTCTCCCCTATAGTTCTCCCTCTCTCATGTTTAAGTACATATCCACTTGTAGAAAGTTAACGTTGAATGAATTTGCACCATCATTTCATGCAATGCAGTCCATATGAATAATAACTCCCTTAATAAAAAATACTTCCCTCATTTTCAATGTTTTTTTTTGCCAATTATTTTAAATCTGTGTGCCTGTCGCTGTCAGTTTAGGTCACGGTTCCTCCTGCTAGTGGAAACAGTTTCCCTCTATCTAGATCAAGCTGCCACATAACAGCTCTACTAACTCACTCCTTAACCATTGCTGCTCCAAGTAGAACAACTTCTTTAGTCTCCCCTCATAACATCCTCCCTGATGGAGGGAGGCACAATGGTTGTGGTTAAACAACACTGCTGCCTCATAGCGCCAGAGACCTGGATTCAATTCCAGCCTTGGGTGACTATCTTTGTGGAGTTTGCATATACTCCCCCTGTCTGCATGGGTTTCCTCCGGGTGCTCCAGTTTCCTTCCACACTCCAAAAATGTACAGGTTAGGTAGGTTGGCCATACTATATTGCCCCTTCATGTCAGAGGAATTAGCAGGATAAATACATACCATCTAAGGATCTTTGATGAATTGCTGCAGTGCATTTTGTAGATAGGGCCTGATGGGATTGTTGTCAGTGCAGGCTAGATGGGCCGAATCACTTCCTTTTGCACTATAGAGATTCTAGGATTCTATGATAACTGAAGTTCTCCATCTCTTATGGAGGTTTCTGGTTTCAGTGGTAGCATCCCTACCTCTGGAACAGATGCTCAGAGTTCAAATCCCATGCCAAAATTTGATCATGGAAGGAACATTCATGACATGGCTGATAATCAGTGTAGGAATTTTACCACCACCATCCCATTATTACCTAAACAGAAGGAAATTGTGCATGAAGGTACACTTTAAAAAGAACCTATACCCTTCTAGTAAATCTTTTCTACAACCTCTCCAAGACCTTGCTATCCTTTCTAAAGAGAATTGAATGCAATAATTCAGTTGACAACTGTTTAATGATTTATAAATTTTTAGCACAGCTTTCTTGTTTTTGTGCTATATTACTTCATTTATAATGCTCAGCACCTTGGATAATTTTAGTGGTTTTTGCCCTGCCGTCAAGGAGTTATCCAGCATCTCCTTAAAAATTGGATCATTTAGCCTATATTGCCTCTCTTCTTCTCACATCTTCACACTTCCCTTTATTAAATTTCACCTGCCATTTGTCAGTCCATTTCCCCTGAGTGTCATTCTTCTAGACATGTGGCACTTCAGCAGAACGGGGTATCATTATGCAGTCTCCTAGCAATGGAAGAAAAACTCTTCATCTTCCACTCTGAGCATTCCTGAACTCAACAACACGCCACTGTGAAATATAGCAAGCTGAATTCAGGAAAGATCTGTCAGCGACTTTTTCAAAAAGCAATGAAGTTGATGGTGACTGGATTAATTCAGGACTGTTCAAAGAGGAGAGATGGAGTGGAATGAGCTTAGACTCTCCAGCATTGAGAAGAGTGAGTGCATATCTCATTGAAATGTATAAAATTATGAATGGGCTCGACAGCATTGGTGCCAAGATGCTATTTCCCCCGGTTGGATAGTCGAGAGTTAGGGTCACAGTCTCAGGATAAGTAGTTGGTCATTTAGGATTGAGATGAGGTGAAATTGCTTTCCTCTTTGAGCATGGCTCCTTGCTTAGAAAAAGTAATGAGTAAAGTTACCTTTGGTTCTCTTGGTTTAAATCAGGATGCTGCTTGAGATGGTTTTTCTTGGATTAGAGAAGTTTGAGGGACAATCTGATTGAGGTGCTAAAGATTATGAGGGGCATGGACAGAATGGATAAGGAGTGGCTGTTCCTCTTAGTTAAAGAGTCAATTATGAGGGGACATAAGTAAAAAGTGAGGGGTGGGACGTTTAGGGGAGATTTGAAGAAAAACCTTCATACCCAGAGGCTGGTGACGGTCTGGAATGCATGTCCGGGAGGGTGATGGAGGCAGGATGCCTCTCATCCTTTAAAAAGTACATGGATGAGTATTTGGCACACCATAACATTCTAGACTATAGGCCAAGTGCTGGCAAGAAGGATTACGTAGGCAAGCCAGGACCTTTCATGTGTTGGTGTGGACTCGATGGGCCAAAGGGCCTCTTCTGTGCTTCTTTGATTCTGTTAACAATGTCCTTTAAAGATGCACCCCTGAAGTGAAAGATAAATATTCCTATGATGTTTACTTGGGGTAATATCTCTTAGAATATATCTTGTTTCTCCCCCCAAGTATGAAAATGTCAACTGCTCATCACTTTGCTTTTCCTTTTTATATGTTTATTGTAAGGAAACAGAACACTGCTGTATTCAAATCACATTCAATGATAATTTGTGAATGAAATATGACAGTACTGTATATATTTGTAATTGTTTCACCATTGGTGCACTCTAACTTGTATAGTGATGTAAGTCATTGATCTTGCAGTCTGCCTTTCAAATCCTGTTGCAAACATGTACTTGAAAGCTCTCTTTATTCTCCCCCCAGCCTGAACTGTTGGTAACAAGAATGTTACATTTTAAATAAATCTTGCACTTTATAGCAGCTTATATTTGAGCTTGGAAGGGTGGCTGAGCATTAGAGAGCTTTTGAAAACTAAATGTTCACAAAAATTATCATAACATTCTGATATTTCTCGGATTATTTTCGGAATGTCATTCTTTAAACAGCAAGTGCTGATGTATTATGCTGCTAATGAGTTAGCAGCTGTAACATCACGAGGAGACCCAACTTAAATCAGGAACTTCAAGACAACCCTTTTATTTTGAGCAGTTGCCTGGGAAGTTGCAGCCACTGCAGGAGACAAGCCACCATTTCATCTCTTAACCGACCTTTTTCTTTAATGCAAAAAATATTTTGCTGGTGGCATAGTGAATGTGTCGGCTCAAAGAGGAAGAAGAGACATCCATTCAACACCAAGCTACACAACTCACCTGGTTTGAATTTCCATCAACTTCAATGTAAATAAAGATCAGATGAGATATAAAACGCCTGCCGATTCACCAACACCTGTTTTGCCTTATCACACAAAGTCTTGAATTCTCAGATGTCACCACCGCTGCCAGCAAGAATGGAGAACGTGGCACTCAGCCAAATGTTCATTCACAGCAGCAGGACCACAGAATCCCAGCCGTGGGGGAGGTCAGAGAATCACAGCCAAGGTCTACCCCAATTCATCTGTTTCTGTTCCTTGCTATAATGCAGGCATGATTGGAGACTCAGCTGAGGATGGGCATCCGAGTGGGCAGAATCAACTAGGTGAATACTGGAAATATTAATAAGCTTTCCATCTCAAAATGTTAATTACATTTAACTGAACCATCCTATCAAGTGTGGGGGGAAGAGAAATAATCAAGAATACAGAGGGATCTGATAGCCTAACAAAAATGATTGAAAAAGGAGAAAAATAGCTTTAAAATTAATCTTCATGAAAACCATAATCAAGTTTAAAATTTATTTCTAAAGAAAATGAAAATTTATTTAACTTCAAACCAGATTGCTTAAATTATATTTATAGAAAGCTTTTAAAGGCAAAGAGACAGGAAAATGAAAATGTTCCTTATATGACGGAGCCCTAAATCAGAAAAGCACTTGGGATGATGACATTTTCCTTCTTTAACTAATTTTAGACCAAAAGGAGATATGAGAGTATCAACTTTTCCACTGGAATTAACAATGAGCTCCACCCCATCAGTTAATCTGCACATTTCAATTATTAATTAGTTGGAGCTTACTTATGGACAAAAATTTCCAACATTTGCAGCAATATTCAATCCTGAAAAAAGTGAAAAAATTGATGAGGAGGTAGTCATCACACGAGTGGAAAATGTTAAAAATCTGAAAATATTTCAAACACATGGGTAAAGACATGTTTTATGGCATCGGTTATGTGAATTCCTCATTTGTGCCTATTTGAAAGAAGGAAACCACTGCATTGCAAACTATTTACTGCCCTCTAGTGTCCAGAAAGGCCGTCCAGAAATGGAAGAACCACCAGCCATGGAGCAAGAGATTTAGCCCCATGTTAGAAATATGAGCAATGCTCCAATCTTCTTCTTTGTTGTGCTGTTGCCTTGTTTACTGAAGTGCCATTTTTGTTCTTTTCTGGTGATTTATGATAAAACAAATAACCTTTCAGTTGCTGAAAACTATAAATGATGATTAAACGCAGTTCTGGAATATGCTGCTAGAAACAATGGAAAATGGCTGAATAGGCTATATATATAATAACATTTGAAAACAAACCTTACTATTTGTGTACAAGGTTATTGGATTTACCTGAGGGAGACGGCTGCCCCTTCACAACACCATTTTTAGTTTTCTCCTCAAAATCCATCACCTCCTTGTAGATTAATTCTGTCAAAAACAGAAGTCAGGTCAATCTAGCATATTTATTTAATGCAATTTATTCTAGTAGTGATGACTTTTGGGGGGTTTTACCACAGAAATAATATTACCATAACAATATCTACATTGGCTACCCCTAGAGTGAACACGAACATTGACCAATTTAGTCAACGTGAGCAAGCACTCAATACTTACACGCGTCACATTAACCAGTACCTTGGCGTTTCAATCACTTTGACATGTATGTTTCTCCTGGGAGGCAAGATCACATTATCTTTGGAGCTTGGCCTGCCTACTTAGGTATCAGTTCATTTGACACTAGCAAGGTATTACATTGACCCAACATGGTTTAGGGCAAAAGTGTACCATCATCAATGGCAGATAATGGTTGTGAATCCTATTTGCTTAGTAACTGTAGGCTATCTTGAAGCAAGGAAGATTAGAGGAATAATTTCAAGAATGGAGAATGTGTGGGGTGGGGCAGTTGTGGAGGGGAGGGGAATCTGAAATTGTGCCCCCACCTTCCTTCAATTCAGGAAAGGGATCTGTTGTTTCGGGTGGAAGGATTGGCTGAGTGTTTACCACATTGAAATTAAGCTTAAAAATGACACTCTATCATTCAAAGGGTGGCACAGTGACACAGTGGTTATCACTGCTGCCTCATTGTGCCAGTAACCCAGGTTCAATTCCGATCTTGAGTGACGTTCTGTGTGGAGATTGCACATTCTCCCCATGTTTGCATGGAGTACCTCTGGATATTCTGGTTTCCTCCCACAATCCACAGATGTGTGGGTTAGCTGGATTGGCCATATAAAATTGCCCTTTAATGTCAGGGTGACGAGCAGGGGTTAGGGGTTACTGGTATAGGACGTGGGTGGGATTGTTGTCAATGCAGGCTCGATGGACCAAGTGGCCTCCTTCTGCACTGTAGAGATTCTATGATGATCATGCTACACAGCAAATCTGGCATCATAGCTGGGAACCTTCCAAGTTTACCTCAGGAATTTCAGCCAGCATGTTCTAAATCACTCAGTAGGGTGTATACTCTTGCAAGAGTCATGACATGCTCTGATCTGGACCTACTGAAGGCCCTATCAAAGGAGAAAGCAAGTGCTTACCCTTTAAGGAATTTTTTTGTTTCTTACTTGGGGTGAGGGTGGAGGTGGGGGAGATCTATCCAATCTACTGTGCAAAATCTAGCTCTTGGCCATTCCTGCACGTACCTCCTCCATGGGATGGCTGGTCCAATTCTGCCACTAAAGGAATGGGCACTTGCTTCTAATATTTAAAGTATCCCATTCCCCATTCATTGGATTTGATATTGGGTTTTCAGGGGACAGCTTGGAATGATAGGCTAAGCCATGTGGCCCATTATCAATTCTGTGGAAATTCAACCTCATCTTTTACCTCAATGCTCTACTCCCCATCTATAATGTGATTGAATTGAGATAGAGCTTCAGTTGTCACAGAGGGTGCAGGAGCCATTTTATTTTAAAAGTCTATAGTATAATGCCTACGAATTATTCTTACATTAAAATCAAGGGTCTCCCCAGTTATCTCAATAACCCATTTCTACTTACTATATTCTGCTCCTTTGGGATAAATTCTATGTATACATTGTTTTACTTAATAGATGCCAGTATCAGCAAGTAACTTAAACATGTACTGTTAGGTATCCTTGTAAACATATATCTTTTGTTTCTTACTGTATGTTTACAGAAAATTACTGAAATTTTCCATCCTCATTTTTGGCTGGAATTTTACATTGCTGCTGAGAGTGAATGGAGTTTTGGCTGGAATGCCAAATTTTCTGTTCTCGCTCGCAACGCGTTCCACCATGGACAAGACCAGAGAATCCTGCCCAGTATGTATGACGTGGTAGGTTTTTCAGGTTGTGCTTAAGCACAGCACCGGTGCTGCAGATTAAGTCTACTGTTATAGAAAGCACTGATTTTCAATTCAATTGTTTTAAACCTATCTATCCATCATTTTTCATAATTTAGTGAAGATGGTAATATTCATCTTGCTTCGAAATTTTTATGTAAGATTATCAACATGCATATGATTGTAATTATAACTGATGTTTCACATTACCTTTCCATTCATCTATACTGTGCTCTCTCTCATCAAGCTGCTTATCATAGATCTGGGGAGGAGGCTACAAAATAAAGGACACATATATTACATAGCATGATACAGAAATGTACATTTTAGTCCATCTCTCTATTGCTCATTAGGAGAGACAAAACTATCTACTTTTTAAAATCATCCCCAAACTGCATTATTAATTATTATATCTTAGATGATATAACTCCAGAAGAGCTAGCTGACTGCTCAAAAAGCATTATACGATGAAAATGTTTAACTTTGTCTCTTGATTTTGTTTCTTCCCATCAGCATTGTTATCTGTCACCATATTATGTGTATAGAGTTCAGATTGACTTTCTATGGCTTATTTTATTTATGGGTTCATTGATTTCCTATTCTGGTTAGCTGATGTAAAGATGTTACTGTTCTCACAAGCCAGTAGGAGCGACATATTGGGTTTTGGGTGCACAGCAGTCAGCCATTAGTGACACCTTCTGTTTCATAAGATGATGGTTTGTGCTGTGATCATCAGCTTTGCGCTGTGCATTGTCTTCTGTTGCTTAGGAGCCTCACTGTTGAGCTGTGTTTGCTGCAGTAGAGGACAGGTATTAGAAGATGCACAAGTCACTGTCTGATAGTAACTTCAAATCTGCGCCATGCCTATCCCTGATAACTTTTCACCACCACCACCCCCCCCTTACTTACCAAGAATCTATTCACCTCTGCCTTAAAAATGTTTAAAGACTCTGCTTCAGCCTCCTTTCCAAGAAGACAGTTCCAAAGATCCACAACCTTCCCAGAGAAAGCAATTCACCCCCTTTCCATTTTAAATAGATGACCACTTATTTTTAAACAATGACCCCTAATTTTAGATACTCCCACAAGAGGAAACATCCTCTCCACATTCATCCTATCAAGACTCCTCAGGATCTTACATGGTTCAATCAAGTCACCTCTTGCTCTTCTAAACTCCAGCAGCTGCAAATGTAGTCTGTTCAACATTTTTTCATAAGACAACCTGCCTATTCCAGGTATTAGTTTGGTACATCATTTCTGTACTGGTTCAAACACATTTATATCCTTCCTTAAATAAGGTGACTGATGTGTACACAATACTACAAATGTCATCTGACTAGTGCTGTATGTAACTGAAGCATGACCTCCCTTACTTGATAATAGCACATATAAATGATAATATTTTATTAGTTTTCCTAATTATTTGCTGTACCTGCAAACTAGCCTTATATAATTCATGCAGTAAGACATCCAGATTCCTCTGCACTTCAGAGCTCTGTAACCTTTCATTCTTTGTACCAAAATGGACACTTTCCAACATTATATTACATTTGATGGATCTTTGTCCACTTACCTAACTCCTTATATCTTTGCATGTCCTCATCACAACTTAATTTCCTACTTATCTTTGTGTCAGCAGCAAATTTGGCAACCATCCCATCCATTCCTTCATCCAAGTCATTTATGTAAGTTGTAAATAGTTGAGATCTCAGCACTGACCCCCATGTTACATCACTTGTTACATCTTGCCAACCTGAAAAAGGCCCACTTATGCCTGCTCTCTGCCTCTTGTTAGCTTGCCAATATCCATGCCGATATGTTACTTCCTATACAACAAGATTTGTTTTCCACAATGACCACTGATGTGGCATTTCGTCAAATGCCTTTTGGAAATTTAAGTGCAGTACATCCACCTGTTCTTCTTCATCCTTAGCACATTTTACTTCCTTGAAAAGACTCCAGTAGATTGGTTAAATATGATTTTCCTTTCACAAAACCATGTTGGCTCTGCCTGATTGCTTTGAATTTCTCTACTAGTTCTCTACTAGTGTTGCTTTAATAATAGTTTCGAACATTTTCCCTATGACATTACACCCAACCAGTATTCGAGTAGAAATCGCAAATGCATGAAAATCAAGACCACACTAACTTTAATTGCTTTTAGCATTTTACTCATTAGACAGTGATCTTTCAGAAGCAATGGCATATCTCGGTCATGCCTCCTTGATAAATGTCAGTCTCCTTACCTGCACTGTCTTTACCAGGCTGCTGTGCCCTCACGTAATGGAGCAGCAGAGTTTAAGACCATGTATATGTCACCTGACATCACTGACAGCCTTTTCCTGCTTTTGGTGATCGTCTTATGACATGCTCTGTGCTAGGATCACACTGAATGTAGTTCCTGTTGTGCCAAAAATGTGAAAGGAAGCGCTTGGCCTATGAATGAAAACTCTAGCTTAGTTACTGCAATTCCTCTAGGAACACTTGCTCCCTTTGGGTCAGATGAACCCATCACTTTAGTAACAGCAGCAAGTGTGACTGTCTCCTCCCTTAACAACATAATGTGCAACATGATTGCACAAGCACATAAATTCACAATGTTAGTGCTTCCTTCCAAATTGCTCTTACAGCAATTTTGATAGTGTTGGGAAATACAGCAATTATTGGATATTGGAAAGTCATGACATTGTTGTTCAATGGGAAAGATGAGAAAGTAAATGATGTTGCAATCACTTGCTTGATACAACAAGGAGAGCAAATTGATTGAAGCTATATGTAATCCTCAACTTAGTTCTGCACAGGCATAATAGATGGGGGAGGAGATGGCTTTGACAGTCATCAGCACCATACTGTATCTATAGCATACACTGGCAGCTATGTTTAGATGCGATAGCTCTGCAGAGGAAGCTCCTCTCGTTTATTCTGTGATAAAAGATGCCGGACTTCCAGACTGCTTGATGCTAAAATGAGGGGAGTAACTGGCTGATCTCCCTGGCACTGCTTGGTTGACGTTATTCAACATCCCCCCATCCTCATCGCTGAGAGAATAATGGCGGTTCAAAATAACACTAAGTAACTTTTAAGTTTATTTATTAGAGTCACAAACAGGCTTACATTAACACTGCAATGAAGTTATTGTGAAAATCCCCTAGTTGCCACACTCCAGCAGCTGTCTGGGCATACTGAGGGAGTTTATCAAAGAATCCACAGTGCAGAAAGAGGCTATTCGGCCCATCAAGTCTGCTCCAGCTCTCCAACAGAGATTGTACCCAGGTCCTACCCCCAAAACCCCAAGTACTTACCCCTAACCTACATATCTTGATACACTAAGAGGTAACTTAGAATGACTAATCCATCTAACCTGCACATCTTTGGACGGTGGGAGGACACCAAAGTACTCAGAGGAAACTCACGCAGACATGGGAAGAATGTGCAAACACCACACAGACAGTGACTCAAGCCAGAAATTGAACCCAGGTCCATGGCATTGTGAGGCAGCAGCACTAAGCACTATGCCATTGTGTCGCTCAAAGTAACTGCATGCCTTTAAAATTCCTCTTACTGTTACATTGCTTTTATCATCCATTTTAAATGGGCAGATTGAATGCAGGGCTGAACAACCAGTGGATCCTTAAAAATCTATCTGATATGAAGTAAATCCCACTGTATCTCCTCCTGTAAAGGCTTTTAATAATAGTTTCTAACTTTAATAATAGTTTCTAACATTTTCTCTATTATGTTATACTGAGATATGACTCCCAAGCAACAAACAATTTGTCTAAGTGGCTAATTTTTCTGCATGAGTTTAGACAATACTTGGGAGCATTCCAGATGGGACATCAAGCCCAGGCCAAATCTCATCTTCGCGTGACTTATATGACTACCGTATGGAAATGGGACTAACTGCATTGCTCTGCAGAGAGCCAGTATGGGTTTAATGGACCAAACAGCCATCTTCCATGTCATATGATTTTTAACTATCATGAAAATAAACCATGAAAGGGTCCAAGAGTACAATGATCAATTGTGGTATCCCAACTGCAACTCAGATTGGCTAACTTAGGCAGAAATTGACGGATCTACATTCTAACCTGGAGTTCTGTTTGATTTTCAAAATTGAAGTTGCCTTTGAAACTTTTGAGATTTACTTGAAAGACTCATGTTCTCTTTAACAAATTATCTTCACTTTCTTAAAACCTGTGTAATTGCTCCAAAGCTTCTACAGAAATAAAAGAGAGCAGTTGATAGTTGGTGAATACTGACATACAGTAAATGGAAAGATTGATTCATCTGACAGTTCCTTGAACATTATAGTTCATCTTCAGACAATATCTAAGCTAATCAAAGAGAACTGAGCAATCAAAACATGGCCCCTAGAGAAAAAAAAGCATTGCCTGGATTTATAAGAGACCAAGATTATGCTAGAAAGTCAAAAAATGAAGCTCAAGAGGTTTATGAAGCCAGCTAACTTGTTATGTTAATATACTTCTATAGTATGTTCCCCTCTTCCAGCTATTTACAATATAGCCAATCATTCTGTATTGTAATTCCATGCTTCCTGACCATCATGCTGTTTTGCTACCGAGTCGAATTTCTTCTAACATTAATAACATTATATTGTTGAGGTTTATATTTCCTATTGTCACCACATTTTATCAGGATTTAGTTCCAGTTCAAGGTCCAGATTTCATCTTTCAATTAGGCACTTCACAGCCTTCTAAACTCAAGATTGAGTTCAATGATTTCAGACCATAATCTCTGACCAGAAATATTATTTCAACATTTTATTAAACACATGCTTGTCTTAGCCTTGTTTTTCTTTTCTTTGCTTTTGGACGCGACTGTTCATTATTCTGCTATTCACACTCTGGACAATTGATTGCGAGTAGGGAAAGAAAAATCCATTTCGTCAAAATTTATTTTTTAAAAATGTTCCAAAAAGTCAATGCACCTTCTCCACTCCACGGAGGAGAGAAAATGTCTGTCTGACATTTCTCGAATCTGTATGAGAGGGATGATCAAAATGGTATGTGTGTTTAACCCCAACCTGTCACCCCTTTGCAGGTCTTACCTGAGCTTAGCTATACTGGACCATGAAAGTTATTTTCTCTGTCCCGCTCTATCCCGGTATCATACAAATAAGGTATGATGGACAAGCGGAGTGGTGGGACAGGTGCACTGTGAATGTGAAGGAACAGTGTTGGAAAATCTCCCCATTCCCATTTCCTCTGTTCCTCTACTATTCAGTCCACGCTGTCACCAAGGAATCAATTGGATGCAGTGGTGAGCACATAAGTTTGTCTTTCTGAAGGGCTCAGAAAAGGTGAGTCAAATTCCCTGGCTGTATTTATGCCATGATCCTAAGTACCTCTTACTGTGAAATGTACAGGAGTAATAAACATCAGGACTTACCGCCTCAACTTCAGCTGGATCATACCAGACGTTAATGTATGGATGCTGTAAGGCTTCATCCACAGATATCCGTTTGGAAGGGTCAATTACCAACATTTTGGACAAAAGGTCTCTGGCTTGGCTGGCTGCAAAACATATTTCCAAACTCTTAATCAATTTCTTAACAATATTGTTTCCAGCACTATTTACCTTCATTTTTGACTTGTAATGCAACTTCTAGTGAGAAACCCATTCAAACGCCTAATGAAAATCCTTTCATATTTTATGCATTGATCATCTTCTATGCAATGGCTCTAACTTTTCATTCAAAACCTCTACTATTTTCAATACATTAGACAGCAGAAAATCCTTGGTGCTGCATTGTTGAAGTTAGTGTCGGGAGGCGCAAATCAATTCTGCCTGGAATTTGCTGAGTCAGAACAAGGTCAACCAATTACCTCAGCAGTATTGGGCACTCACAACATTATGGGGGCACCTTAGGAACCTATCAGAGAAAGTGTGGTGTGGAGGCAAATATGGCAAAAACAGTGCTGACTATTTGGGAATGTTGCAATTGACTCCAATGGCTATTCCTTATAAGGTGCTGTTAAGAAGTCACGTGCACAGAATTTTGACTGGGGACCAGCTCATGACTCAGGCCTCAAACCACTGGTGGGCTACATTTTTACTACTCAAACACCTATTGAGGATGAACTCTGGAATGGTTTACCCAGCTGTTCAACAACCAGAAGCCTCATGCCAACCTGCTTTCACCATTACGAGATTGACATTCTCTTCTCTTACCAATGGCCACTTCAGCTTGAGTGGCCATCTTAGGGCTTAACAGAGAAGATCCTTCCTAACCAGATTCCAACAGAAACTTGCAGTTTGGGTTGGACATGTCATATCCGAGATCTGGCTGATACCCCGGATAGTGTGGCACACTATTGGTTGACTTACTATAATGTTAGCCCTTGGAAATTGAGAAGCTGGCTTCCTTTTCATAAAAGCATTCTCAATCTCTTGCATTTTTGATATAATTAAAATTGGTGTCCCTGCTGTAAATTTCTAGTCTTTCCCATGTTGTTTTCATTTTACTGCACTGTTACAAATCAAACATGCAGCAATTGCATGATTGTGTGGATTTACCACACAAGTTTGACAAAATATAAAAAGTGGTGTTTGATAAAAGGTGTCAGGAATAGTTCTCTAAAATTAGATTAGGTAGTATGGTGGTATTGCCATTCAGTGTCAGGGATCTGGGTTCGATTCCCGGCTTGGGTCACTGTCTGTGTGCAGTTTGCATGATTTCCATGCGTCTCCTCTAGGTGCTCCAGTGTCCTCCTACAGTCCAAAAGAATGCTGGTTAGGTGCATTGACCATGCTAAATTCTCCTTTGGTTATCAAACAGGCACTGGAGTGTGGCGACTGGGAGATTTCCACAGTAACTTCATTGCAGTGTTAATGTAAGCCTACTTGTGACACTAATAGATAAACTTTAAGTAAACTGACTTTCATGAGAACAGATTTTAAAACATGTAGGTTTGGGGGTTTTGAGTTTCAATTCAGATGTTTAGAGATTCTATTCAATCATTTCTTTGGTTCATTTATTCAGTTCTGATAAACAATTGAAGATTAATACTTACTCCTGTGCCTTACCTTTTAATTTATTGTGTTCCGAGTCTGCTGGAAAGAGACAGTCTGGGAAGAGCTTGGGGAAAGTGTGTCCTGTATACTTGGGCCTATTCTCCACATAATTACGAACTGTGGGTTGCAATTTCTTCATGAACTCTGGAGAGGGTGTGCCCAACTGCTCAATAACCTTATTCCATTGATCAATATCTGAATTGAAGAAGTTTAGGAAAATCTGCCACTGTTACCAGAAGATGAGCTATACTTAAAGATGAAGGAGGTGAACAAAGATAAATCAAGCTTAAGCTTTAAATGTGTTAAAATACCTCTAATAACAACATTCTTAGTTCTAGAGTTTTAGAGGTATTTCTACAGCCAATTTCTTTTTAGATATATGTATACATTCTTAAAGTCATGCAGATTGACCAAAGAATTATTCCCTCTGGTTTCATGAAGGTTTACTAGCAATTGTGATTTAAAAAAATACACAAACATTAATTAATAGGAAAAGGAAATATTTTATAATTGGCAACACATTTTGTAATATATTACACTATATGTTATAACCTTGATGATTTTGCAATGTCTTCTCCTTTTTGGGATATGCATCCAGTCAGGGTCCACAAGTTACATTGTGGACCCCTGAGCATTATACTCTCAACTTTCCCCATATTCCAAAAGGTGAGCTTTGAACACTGAATC
The DNA here is from genome assembly GCA_024679065.1 of Sphyrna mokarran. Classification (NCBI taxonomy): domain Eukaryota; kingdom Metazoa; phylum Chordata; class Chondrichthyes; order Carcharhiniformes; family Carcharhinidae; genus Sphyrna; species Sphyrna mokarran. The sequence goes on along the minus strand of JAGIQG010000001.1, from coordinate 108,760,964 downwards.
CTCTTATCCTTTTCTGCAGCTAGAATAGTGGGGCAAACATTACCACAGTTAAGAATTAGAACATCCAGTGTTTTAATTTTTTTTTTGATGTGTCTTATGGGACTTCTTTTCTGGAAGAGATGTTTCTTGCAGTTAAAATGGATTTACAATACATTTGTCATCACTTGTGATGAATATTAGGGCAGAGGTCAATACATGAGCAAAACCTGGGCCTGCCTGCACCTCAGGTGTTTGCACTTTTGAATCCATTATACTGCAAATGTCTTCTTTTAAAGAAAAGATGAAATATCTTCAGTATTCCTGGCAGCTACATGGTGGTAAACAAACCCAATTATGAGATGTCTCCCAATTAAATTGTGTGCCAACATGAGAGCTATTTTCATGTATTCAATTCATCTTTACAACTAAGGTATACACACCTTGGTCTTCTCAGGTATGTTACAACAATAACAATATATATTTATATAATAACTTTAATGCAGAAAAACATCTCAAAGAGGTGAATTTATAAATAAATCAATGCAGAAACAGAAGGAGATATGAGCAGACTTGATCAAAACTTGGTTAAATATGAGGAACCAGGGGATCAAGGATTGAGGGAGGGCATTCCAGAGGATGAGATCTGGTTAGGTGGCCAATGATAAGTGAAAGGAAGGTGAGGACAAACATTGGCCAGATTAGAGCAGAGAGATCGGGAATGAGATAGCAGAACTGGAGGAGGTTGCACTGACCAAGAAGAGGTATAAACATATAAAAATAGAATACAGTCCTTGCTTCATCCTCCTAATAATTAATGCATAACATATAAAGAAGCTTGTTCTCCAAGTGATAGCTTGCAATGCCAAAAAAATGGTATGAAGGAGGTGCAATTAAACTTTTAACACAATGTGAAGAGAGGGCATGAAACTGACATTAGCGGATCAGCTGCCCTTCATACACTCCCAATTTTGATTTTCATTAGCTTCAATGGAAAGAAAATTGAGCAGGATGTGCATATTGGTGACCAAGCCAGAATCATCCATTTCTCACCACTGCTGAGGGTTGAACTCAGCCCCTAGGTTTACACATTGAAGCCATTTGATACAGTGAGCTGGTAAGTATAATCACAAGAACAAAAGCCTTTGCTTGCATGAAGTTAATTTTTGAAGTGAAGGTCTAAAACAATCTCATAAAATCTCCCACAATACATGACAACATTATTGAAATATACAAACCTGATCTTTGACTAGAAGAAAGCAATCTGATTTCACTAGATCTAAATTGATGACTGAAACTGCCTTTGGAATTGAACAGAACATCATTCGCTTTGTGAAAAATACATTTGACAAACTCTACTGTTTACTTGGATATATATTTATATTACTGTCTTATCAGCAAGCAGTAACTTAAATGATATTAAAATATAGAAACATACCTCCTTTGTATGCATTGGACATATTACAAGACAGGAATAAAGATTTGTAGAACAAAAATCATGAATATAGTGCCCTTTCAACAATGTTGTACCTAGTGGGAGTGTTCATTATTTCAATTATGCTTATTAAAGTCATTATTGAATGTGACCTTTTGTCTCTTTGGTTCAAGGTGCTGACTGCATCATTTCAGCAGGCGTGGAATTTGTAACCAATCAGATCAAAAGGACTGCCTTTAAAAATGACTGATGCAGGTATCAAAATGGAGGTTCTGGTTGCTTTTATTTGGAATTCATGTAACAGATAGGCTTAATGCTGGTTGTGTCATATCTTTCTGCCTATTGTAATACTACAAAGGCATATTAGTAGATGTTTGTGATCAGGCAAACTGACAAGCATTGATGTACAGTAAGCAAGGGATTGTAACAATAGCTGGGCATTTAACATGTGGAAAATGGATAACAGATACAGCAATGGCATTGACTGATGTTTGTCCATCAGAGTGACTGTAGTCTTGATTGATCTTCGAGGAGGTTTCAACAGCTGTTTAATTTACTCAGGAAGATCAGAACAGCTCACCCAGCCCCTTGATCCTGTGAGGATTTGCTGATCAGTCTTTCTGTTGCTCATCTTGTTCAGGAAAGTCGCATGTCGAGGTCACAGAATTCAAATTGACTTCAGAAGAATTCTGCACCTTGCAGCTTGTTAGTGTGCAATTTCTCTCGAGATGAATAGTGATGAGTGCTGTATTCAGCAAAATCTGAACCAACAATTAAGTCAGCATCTACTGCTTTCTGTGGCAGAGTTCAATGCTCTTATCATTCCTTGTGTGAAGAAGTATTGTCTAACGTTTTCTCCTGAATGACCTGATTCTGATGATTTGGATGCTCTTTCATTTCCTTCCAAAGTCCTGAAAATTTCCATCAAATCACCCAGCTCTTAACCTCCCCGATGTCAGGAGTGTACAGATCTAATTCATATCATTTCACTTAGAATTTAATTAGCCTTTTTTGTCATTATTTGTTCCTAACATCTTACTGATCTGTGTACATGGATCCCCATATAAAATGCTCACAGTGCTTAATATGACCAAGAACAATCTGATGGCCTAAGTACCACTGTCCTGCTACATATTCTTCTCCAAAGAAGAGTTACATGGACTCAAAACATTAATTCTGTTCCTCTCTCCACAGTTGCTGCCAGACTGCTGAGTTGATTTACCATTTCCTATTTTTATTTCAGATTTCCAGCATCTGAATTGTAGACTGAGTTATAATGTAGATCTTGACAATAAAATTACCTATTTCAATAGAGATGTTTCTCACATTTAAGTAAATCTCAAAATAGCACTTTGGATGAAACCAGTCAGAAGGTATTTCACCTGTTGACATTTCATATTTCATCTGCATTCCAATATAAATTCATCCCTCAAAGGCCAATTTTTATATTGTATCTTTTCAGAAAATCATGGCCTTTGCTTGTTGACTGCCAAATTCTTTTAGGTGCAGACATCACATTTTAATGTCATGTCAGAATGTCCCGTGATTTCCCACTAGAATTGAACGAGGATGCATGGATTTATTTTACTTTCAGCAGCTTCCTCAGCCAAAAGTACTAACTCTCTCTCAATTCGAATTGGTTTCCACGAGATGTAGACATTTTTAGCACAGGTTAGAGGGATGGAAAGGGGGTTGGTTTTGGGAAGAAGGGGCATCCTGGTGGGTTGAGAGCAGGGGTGAAAAATAGCATCAGGGGTCAGCCATGCAAGGAGGGGGACCTGGGGACAGGTATGGCATTCAAACTCTGAGGGATGGTGGAGGTGGGGGTGGGAATTCAGTGCAAGATGCCCTCGTCTTCTTTCCACCCGACATGGGGACAGGCGAACATATCCGTTTCCCACCCTCCCCGCACATAATCTGCCAGCCTAAAAGTTGGGGTTGGATAGGATAACAACCTTATGTAGCCACTTAAGAACAAAACAGGTGAAAAGGTGGGATTCCCCACTGCACTTCCGCACCCCTCTCCCCCACATTAGGCCCTGGAACATGAAGTTGCATCTGGATTGGGATAAGCAGGCTCCCCCTCAACCTCAGAACACCCCCTTCCTCCACCCCCACCTGTTGGGAGGAGCGTAAAATTCTACCTCCTCTGCTCTACATTTTCATTACATTCTGAGTAAAAAGTTCTTCTAAACTCTCTTTTTAAATTTTAGTGTCAGTTTTATATTGATAGCCTTTAGTTTGCTCTTTCCTGGAAGTGGAAATATTCCCATTGTGTTAAGTCTGCGAAAATCTTGCAAAATCTAAAAGCCTCCAAGAAGTCATTCATAGAAACATAGAACACTACAGCACAAACAGGCCTTTCGGCCCACAAGTTGCGCTGATCATATCTATATCTACCAATCCACAGACCTACCTATAACCCCCTATCCCATTCATTCCCATTCCTTGGATTCCTCTTTTCAAATGATAAAAGATTTCACCTGTTCATTCTTTCCCAATGAATATAGACTTGCAGTTTTGGTATCACCTTAGGAAGTTTTGCTTTCCTTTCCCCAGTGTCTTGACATCCATTTTATAACATGGTGTCCAGAACTGCACACACTTACATGGGTTTGACTGATATTTGGCATAATTTCTCTAGATGCAGTTTTATTCCTTTGGAAAGAAAGCCCAATGGTTTTGTTATGACCTGATTGACTTGCAATGAACTTTTTATTGATTTATACTCCAAGATCCACTTTGAACCAAAGATGAGAACATTATAAAATGTAAGCTGTAAATGGCAGTACCCTTAGAAACATTAACGTACAGAAGGATCTGGATATGCAGGTCCACAGATCTCTTAAAGTAGTAACACAGTGGGCCAAGGTGATAAATAAGGCATAAATAAGGCATGCTCGCTTTCATTAGATGTAGCATTGAGTACAAGCATGTGAGTAATTCCATATCTGTTAATGAGCTCGATGTGTGTGAGTGATTCCACATCTGTCAATGAGTTTGGTATGTGTGAGTGATTCCACATCTGTCGATGAGCTCAGTGTGTGCGAGTGATTCCACATCTGTCATTGAGCTCGGTGTGAGTGATTGCACATCTGTCGATGAGCTCGGTGCGAGTGATTCCACATCTGTCGAAGAGCTCGGTGCGAGTGATTCCACATCTGTCAATGAGCTCAGTGCGAGTGATTCCACATCTGTCGATGAGCTCGGTGTGAGTGATTCCACATCTGTCGATGAGCTCGGTGCGAGTGAGATTCTATTACATGATAGCAACTGGCATCCACTTTCTGATCTTCATTATGATGCAGCCTTGAAACTCTTTACTATGCAGTCATGAGTATAACAAGCAGGATGCAAAATTCCTGGGCTCATTTATATCCAACTACTTTTGTAGAATCTTCAAATCCAATTTACTAGATAAAGTGCAAAATGGTGGATTAATTAAAACTAAATCAATGGCAGTTAGTGTTTTCCCTGTCAGTTGAAAGTCATGCAGTATACCAGGCATTGCTATATCAGATATATTTTTTAATAGGCTGTATAAATTGCTTCATTCAGCATTGGGTTTCAAATGCAGCATTTAACTGTTGCACTGTTCATTGTATGTCTAGCTATCTTATTCATTTGCTTCTGCCTAGGTTAAATAACCAGTGTTAATTGGCAGCTAATTCTGTACAACTGTAATACTGCATTTTGAAACCAAGGTGGGCTAAATCCAGCATTTTACATAGTATAAACTGCACAACCTTTTGTAACTGCAGCCCCAAGTTCAAACCATTTAAATCCAGCATTGAAATAAAGTACACCGTGATTGCAATGACATCAAATGACATTTGCTTGCTGCAGAGATTTTTCTTGAAGTGCCACAGAATTCTAGGGTTCATGGAAACTTCAAAGCGTGATGAGGTTATGCGAGTCTACAAAATGACATAAATAAATCTTCTCAGATGCCAAATGATCGGTTATGCAATTCCAGTATTTTTTGCAATGATATGAAAGCAAAATACCACAAACACGACCTCAACCTTCTTGTGGCTTGCCATTTCAACTCACCATCTTATGTTCTACTCACATGTCCATACATGGCCTGCTGCAATTTTCCAACAAAACCCAACACAAACTGAAGGAGCAGCACCTCATGTTCCAATTAGGCACTTTACAGAATTCTGGACTTAACATCGAGTTCAAGATTTTCAGACCATGAATTCTCTGCTGCACATAGAACCACCATTTTTAATACAATTTCTTTTGTCCCAATCACCCCCCTGCCCCACTGAGCCATCTGTCACTTATTCTTAATTTTTGCTTTCACAAAGTGCTCACTCTTGTTATGCTATTAACATATTCTGGGATCTTATCTTTGTGCCACTATTAGCACCTACTTTAGTCATTAACACCATCATTAACGCTCCCTTTGTTGTGTGCCCACGACATCTTTGTTCACCAATTTTTATTTTTCCACTCATCCCTGACTTTCCATTTTTCTCTACACCTTTTTAAAGAACATGACATCACATTTTGTCCACTCTAACTCTAAAGGGGAGTCACAAAGACACAAAACATAAATGCTGCCAGATAGGTTGAGATTTTCCAGCATTTTCTCTTTATATTTTCTGCAATGACATCTGTGAAATGTGCATTGAATGCAACAAGAATAATTTTCATTAAGGCTTAAAACATCCCAAAATGCTTCAGAGGAGAGTTAATGCTCATCAGGAGATAGAAGCAAGTGACCAAGAACTTGGTAAGTTTTAATGGGTGATTTGATGGAGGAACGAGGTCATGAGTGGAAAGATTAAGGAGAAAAAAATTGAAGTTTTGGGCATAAACAGCTGAAGGCGCAGCTGTGAATTAGAGTTGAGGAAATGGGATACACAAGTGTCCAGAATTGGAAAAACTTGAGTTCTCATAGGCATATAGAGATTTGAGGACATGGAGGGACTTGAACATATTTTAAATTTGAGATGTTGTTGAATTAAAAACCAAAGTAGGCAAGAGAGCACAGGGTGATGGGTGAGTAGGACCTGATGTGAGACAAAACAGAGACATCAGAATCTTGGATGAAATTAAGTTCATAGAGGATGTAAGATAAAGCTGACCAAAATGGTAGTGGAATAATCACACCTGGAGAAAACAAAGTGCCGGATGAGGATTTTAGTAGCAGATGGGCTAAGGCAGAGGCACAGACAGGCAATATGTGGAGGTGAAAATTCATAGTCTTGGTGATGAAAAGCATATGAGGTCAAAAGCTGTATCCTGGTAATGATATGTAAACAGTGTGGTTTGGCACAGTGGCTAGCACTGCTGCCTTATAGCGCCAGGGACACGGCTTCGATTCCCAGCTTGAATCACTGTCTGTGTAGAGTTTGCATATTCTCCACAAGTCTGCATGGATTTCCTCCGGGTGCTTCGATTTCCTCTCAGTCCAAAAGACGTGCGGGTTAGGTGACACTCAATTGTCCCTTAGTGTCAGGGGAACTAGCTAGGGTAAATGCATGAAGTTACGGGAAAGGGCATGGTCCATGCAGATTTAATGGGGCAAACGACCTCCTCCTGCACTGTAGGTTTTTATAGATGGCCACGGAATCAATGGTTAGGGATCAGATTTGACCGCAGGATCTGCTGATAATTGTTTCAGTCTTCCCAATATTTGATTAAAAGATTATTTCTGCTCAGACTACGTATCAAACAGTGACTGTAGGAATTGAGAGAGACGGTGGTAGTAAAGTAGATTGAGGTGTGTGTCACCAATGTATCTATGGAATCTAATATTGTGTTTTCAGATGAAACTGTCAATGGGCAGCATATAGATGAGAAACAAGAAGGGGCCCAAGGGTAGATTCTTGGGTGACACCAGAGTTACTGGTGTGATAGTGATGAGAGAAGCCATTGACGGTAGTTCTCTGGCTATGATTGGATAGATGAGAAAGCACCCAAAATATCTATGACTTGCTTCATTCAAATGAAAACTAACACTTGCATGTCTAAGAGCAGTAAAAAAAAGCTGTCAGGTTTTGTCTGTGGCATTTGTTTGAATTATGATCAGAGCCAAGAATAAGTTAGATGAAGCTCAAAAATGTAACTTATAACGACAGAGCAAAGAAACAGTCCATGTCAATCTGAATAGACAGGCAGCATTACTTGATAACTGAATTCCAGAGCCTCAAATCAGCCACACTATTGTATTTTGATACATATCATCACAAGTGCATTGAAAAATGAGTACAGATGGCTGACAGAATGCTGACACAAGAGGATTCAGTAAATTGGATTGAGAAAACAATTACCTTGCATTATATTTATTCCAGCATCTAAGTTTTGATAAATCATTCTGTTATGTGAACAGAATTCAAAGCACTGACATCCACCTCCATCTGTGTCCTGATAAGAATGAACATAAGCTTTTTTTTGTGTCCTGATAAGAATGGACATGAGCTTTCTCTGAGCTGTATCTGTAGTAGAAGTTCTGGAATCTACATGTTCTCTGATATTCCAATGTTTAAAAAGAAAATTTCAAGAGTTATTTATTCGTTCGGAAAATAGCAACTGGAGCAAGGCCATTCACTTTTGCAAGCTCTCCATTCCATCAAATTATAGCCAATCTGTGTATTTGTTCTACCTGCCTTAGTTTGTTCTATCACCTTGGTTCTCAAACCTTCAATAATCAGTGGGTAACAAAAATTAATTTATCTCTATTTTGAAAATTTCAGTTTAGACTCAACAGTTTGTTGGGGAAAATGTTTGAAATTCCCTCTAATCTTTGTGTAAGGAAGAGCTTCTGTTTATCACCTCTGAACAGTGTGCCCCTAATTGTAATCTTCGACCCTTACACCAAAATAATTGTTTCCCTATATCCAAATAATGCTGCCATCAGATTCTTTCACCATCTTAAACAGCTAGCTTAGATCACCATAAACCTCCTAAACTCAAAGGCATACAAGCTTAGTCTATGCAATGCGGGGGCAGCACGGTGGTTAGCACTGCTGCCTCACACCGCAAAAGCCCCAGGTTCAATTCTAGCCTCAGGTCACTATCTGTATGGAATTTGCATGTTTTCCCTCTGTCTGTGTGGATTTCCTCCGGGTGCTCCGATTTCCTCCCACAGTCCAAAGATGTGCAGGTTAGACGTGCTAAATTGCCACTTAGTGTCGGGGGACTAGCAGGGTAAATGTATGGGGTTATGGGGATAGGTGGGATTGTTGTCAGTGCAGGCTCCATGGGCTGAATAGTCTCCTTCTGTACAGTAGTGATTTTATGATAATTTAACCCTTTTCGACATGTTCAGATATTTTTGTGACAGTTTTGTTTCTGATGATACAGCTGATCTGCTGTGGATGACTCTTTGAAAAAGGACAATAATTATACAAATCAGAGTAAATTCAATTTATTTGTTATGATAGTGTATTAGATTTAGTATAAGTGCTGGGATAGTGCTCTTTATATAATAATGTAACCCATTTAAATCACAATTTTTTTGACCAGGTAAGTTACAGCCACAAAGCAGCAGAAAAACAAAACAGAATTCTCAACTACTATGGCTAAAACAATAGAGTCCATATCAAAAGTAATCAGGGTCAAACTGTTTGGCATTCTGATCAGACCACACTTCTAAGTACAAAGTCTGGTTGTGCTCAGATGCTCAAACATTAAGGCGATGCAGCAAAGAGGTATAAAGCTGATCTGATACAGCAAACCCTCAAACATTTTCAAGATTATTTCTTTATAAAAATGTATTTATTTTTGGTGCAATGATGTCACTGAGTTCCTAATCAATTAAACATCACACACATTCTGAGGGATGGTTATGAGGGAACACATTATTTCAGATGTAGAAGTTCCTGTTCATTCACCTAAGAAGACTCTAAAGTCTTCCATTCCAGCATCCAATTGATTATTAAATAGTTCCCCAAACTCTTGAGGGTTTGCAATATATATCATCCCATATGAATATTCTGATGTCAGTTTTAAATTTGCCTTTCAGAATTTAAACATGTGACTCTTGTCCTGCTCTCACTATTGGTTTGATAATTATTTTAACATACATTTTCTGTAGCATTTACTGTCTGATATATCTCTATAAGACCACCATTTAGTTATAGAATTTCAAGCTAGAAATGCCAAAGTTTTATCAGTGTCTCTTTAAGTTTTGACCTAGATCAGCTTTATACACCCTTGCTGCATCGCCTTAATGTTTAAACATCTGAGTTCAAGTGGACTTTGTACCTAGAAGTGTGGTCTGATTAGAATGCCAAACAGTTTGACCCTGATTACCTTTGATTTGGACTCTGTTGTTTAGCCATAATAGTTAAGAATTCTATTTTTGTAGTGTTGCTTACTGTTGGATGCCATATCTACTAACTTGATTAAGTCTTTAACTATTAATAATAACTATAAATAGTTATTATTTAACTATTAAGTCTTTTAAGAGACTTTTAGATATACACTTGGAACTTAGTAAGATAGAGGGTTATAGGTAAGCCTAGTAATCTCTAAGGTGAGGACATGTTCAGCACACAACTTTGTGGGCCGAAGGGCCTATATTGTGCTGTAATTTTTCTATGTTTCTATTTCAATACCCTTCCTGATGTGCTTTATTTTATTCTTGCTTGCATTAAAGCTCACTGGCTATTGTTCTGTTCATTTAAATATTTTATCCAACTCATTTTGCAATGTCTGAGCGGTATTTCCATGTTCTGTGGCAGTTTGAGATAAGTTACAAAGCTTTGCATTGAGCTTCTGTTTTTTTCCCACTCTAACATAACTCTTGTGACAATGAATTGAATTTTACATTCCTGGGCTAGCAGGTTGAAAGGCAGGGAGGTAAGGGTTAAAAAAAAAAAATCCATTGGCAGCTTGCCCACAGCCTATTAGAACATAGAGCATAGAGCATTACAGTGCACTATAGGCCCTCGATGTTGCGTCGACCAGTGGAACGAATCTAATGACCCTCTAACCTAAACAATTCCAATGTTATCCATATGCCTATCCACTGACCATTTGAACGCGAGTCCACAACTGCTGCAGGCAGGGCATTCCACACCTTTATTATCCTCTGAGTAAAGAATCTACCTCTGACATCCGTCCTATAATTACCACCCCTCAATTTAAAATTATGTCCCCTCATGTTAGCCATTACCATCTGAGGAAAAAGGCTCTCATTGTCCACCCTATCTAACCCTCTGATCATCTTGTATGCCTCAATTAGATCACCTCTTAACCTTTTTCTCTCTAACAAAAACAACCTCAAGTCCCCCAGCCTTTCCTCATAAGACTTCCCACCTTATAAGGCAACATCCCGGTAAACCTCCTCTGCATCCTTTCCAATGCTTCCACATCCTTCCTATAATGCGACGACCAGAACTGTACACAAAACTCAAGTGAGGCCACACCAGAGTTTTGTACAATTGCAACATAATCTCACGGCTGCAAAATTCAATGCCTCTACCATAAAAGCTAACACACCATATGCCTTCTTAACAACTTTATCAACCTGGGTGCCAACTTTCAGGGATCTATGCACATGTACACTGAGATCTCTCTGCTCATCAACACTACCAAGAGTCTTTCCATTAGCCCTATATTCTGAAGTCCTGTTACTCTTTCCAAAGTGAATCACCTCACACTTTTCCGCATTAAACTCCATTTGCCACCTCTTAGCCCAGCTCTGCAGCTTATCTATGTCCCTCTGCAAATTGTAACATCCATCCTCACTCTCTATAACTCCTCCGACTTTGGTGTCGTCAGCAAATATATTAACCCATCCTTCTACACTCTCATCTAGGTCATTTATTGGCCCTAATTAGTTTGAAATTTTATAAGGAGGCAGGGTTGGATAGGTTTCGGGTGGCTTGCTTGCACTTGGGCTTATTGAGGTCACCAGGATTTTGGTAGGGAAGGTCCATACATTATGGAAAACCCAACAGCTTTAACTGCATGGGCTGTTATTGGACAAAAGTGGGAACAGGCATCTATATAGGTCTCTTGGGTCCTTGGAGGCTCTCCCCCACCAGGTTATCCCCACTCATAACCCTCCAGCCTGGACTCTTGAACAAAGCCCCTACCCATTACTGAGACCCCATGCTAGACTTACCTGAGCTCCTCAATATAGAGGTACTTTCTATTGTCCCAGCAATGGGCATCATTTCTGTATGTTATTGCTGGTTGTACATAGTTTCTCTCAGTTCTCTAAGGTGGGGCTTCCAACTGAGTTAGGAACGGAAGACTCACTTTAAAGCAATTAACACTGCTCCCAGAATTAAATCACTGCAAGGCAATGGTCAGGATCATCAGCAGGCTGCCCCCCTCCCCCACCACCACCACCACTACTAAGCTAAGGAAAGGGACTAAAAGGCCTTATAAAATTAAGATCAATGACACACTATTTTCCTCCATTCAGCTAATTAAAAAATAATAATTTGCAAGATTTACTTTGAATTTCACTTCTTTAAATTCTTTCCAGGGACTTTGTCAAAAGCTTTTTTTGGGAGTTGAAGGGTTGAAATTCATCTTAGGGAAAGCATGCAATAGTCCAACCAGCAGCCTGTTTTACACCAAGCAGTTTTGTAATCAGTACAAATGAAAATCAAACAGGGTGTAAAGTGGTGACCAATTAGAAACACCTATTTTGTACTGCTGCCTAATACGACCACAACTTCAATATGTTACCACAGACTTAAAGCTTTCCATGGTCCATTTTGGTATGATTTCCTGAAAAAAGTTAAATCTATATTAGCTGTTATTTGTTAAATTACCTTATTGGTAATCCTCAAGTTTCCTGCTGATGATTAGTTTTATTATTTGGAACAATGGTGAAGTAAGGTGAGTGAATCTGTGCGATGGCTATTTTATTGTTCTTTATGCCAAGAGGCATCATGTTAGATCCCGACTAATGGTCACAAGATTGACAGTGTATTATGATGCCTGAGTGAAAAGTTATCAAATAATCAAAGAATTAACATTTTATAAATACTCATTTGAGCCATAAATATTATTGGTGATTTTTCATTTACCAAAGTAATTGCATTATTAGGTAATGTGAAACAAGAGAACAGATTCTCCCAAAATACAACACAGGCATGTTTAGTTGCATTTTAAAATACCCATTTTTGTGGAAAGTTCAGCTGATACTGTCAGGAATCTATGGATAGAGGTCAAAGGTTGCTAGGAAGGATACGATCAGTGCCAGGGAACAACACAGCGCCTCTGATCATTTCTCCCATGATGCACCCCACTGACCAGTTATCAACTGAAAACAAAATGGAATGAAGGATAATTAACGTGCAATGCAGGATAACTAACAAACAAGGTAACTACAACTGCCACAATACAGAAAATCAATGAGAATTATTAAAGACAAGCGGTGCTTTTTTTTATAAAAAGCCCTGCATACTTGCAACATTTTCTTAAAAATTGGCAATGAAAACAGAAGCAAATTGACAATTCACCCAGAAATAAAACCATTCTGCAGTTCCAACATGAGCTAAAATGTTTAGAGCCCCGAATTTCTCTGAAATGGGGGTTCTTGCCACATCATCCATGAATGATTCAGCGGCAGGAAGACAACGAAGATTCAAGGCCCCCTTTTTTTAACCCTTGAACTAATTGCTTATGCAGTATTCTGTAAATATTCTGTGAAACAAACATCCACTGGTCTTCACAAGCAATCAATCATTTTCTTCGCTGACCAGATACTAGCTGCATGCTGTTCTCTCTGGAGAATGCATGCCTGGATTAACACTGACATCTTGGTGCAATCAGCTAGAAAATCTCTGCTTTCAGCACATTTAATCCATCAATTATTACAGGTTTACACACCAAGTATAAAAATAATGCATGGTATTCCATTTATATATAGCTATTGTCAGAAACGTGTAGCTTTTAGCTCAGATATTTTACATTATAATTTCTGTTCAAGGAACTGATTGTCAAATGTGATGCCATAAGATTTTTGCAAATATAGTACATTGAATGATATTTTTAAGTGGTTAGACTTCAGACAGGAGTTTTTATTTTACTGCCATCCTGCTTTTGATTTCTTTTTCATAAACCGCATTATTGATAACAATTGTGATTATAAGAAGCCAAGAAAATAGGGAAATAAGCAGATCATTTAGCCCACAAATTGGTTTTGCCATTTGGTTAAATCATGGCAAATCTTCAACCAACTTTTGTTTAATTCATTCATGGGACATGGGTGTCACTGGCTGGCTAGCATTTATTACCCATCCCTAGTTGCCCTTCAAATGAGTAGCCAGGCCATTTCAGAGAGTATTTAAGAGTCAACCATGTTGCAGTGGATCTGGACTCATATGTAGGTCATAACCAAATATGAATAGCAGATTTCCTTCCTTAAAGGACATTAGTGAATCAGATGAGTTTTACAACAATCAACAATGGTTTCAAGGTCATCAGTAAATTCTTAATTCCAGAATTTTGTTAAATTAAATTCAAGTTCTACCATCTGTTGTGGCAAGATTCAAACCTGGGTCCCCAAAACATTAGCTCAATAATACCATTAGGCCATCGCCTCCCCAGTCAACTGCTTTGGTTCTGTAACTCTTACCTAACAAAAATCTATCAATCAATCTCAGTTTTGAAACTTGCAATTGACCAGCTGAATAACTTTGTGAGAGTGAGAGATCCAAATTTCCACTATCCTTTGTATGAAGAAATACATTTTATCTTCATCCTTGAGCTGGGCAAATTATACAATATGCCCCTCCCTTGCTTTGGACTCTCTCATCAGACTGAATAGTTTCACTGCATTTACCCTATCAAATACTTTAATCTACTTAAACAGTTGATTAGATTGACTCTTAATCTTCTAAATTTAAGTGAATATAATTTAACCCATCTAGCTCAATCTCATTCTGGTGAATTTGCACTTACACTCCTTTCAAGGCTAAGATTTCACACCTTAGTTGAGGCGTGACCAGCAGAACTGAATACGATTCACTAAGTGAAGGTTTAACCAGAGCTCTGTGCGTAGGTAATATAATTTCCACCACATTGTATTCCACTCCTCTTGAGATAAAGGCCAACATCTCATTAACTCTTTCAATTATTTTTTGTGCTTTTTCACTAGTTTTGAATGCTTTCTGTATTTGGACCGCTGAATGTTTCTGCTTTTCCAGTTTCTTCGTAATTTAGAAAATACTCTGATCTGTCCTTTAGATCCAAAACAAATTAACTCTCACAGTCCCGTATTGAGCTCCATCTGCCATAGTTTTGGCCACTCATGGAATGACTGAACTTTTCAAATTTTGTTTCAACAATTTCTTCATCTGTTCTTTGTTGGGGTGAAAATCAGCAGGTCCCAGATATTTGTCTATCTTGAATGAATTAGTTTCTCTGTCACCATTTTACAAACATATTGTCTTACCTTTGATTGTCATTCCAGGTAGTTCCTAAATTAATTCTATTGTTAGGGGAAAGCTAGAAACAAAGCCATCATTGCCTTTCATTTGATTACTCTGCCCACAAATTGCATTCTTCCCACAAGTAGCCAGTTCTTCAAGGAAAATTGCTTAAGACATTATTAATCTAGTCTGCCCTTTCTCACCTTTGCTGAGCTGTGGTGAATCACCACATCTCCCTGTACCACTCGCAACCTTTTACCCCTCAATGAGAGTGACTACTCTTGCACCAAAACTCCCCTTCCCTGTCTCTCTGATATGTTAAATTGTAGTCAATTCTGTCCAAACCCTGAAATTGAGTTTAATTAGCCTCAGTTGGAGACACTTTCCAGAGCTGTGTTTTTCAGAGTGAACACCTGCTATTCAAATCTTCATGTCTATACTTCATTGCCTTCTCCTATTGCATGAGAAATGCTTGTGAAGTTATAGTTCTGTCTATATTGATATCTACTTGGATTTTAACAAAACTGCTCTTCTCCCCTCTCTCAGGCTCCTATCTCCCATACTAGCCAGCTATTTAACATGAACATATCTTTTTAATTGTGTTCTCCTCACTGTTACCAACTTATCCCATGATATGCTCCCAACATTGAACACTGGTTTCCCCATCTTACCGATGCTCCAGGCTAGTCTTGATTCATCTATTCATAAGAATTAGCCAGTACTTATTGTTTATTGCCCTTGAGAAAGTACATTCCTGAACGACTGCAGTTTGTGTTGTGAAAGGTGTAGTAATTTTAGTTAGTGGATTCAGTTTGATGCAAATTAGACAATTATCATCTTAAATCTTGTTAAATTATTAAAGTTGTTGGAAGGTTCATCCACACATTATTCTCAACCAAATGTCTTTATTCTAGATGAAAACCCAAACTTGATTACTACTTTTCTTTTACAAATTTTAAATCTGATTTTAAATTTGGGCCAAACTCTTTAAAATCTTTGTCACTTGAAACTTGTCCAAAACAGCCAACTGCACGGAATGAAAAAGTGACTCTTAATTCACATTTAGCAATGTTAAGGCATTAAAGGTATCTCAGGCATAGAAAAATGATAAAATTATACTGTCAGCTCTTGTACGCTTTGAGTAGAGAATTCAGGAGTGCGCATGCCAAGATTTTTAGAAGCATAAAAACATAGGAATTAGGAGCAGAAGTAGGCAAATTCAGCCCTTCAAGCCTGCTCTGCCATTAGATTATGGCTGATCCCTGCCTGGTCTCAAATCCATCTCCTGTTCCCCATATCCCTAATCCCTCATTTTTATTAGAAATATCTCTCTCATCTTCTTGAAACTATTCAAGAATGCAGACTCCACTGCACTATGGGACAGCGAGTTCAACAATTCCATCCATTAGCACAGGGGTGTTCTAGTTTCTCACCTGGCTGCATATTTTTTTACTATGGAGAGTTTCAATAACATGCAGAGTTTCAATTCACCTTTCCATTATTTTGTCAACTTTCCAAATGTTGATACATCAGGGCTATTTTGATTTACAATTTATCCACCAACAGCATTAAATTAGACTTCTTCAAACCTCCAGCCCTATAGAGCAAATCTACATCCAGAAATTTAAGCTTTGAGATCCAGGTTTTTGAGCCTTGTGGTTTGTTGCCCACAAGCTGAGGTTTGGACTGCCATGTACTAATGGGGATAAAATGGTATGCTTCTCTCTCTACACATGCTACTTGATGTGTGAGGTGGTCTCATTGAAAGATAAGGAATTTTTTTATTTTGAGATTAAGTGCCATAGTGAGAATGAAGACTGTTTCCTGCTGTGGATGCTGCTGGGAAAATATGCCAAATCTTCCAGCCCCATGAGTTTCATGTTGTGTTCAGTGATGGAGAAGGCCTGAATGGCATGTATTTTGCCATCGTGTCAGATGCTATATTGAAAAGTCTCCCAACATCACTGACCCACTAATGAAGTAAGAAAATGGACCTCCTGAAAATGAAGATGGAAATTCAAGAACATTTTGTCTGTAGACAAAGAGGATGTGACAATATCTGTTAAGACCCCAGCTATTTCTTCCCTTGCCTCTGCAGTAACCTGGGATAGACCCCATCCAGCTCCAGAGACTTGCCTACCTTAATGAAAATTAGAATACCTAACACTTTCTCCTTCAAAGTATTGATATTCTCCAGGGTGTTTGCATATCTATTCTTGATCTCAACAGTTGTCATGTCCTTCTTGGTGAAACCTACAGAAAGTGCTCATTAAGGGTTTCATCAACATCCTGTGGTTCCACGCATAACTTCCATCCATTGTCCTGAAGTGTGCTTACTCTTTCTCTTGCTTTCTTATTCCTAAAAATGCATATAATTTTATTGTCTCTGTTTGCTAAAGACATTTCATGGCCCCCTTTAGCACCCCCCCCCCCCGCAATTCCCCTTTTAAGTTTCTTCCTGCTTTCTCTATATTCCGCAAGGACTTTGTCAGTTGTTAGTTGCCTAAACCTATTGTATGCTTCATTTTTTTCTTTTAACTATGCTTACAATTTCCTTTGTCACCCATAGTTCCTGAATCCTGCCATTTCTATCCTTCATTTTTGTGGGGACATACCTGTCTTGCACTTCAATGAACTGACCTTTAAAAGCCTCCCACATGCCAGATGTGGATTTGTCTTGAAGTAGCTGATCCCAATCTACATTCCCCAATTCTTGTCTAATTTGGTTGTAATTGGCCCTCGACCAATTAAGCATCGTCACCCAAGGTCCACTCTCGTTCTTATCCGTGACTACCCAAAATCTTACGGAATTATGGTCACTAAGTCTAAAATGCGCCCCTACTGAAACATCAATCACCTAGCCTGGCTCTTTCCCTAATACCAAGTCTAGTGGGCCCCATCCCCGATTGGATTGTCAACATACTATATCAAAAGCCCTCCTGGAAATATCTAATAAATTGCTCTTCATCTGCACCCCTAGGTCTAAGGGGTCCCAGTCAATATGGGGGAAGTTAAAGTCAGCCAACACAACAATCCTGTTTTTTCCTTTTCAGTATCTAACCACACAATTGCTCCTCTATCTCCTATAGGATGTTGGGAGGTCTGTAGTACGCTCCCAACATTGTGATTGCACCCTTCCTATTCCTGAGCTCTACCCATAATGCCTCTCTGCAAGATTCCTCCAATGTCTCCTCCCTCAATGCAGCTGTAATGTGCTCTCTAATCAACAATGCAACTCCCCCATCCCTTTTGTTTCCACTTCTTTCCTGTCTAAAACAATAATATCCTGGAATATAAGCTGCTAGTCCTATCCCTCCTTTAACCATGTCATCGTAATTGCAATAACATAATTCCATGTTTCGTGAGCAAGTTCCAGAACCATTCCCATGCACAAAGATCTATGTTATACAGACGCAGTGTACCAGTCACTACCCTCTTAGTGAATTAACTAGACATGTTAGCAATCAAAATTAATTTGCTAATAAGTCCCCACTTTCACTGTTATAAAGCACTGTGCTAACTGAAGGTTTCAAATACCATAGGTAAGAAGTTAAAAATGCAAGAGGGGGTGGACCAGAATTATTCATCTTAAAGATAAATATCTTTCATGTCTTATGCTTTAACATCACATTTTAAGGTTATGAAGGTTATAAAGATTTCCATAAGATAGATCAATTGATAGATAGACGAACACTATTCAATCACAGCCAATTCTACAAACATCTTATTAATGAGGAAAAGTTGTTAGTATTAACTTGTAATCATATTTTTAAAGCAGTCTTTCCCCCTTCTGAAATATTGATAGAATTTATAGATCGTGAACATTGACCTTCTGTATGCAAACAGAATGTCAGCAGAGACAGAGACTGTATTTTCCTTGACTGGCTGCAGCTGCCCTCTGCTGTTCAAAAGGCAAGTTGAAAGATTGGCTTGCGCAGTTGCCCAAAAAATAGTTTGGAATTTTTTTTATATATATTAGATCAACGCAAGATTTTTAAAAACGTGCCAAGATATTGTTTTAAAGGCATATACAATAATGGAATTATGTTACTACTGGAGATGTATTAAAACATTATAAGAAAAAAAGATTAGTAATTATGAAAGAAATATGGCAATAAATATACATTTTGTGATAACACATTTATGTCTTTGACTATGTAGATTCATGGAGAAGTCTTGATTTGTTTGTAAACTATTTTGATTGATTGATGAAAATTGAATGGCCAGATCTGCTATTCAAATCTCAATTTATCTTATTTAATACACGTTATATTTAAGTATGTATGCAATGGCTCTGTTATTAGTGTGAGCAATGATTTTAGAGTAAAGAAGTGAAGACATCAGTTCTATTCTTTGTACTAAGTCCTCTACACAACTGATGATTAATACAAAGGCAGCAAAGTTTTAAATCCAGTGTGAAACACTAGCTGGAGGCTCAAGTTTGAATATTTGGATGTCATGATTTCTGAGTGATAGTACAGAATGGAGCAGAAGAGTGCACATCCAATGTGATATGTATCAGGTATTACTCAAAACTAGAAACAGTCATCACAGCGGAAGGAAAAGACTTGACCCATCTGTGAAATTTTGCTTTTCACTGTCTGGTTACTAATCTGACAGAGCAGACTAGAACCCATCAATTTTTCATTCCCTCAAAATCAGTGGGATCAAAAACAGATGGATTTTAGAATTGGTAGATAATTCACTCTGCCAGACTATAGCTTGGGTGCTAAGAATAAGAGAAGATCCTCGAAAGGTTAGTCATGGCACGGATCAACTCCAGCATCCCAGACTGCCTGGATCCACTACAGCTCCTCTATCAAAGCAAAAGGTCCACAGCAGACACCATCTCTCTAGCCCTACACTCAACACTGGAACACCTGGATACCAAAGACATCTATGTCAGACTCCTATTTATTGACTACAGCTTAGTCTCCAACACTATTCTTCCTACAAAATTAATCTCCAAACTCCGTGGCTATGGGTTTGGCTCTTCCCACCGTGACTGGATCCTAAACATCCTAACTTTCAGACTGCAATCGGTAAGAATAAGCAATGATACCACCTCCACAATCTTCAACCTTGGTGCCCACAAGACTGTGTCTTCAGTCCCTTAATATACTCCTTATGACTGTGGCCAAGTCCTGCTCCAACTCCATTTTCAAGTTTATTCAGACACCACCATAGTACGTTGGATCTCAACTAAAGATGAGGCTGAGTACAGTAATGAGATAGGGAATCTGGTGAAATGGTGTAATGACAATTAATCTCTCCCTTAATGTCAGTACAATGAAGGAGATAGTCATTCACTTGAGGAAGCATCATGGAGGACATGCTCCTGTCTACATCAAAGGTGATGAATTGGAAATGGTCGAGAGCTTCAAGTTTCTAAGTGTCCATTTAACCATCAACCTGTCCTGGCTCCCCCACGCCGATTCTATAGTTAAGAAAGCCCATCTGCGCCTCTACTTTCTCAGGAGGCTAAGTAAATTCAGCATATCTGCCAATTTTTACAGATGCACCATAGAAAGCATCCTTTCTGGATATATTACAGATTGGTATGGCTCCTGTTCTAACCAAGACCACAAGAAACTGAAAGTATGTCAGTTCATCACCCAAACCAGCCTCTCATCTGTTGACTCTGTCCATACTTCCCGCTGCCTCGGAAAAGCAGCCAGCATAATTAAGGACTTCACGTACCCAGACATACTCTTTCACCTTCTTCTGTCAGGAAAAAGATACAGAAGTCTGAGATCACTTAACAATGGACTCAAGAACAGCTTTTTCCTTGCTGCCTATTAGACATTAAATGGACATACCTTGTATTAAGTTGACTTTTCTCTTCACCCTAACTGTGGTTGGAACACTATGGGGCTATTTTAGCATTTTTTGTCTAAATGCTGAATGGACTTGAAACTTGGAGTGTTTCAGATCAATTTTTTGCTTGAGCTTTCAGTCCCACTCCCCCACATACACACTCTGCCTGTAAAATTCTGAGCAAGCCTTTTGCTTGTTACAGAAGCCTGTGAGCATAGCTTAACCTGCTTGAAAGCCTGCAGAGAGAGGTGGTGCACTTGTGTAGGCCTCTGATGCTGCACATGCACATTAGCAGTAGCAGGAGTCTGACAGAAAAGAGAGAACTTCAGGCCCCTGCTACTGCAGACAGCTTGAAGCAGCTCCCCCTCCTTCAATCATGGGGGCACGCAGCTCGAGATAAAACCACTGTTGACCCCCTCTCTCCCAAATCGATAACGGTCCCACCGCCCTTCCCCACCAATTGGTTCCCTCTCTCTCGCTCTAACCTGAAAAGACTCCTCCCAACAACATCAGTCGATTTCAAACAATATAAATCACTGAAATATTTCCTGAACTGAAACTAATTTTATTCTTTTGGTTGGTATGCAATCTAAAAATAGACTTGCATTTGTACAGTACCTTTCAGAACCACTAGATGTCCAAAAGCAGTCAATGCAGAACTTTTAAGTGTGGCTATTGTTGCCATTAGGAAACACAACAGCTAATACCCATAAACGCAACATGAAAATGACCGATCTGTTTTCAGTGATATTGATTAAGGGATAAATATTAGTGAGAACTCATCTTCAACAAAGCATCTCTAGCAGCGCAGCACTTCTTCAGTCCTGCATTGGAGCACCAATCTAGATTGTTATGCTTCAGTGCGAGGCTAGGACTTGAACCTACAAGCTTTTGGCTCTGAATACTACCAACTGAGTCATGTATCCCAGGAAGGAAATATAAACTTCAGTGTCATCGGGGATACTCTGTACAATTCTCAAAAGGCTTTATACTGACTAGGAAGTATTCAAACCAGAAGAATTTTTAAATTTCAGACAAACTAGCAGAGCCTGTTATCATTTTTCTAGAATATGCCAGTGGGGAGGGAAGGTGAGACAAGAATCTCCCATCCCATTGCAGTGCTTTAACAGCAGGCCCGGAGACTTAAGTGGAGTCCATTTAGCGGGATACCAGCCGGGCACTACGGCCTCCACATGTCACTACGTACCGAATTTCCAGCATTGTCAGTTTCCGTGCCAGAAAATCGGTGCAGAGCTGAAAAAACTAACTAAACGATCATTACTATATCATTAGTGGGCCTGGGATTGAAATCTGTGGGCCCACTAGTGTCTAACCCCTCCCTTGCCAGAAATGCTTTACTCCAGCGGGGTTTACAACAGCTCTTCGCAAGCGGGGTGGCCCTACCCTGCTAGAGTGAAAGAAGCCCATGGAGGCCCCCCACAGGGTAAATGAGGGAAAGGGAAGTGCCCTGTGGGCATTGCTAACTTGGCAGTGCCAGTCTGGTCCTGGCACTGTCCCAGGGCAAAGTAGCAATGGCAGTGCCAGAGCCTGTAAGGGAGGTGATTGGTGGGGATGTGATGTCCTGCTGCTACTCTGCACTAGGATCAATCACAGAGGGAGGAAGGTCAGCAATCATTGCTGGCCATAGGGTGCTGGGCCTCCATCGGTGCTGTGTTGCCAAGGACAAGGCAGCTATAGTGATTCTTAATGCATATGTTGTGTTAATGGCCTGACCATTTCCTGCTCCCAAACATAATGAATTTCAACGCGAAGGTTGATTATTCAACATAAAAAACTATCACATGAATTGAGACATGAGCTGTCTGAATTCCTTTAATTAATAACCCGTTGAATTTTGGTTTCAGATTTCTGTTTGACCTTGGAAGAGAACTCCAGACGAACAGCCTGTCGCTGTCTACCACCATTGAACAGGTAGCAGCAGAAAGAGCTTCATCCAGGTACAATTGCCTGATCTCACCTACACTGAACTACTGGATCATTGAAACTGGTGCTTTCCAGCCTAATTCAATTTGTTGTGTTTTCTCGGCTCTTAGAAACAAAAAAAGGAGCAGAAAGAGGCCATTCAACCCTTCAAGCCTGCTCTGCCATTCACTATGATCACAGTGGATCATCCAACTCAATAGCCTGATCCCACCTTTCCCCCATATCCTTTGATCCCCTTCATCTCAATTGCTAAATGTAAGTGCTTCTTGTTGTTTTGGCCTCAACTACTTTCTGTTGTAATGAATTCCATAGGCTTACCATTCTCTATTTGAAGAAATTTCTCCTTATGTCTGTCCTAAATAGTCTACTCTGTATCCTCAGACTGTAACTCCTGATTCTGGACAACGGCCCCATTGGAAACATCCTTGTTTCATTTATCCTGTCTGGTCCTGTTAGAATTTTATAGGTTTCTATGAGATTCCCTCTCATTCTTCTGATCTCCAGCAAATACAATCTTAACCGACTCAAACTCTCGTCATATTTCTATACTGCCATCCCAGCAATCAGTCTGGTTAATCTCCTCTGCACTCCTCTAAAACAAGAGCATCCTTCCTCAATGAGACAATATTCCAGGTGTGGCTTCTCCAAAGCCCTGTATAATTGCATCAGGACTCCCTACTCCTGCAGTTGCAAAAGTCTCACTTCTGGAAGAATGCATCATTCTGTGGCAGTCACCAACATGCCCTCCAAAGCAACCCAAAACAGACATTCGATTCTGGCCCCTCATAAAACCAGAACTTATAGTTTTATCGTATGCAATCTTTCTTTTCCCTTATCTCTCTTTTATCATAGGAGTGCAAAAATGGACATTCTGAAACCATTTTGTGTGTGTGTGAAATAACCAATGCTTTTATTTTATCTTATCCCAAGGGTGAGTTATCCATAGAGGATTGGAACACCCCATATTCAAGGGTTGGAAAAAAAAACCATTGCTTATGAAGGGGAAATTAAAAATCAAAAACACTTTTCTGTTTAAGGATGGGCCGTTTAAATTAATCCCCCTCCTGTCCACATGGTTAACATGTTCTCCTAGTATCAAAGCAAAATCATTTTAAAAATTTCCACTGAAAACTACGCCCTACTGTCTGGCACATCCTAACATTAAAACAGGTCAGACAGTGAATGAGCCAATGGGTTAAAGTATCAATTTTGTTCCCATTGTAGCATTTTCACCACTTAAAGTTATGGGTTCAAGTTGCATCCAGAGGTGTGACCACATAATCTTAGCTGAGATTTCTCTGCAGCACTGAGAGAGTTCTGCACTGTCAAATGTTTTCCATTGGACAAATTGCTAAACATGCTAAGTTCCTTTAACTAAGAAGAACAATGGAGTTCCCCTCCATATCCTGACCAATATTCACCCAACAACTAGCATAATTAAATTAGATTACCTAGTCTTCATGATATGCTGTCTGTGGGATCATGCTTTGTGCAAATTTGCTGCTGCTCCTCTTACATTACAACAGTTACTACACTTCAAAAGTACTTCATTGAGTGGAAAGCATTTTTTGGACGTTCTAATTTTGTGAATGATCACACAAGTTCTTTGTTTATACAAAGATTTATGTGCTCATCCGTACTTATTTATTATATGGGCGACAGATTTCCTCATTGCTGCATTACTGAAATGTCACTGCAGTTAGAAGATTCGGCCCATTATAATTTAGTGAAAACTGCATTACTTCACTCAGGTTTCTGATAATGGAGTATCAATTTTGAAACTGGGGCCAGAATTTTACACTCCCCTATCAGTGAATTTTTAAATGGGGTGGAAGAGCGTGCACAGAGGGAAGAGTGTGAAATTGAAAGGATTTCCTTTGGGTTTCTGCCTGCTCTGACTTCCATGATTTTACACTGGAAGAGGCAGGACCTCAGTTAGCAAGTCTGCTCTTTCCTGGATGAAGTTCATAAGTGGCCACTTAAAGGCTATTTTCTGTCCAACCTCAAATTTAGGCTAGCAATTTGTCACAATCAAAGAATTGTTTCATTTGAGCTATACAGGCAAAGCATATCATACATAAAGAAGGAAAAAAGAGGATGCAGAATGTAGTGTTAAATAGCTAGGTTATAGAGAAAGATCAACTTATTGTAAGTTAGGTCAATTCAAAGTCTAATGACAGCGGGGAAGAAGCTTACTCGAGTTGGTTGGTATGTAACCTTGGACTTTTGTAAGATCAGATGTTTTCCAGACCTCCCTACTCCCTAACCCACAATCTCTGCTCTGAGACCTCAATTACCCTCTTCACACTCCCCAAATACCTTTCATACCCTCCTTGCTCTGGGACTCCTTGAATTTGCCTTGGCCTGCAGATGCCCAAACTTAGTCTCAGGCATCCTCATGCATTTCTTCTTCTGTCCACTTCAGCTCCTGCACTGCAGGAAATGGAGAGCTGCTAGCCAGATTGGTTGGCAACTCTCTACAGCAGAGATGTTGAGCATTCAAGTATGAAATGATTGAAGTTGACAGGGCGAGTAGCAAGATCCCACCATCCAAAAAATTTGGGCACAGTTTTCATTGTTGTTCCTATCAATGACATCATGGTTTCCAACATAATGAAGAAGTCCTTACTGGACCACAGGAATGTAAAGCTGTGAAGGTGAGGCATTTCCCGGTCCACTTAATATGTGTTTCCTGCCTCTGAGCAAAACAGCCACAAAACATTTGACAATGTTGCAAACACAAGGCTTCTGCTGAAGCTTAAAGCACTGCTGACTAAAATAAAACCTAGGAACAAAGAAGAAACTGGTGGAAGTGTAAGAAGCAATGTAGTGGTATGAGAATTATTCCACACTGGGATCTATGTCAATATACATTAATATCTTGATTTTAAAGATTCAGTCAAATTCATAACTACTACCAAACTATGGTATGGGGAAGGAACTTTGTCATATCTGAAGATGCAATTTGAGGGTCTCCAGAATAAAATACATGTTTGTGGAAAACAAATTCTGAATAAATTTAATATAAAGAATAAAAATATTGCAGGCAAATAAATAAGTGACATTTTACTCTTTAAAAAAGTTACTGATGTTTCTGAAAGAAATCCTGGGATATTACTGGGTTCAGTTCTCAAAACATCCAGCCAATGCAGAACAGCAATTAACAAAATAAATCAAACACGTATATATATATATATATTCAAACTGTAGTGCACAAGTCAGAGGAATGCAGATAAAAATTGTGCACTGGTCCCATTGGACTACAGTTTAGTTTGGAGTTCATTTTTCAACACTGACAAAATAAATATTCAGAGAGTGGTGTGGAACAATACTGACCCCTTCACCACATTGGGTCAAAAGTTGAGTATTGAGGGCAGATAAGGGAAATTTGGACACTTGTATCTACAAAGAAGGGAACTAATAGGGAACACATAATTATGTATAATGGCAACCAGTATGGATTAGCTAAATGCAAAACATTATTTGAAAACAGATCATGAAAACAGAATAAAACAGCATACCAGCAATGAATGAGTTTCCACTCAAAAGACAAACCAATGAATGATGTTAAGCATTTCCTTGCATAATGAGGGTTAGATAAAAATGAAGCATTTTTCTCTCAGATATGATATGAATTAATTTCTTTAGTTTTGCCATGCCATACAAGTTATTAAAAATAACAATTCAAATGTGTTTTGTTGCAATCATTGCAGTGAGATATTTGTCAAAGTCAGGAGCATTTAGAGTGGGGAAGAAGAGGAGTGCAAACCATTCAATTCCAATACAAATGTCTCTTATAAGTAGTTTAGATATACATATATTTTTAATTACCTATTGTTCTGGAATTAGTTGTTTGTTAGAACAGAACTTGAGTAAAAAGAGAGACATGTTCATCTTGCTCTCATCAGGACAAGAGGACCAAATCTCAAAGGAAACAACAATTTATACTACATGAGAAGATGGTGCTCATTGGTTAGCAAAGAGACTCTAATCAAGAGAGGCACCACATGGAGAATGTATTAAGGAACAGTAAACTGTCTAGCTTTTGTTTAAATTCAATCCAGCTAGTCAACTATAATTAGTCAAGGCATTGTAATGGTAAATTAACCAGGGAATGGCCGTCCCTCCCCCTCCCAAGCTTTGTTTGGCATTCCTTTTCAGAGTCCAAGATCTGTAGTATTTCATTATTATACTTGTGAATATTTGTTATT
This sequence comes from Sphyrna mokarran, assembly GCA_024679065.1. Classification (NCBI taxonomy): domain Eukaryota; kingdom Metazoa; phylum Chordata; class Chondrichthyes; order Carcharhiniformes; family Carcharhinidae; genus Sphyrna; species Sphyrna mokarran. The sequence continues at coordinate 108,734,223 of JAGIQG010000001.1, read as the reverse complement.
TTCTATTACTCAATGAGATAGTTATTACTATTCATTTACTTTTTATCTCTTTTTCAATTAGATCCCGAGGCATGCTGGCAAGTTGGCATAAGTATCTTAGTAAATGAATGCGTTCTAAGGAGATGTAGGCAGGGAGAGTGGACTCCATATTGATTCTTAGCAAAGGTTAAATTTGCAGTTGATACATAAAATTGGCTGTGTAGTTGATAATGGAAAGAAATCTGCAGGAAAATATCAATGAATTAGTCAGATGGGTGGAAAGGTGGCAAATATAGATAAATTTGGATTAATCAAGAATGCACAATAAATGATAGGATACTGAGAATATAAAGGAACAGGACAACTTGGAATGCATATCCACAGATCCCTGAAGGTGAATGGACAGGTGAATAAAGCTGTGAAGAAGGCATATGGGACATTTTCCTTTACTGACTGAGACTTAGACTATGATAGCAATGAGATTAGGCTACAACTGTATAAAATTCTAGTCAGACTACTGTTGAAGTGCTGTATACTGTTCTGGTCACTGCATTACAGCGAGGATATGATCACACTAGAGAGGGGATGAAGCAGATTATGAAAATGATACTAGGAATGGAGAGTCTTATCTGTGAGAAGAGCTTGGATAAATTCCATTATGTTTTCCTTGGGAGGCTGAGGGGAGATGTAATTTTTTGAAATGTATAAAATGATAAGGAATTAGGCTGGATGGCTCCCTGATAGTTTGAATGGATACAATTAGCCAAATAGCTTCCTTCCATGTTGTAAGTTTCTATGAATCTAGGATACTCAAGGACAGAAGGTTAAAATAAAGAAACTGTAAAAACTGAACAGAATAATTGAGAACAGAATGGACTGTCAAATGGGAGATAGAGGTCATTTTGCATGAATCAATTAGAAAGCAATAGATGACATGGTGAAGTGGAGTTAAACTAATTAACCTGTCCTCATCCCTACCTCTCTTGTGAATAGTTTTAATATCTTCTCTGGCATGTGCACATTCATATTTTCTTTGCACCTGTTGATCCACTTACCATCATTTCCTGCTGTTTTGTGACATTTCTAAGCCACCCCCACAATTTTATAAAGTGGTATTAATAGCACTTATTGATTTGCACCATTTTAATGTCACTTATGTAAAAACAATCATGAATATTAAGAATACGTATTTGGCTAAATTCATCTTGTGTCTCCTTCAAATATGTTTTCAAGCTAGGTAATTAGCTTATCTTCTTAACATCTGTCACATTCTTGTTTCTCTCATCACTCATCTGTCTCTACCCTTCACTCTCTGGATTAATATGATAGAACCAGGCACTGAAAGTTTCAGTTATCTTAATATAACAACATTCTCAAATAAAGTGTAGATCCTTTATATTGAATTTTAAAGCATTGAATCATTCATGTGAATATTTCACTCATGAGTTCAGTACCTGCTTGAATTCTAGCAATAACCTGAATATCCTGAGTGAACTTCAGCCGGGGTAAGAGTCTGCACATGGTGAGACATCAGGCTTGAGTGGACTGTAACCTGGGAAGGAGGCAAAGCTAACACAGGTGTCACCTCACTGAAGGATGGGATCCCGCACAGGCTGCACTTCAGAGGACTCAGTTTGGGAATTTAATGGGCCAGTCTACAGAAGAACACTGATGTGAAGGCACATCAAAATGCTTGGTACATTGACAAATCTCTAGAAAACCTGCAATCAATTTAAAAGGGACATTTTAGTGTCCAGCATTAATTGGGCATAGGATTTTGTGCAGAACATAGAATCCACTTTTTCCAGGGAAGAAGTGTTTCTATTCACACATTTAAGAACTGAACAATGATGCAGCATCTGATTGCTGATATCTCAGCTTTCATTGAAACACAGGTAATTGACACCCAGCATCTGGCTACTGCAGTGGAAGCTGAGACTGTGGAGATACAAGGTCAGCTTGCTGCCATGTTATTCCAGGTGACAGTGTATAATGGGGATTTCAGAATGTAACCGACCCCAGCAAGAATACCAGGTCATCCAACAGAGTGTTAAGACTGTCAGAAGAATGATAGTGGCTCCGTGGAACATGCACCTGCTGTTCTCATTTAGGAGGATAGCATTTATCCTCACAGCCTGCCAGTGGCCTTGCTATTGCCTGTCATCCAGCTCAGACAGCTGTAGCCCAGACTGAAATAAAGCCATCTAAAGGCAGGCCTTCAAAATTCCTATCTAACAATTCATTATCCAACTGTATTCTACTCCTGTGACAGTCCATGCTGCAGCCATTGGTGTAATAAGGAATAGGCAAAGGCATGGGGAAGACAGGCATGAAGAGAATGAACAAGGGTAATTTGTTGTTTTATGTGCAGCATGAGATGGTTTGATTCACCAAACTTGGTTTGGAATATTTACTTTCTATTGGTTTTTGATTTTGCATTATGGGCAATGAATGCTATGATGGTCAGTGACAGAGGGAGGGTAAGGCATGGAACTATGGGTGAATTAGAGTTGTGTTAGCACAATTCAGGCAGGAGTTTCCAGGTGGTGAATTTTGTGCCTTGCCACAATAAGTCGTATGGAACACCAATCATGGCTGCCAGCAGCCATTTAATGCTCCACGGAAGATTAGTTGGCTGGAGGTGGAACTTGTGCACCTCACTGGGAATGGTGGCCACTGCTAGGACTAAAAGCAATCCCACCAGTGTAAGTGCTGGAGCTCACAGGATCAGGTAAGTCTTCTGGTGGCAACTGTTAGGAAAACAGAATTAGTTTTAAGGAATTTATATTTGTAGGTGTAAACATTAGAAATCAGATATAGTTTAATGTTTGTGTGTTTGCACAGAAGTTGTGATATTCATAGAATCCCTACAAGAATCCAGAAGGAGACCATTCGCTCTATTGAGCCTGCACTTACAACAAGCCCATCCAGGTCCTATCTCTGTAACCCCATGTATTTATCCTGCTAATCCCTCTGACACGAAGGGGCAATTTAGCACCACTAATCAACCTAACCTGCACATTTTTAGAATGTGGGAGGGAATTGGAGCATTCGGAGGAAACCTACACAGACATGGGGAGAACATACAAACTTCACACAGACACTCAGACAAAGCTAAAAGAGATTGGTTGGTGATAACTACTAGAAAAAGATTTTCTATCAGTAACTAAAATGTTTGAAATGCTTTACTACTGTGTGAACAATTTGTAAAGTAATGACTGGGATGTCAAAAGTGGTTAATAGTATAATCTTGAAAAGGCAGTGGAAGTCACAAAGAGCTGATCTCAAAATCCTAGCATGAGCTCACTGCTAAACACTAAGCAGAAGGTCTGGTCAACCAAGTCAGAGAGTATTGTGGAAGGATACTTTTCAGAATGGAGATCAGTAACTAGTAATATTTCATTAGGATCAGTGCAGGAACCTTTGTTGTTTCTGTAAATGATCTTGAGGAAAATGTAAGTGGTCTAATTAGTAAGTTTGCAAATAACACAAAAATTGGTGGAGTTGCAGATAGTGACTAAGATTGTCAAAGAATACAGCAGGATATAGATAGATTGCAGACTTGGGCACAGAAATGGCAAATGGAGTTTGATTCAGACAAATGCAAGGTGATGTATTTTGGAAGAACAAATTCAGATGTGAACTATACAGTGTATGGCAGAACCCTTAGGAGCATTAACATCCAGAAGGATCTGGGCATACAGATTCATGGGTCCCTGAAACTGGTAATATGGGTGGATAAGATGGTCAAGAAGGCGTACAGTAAGCTTGCCTTCATCAGCCAGGGCATTGAGTATAAAAATTGGCAAGTTATGTTACAGCTGTATTAAACTTTAGTTAGGCTGTATTGGAATATTACATGCAGTTCTGATTGCCACATTACCAGAAGGATGTGGATACTTTGAAGAGGTGCAAAGGTTTACCAAGACATTGCCTGGTCTGGAGGGTCTTAGGTGAGAGAAGTTGGATAAACTTGGATTGTTTTCATTGGAAAACTAGAGGCTAAGAGGTGACATGATAGAAGTTTACAAAATTATGAGAGGCATACATAGGGTGGATAGTCAGAGGCTTTTCCTCAGGGTGGAAGGGTTGACTACAAGAGGCCACAGGTTTAAGATGAGATGATAAGTTTATGGGAGGCATGTGGGGAAAACTTTTCACACAGAGGGTGATGCGGCCTGGAACGCATTGTCAGTGGAGGTGGTGGAAGCATATAGCAATATTCAAAGTGTATCTTGATGGGGACATGAATGGGAGGCAAACAGAGGGATAGAAACTATCAGCTTGGTGGGCTGAAGGGCCTGTTCTATGCTGTATTGTCTTTGCTCTTTTGGAAAGTGCTAACCAGATTTTGGAATGCAGATTATCAAGTGAAAGTATTACAACAAGAGAATATTTTCAAAAGTATTTTGGGAATAGAGTTTGCAAACTCTCATATGATAATCATCTGGGTGGGGATGGGGGGATTCTGAGGAAAAAAATCCACAAATATCAACTTTGTGTACCGATGATGATAGTAGGTTCAAATGTGTTATGTTATCCATGGTAGTTCAACCTACATGTGAATGTTACACTAAAGAAGGAATATAATCCATTTTTAAAAATGTTTAATAAATGTTTTCTTCTGTTACTAAAAATTAATTAGCAGTCTCATGACTCCATTTCCTCATGTTTGATAAAACAAAAATTAAAATAATTACTCAATCTTTTGAGCTTCCATTCTCAGATCACCCCGTCCAAATATAACACCAATTGGCATTGTAACTGTAGCAGGAGGGCGGGGTCATGAGGACAAGATCAGATGGGGATGGAGCACACATTGGGGATGTGTGGAGGCACCTGATCTGGGAAGGGGGCCAACTTCTAACACTTCTCTAGCCTGCGGCCCATGCAGAATAACCTATCAGGCTTCCTCACTATTTCTGAACTCCTCTCAACTGCCTCAAAATTGAGGCCAGGCAGTAAGTGCATCAGCTACTTCAGGACTTCGATGGGAGTGCAGGCAGAATGGGCAGCAAACAGGGATATCCTGCAAATATTGCCTGAGCCAGCCTTGAAGAGTCAGGTGGATAAAAATTAAGCTCCACCATCACATTCAAAACCACCAGTAATGTTACTGTGGCTGTAGAGGGTGGAAAATGTCAGTGAGAACTTCAATAAAGCATAGACATCTCATATTGTTCCTCACAGGTAAAGGCCTTAACACCTTGGGCAGATATGACTTCCTGCTCAGATCCCTTCTCAAACTCCTTTTCCACCCTTCCCACTTTTTGTCTCTACCAGCAGCTTCTCCTGCTCAATGTGACCTCTGTTCATTCACAAGATCCTGATGGGGCTTGACAGAGTGGATGTGGAAAGGATGTCTCCTGTTGTGGGAGAATCCAGAATAGGCTACTATTACAAAATAAGAGGGGCACATTTAAAACAGAGATTGGAATTTATTTTTCTCTGAGGGTTGAGAAACTTTGAAATTCTCTTCCTCAAAAGGTGTTTGAGACAGAACTTTTGAATATCTTTTAAGGCTGAAGTAGATAGATTCTTGATAAGTAATAGGGTGAAGAGTTATCAGATTGGTCAGGAATGTAATGTTGAGGTCAGGTCAAATCAGCAATGATCTGACTGAATGGCGGAACAGGCTCAAGGAGCTGAGTAGCCTACTCCTGCTCCTAATTCAAATATTCATCTTCTCCCAGTCATGATGCACTCTGATGGATGTCATAATCTGTTTGCTCTACTTACTTCCAGCAGCCATTCATGTCGTGCATGCAAATGCCTGCACCAATATGGCATCCAGTGTGAGTCACTCCATTAGAGTGCTCTTGTGCTATGCATGTCACTTTGGCATGCCAAGAGCACTTTCATTCCCCAGAAAGTGAGCACCGAAGAGCATGATCGCTCATCTGAGCATTGTTGGAAGCCTGATCTTATGAAAGTTTAATTCTTAGCTTTAAGAACATCTTCAGTTCCTTTATGGGGTGCCCCAGCTTTAAAAGCAGTCTGAGATACAGCAATACTATTGAATTAAACTGCCTTTTCTTTTACTTAGTTACAAAATCTAAAAACGCATTGCAACTAAAGTGGTGTGGAAGACCAGTAATTGTACAGGGTGTCCTAACTGGGAGCATTTGGTGATCAGGAATAATGCAACGTAAAAAACAAAAGAATGCTGAACCATCAATATCTTCTGAAAATTCTAGGTAATGTCTCCTCTGAAAGCCATTCTATTGGGGCACTGGGTCATAGTTCAAAGGTTAAAGGGTAGCACTTGTTCACATTTTTAGAATTTGAACAGTTCTGAAGGTAGAATAATTAATCAACCCTTGTTCAAACGTATATTAAAAACAAGCATGTAATATATCTTGCCACATTTCTGCATCAAATGCTAAATGTTTTCATGAAAGAAACATTTCTAATATCAAATTGTCACAAGGTGGCTGTGCAATTAAAAAAGAACATGGTTTGTTACAATTTATTTTGCACTCATCTGATCTTAAAAAGTTAGAGATATGCATCAAAAAGCAACGATTAGCTACTGCAAGCAGCGCAAGGATACAGTCCCTTCCTGGAAAGAGGATTTTGTGGCGGACCATTTCTCCCATAATGCACCCAACAGACCAAATATCCACTATGAGTTCAGAGAATGGTGATGACATGAAAAAAATTACAATTAGAATCATTAACATCACATAAAAGGGAAAACTAGTTAGGGATATGAAAATGAGTAACAATTAATTGAAGGCCCCAGGCAGTGTCAACCCCAAATCCTGAAAGTTAAACAAACTTAAAGAACATTAATGAAGATTATACACTAGTACTACATTCTATTTGCTATGTCTTAAAATAAATGTAAGCAAACTTACCGTCAAGATTTCAAATCACAGCTGGCCATTTTAAGCTAAGTGCCAACAAGGTCTACAAGGATATTATAGTCTAAATTTTGTACAAAAACTAATAAGTGACTATATGTATGATAATGGACAGCTAGCATACTAAATGAGTTAATAAGGTATAATCCCAGCAAACATTTCAGTAGAACATAAAGCAGACAGACACATGCAATGTGTTAGGAATTTAAAATAGTGGCTGGTGACACATTGGTGAGAGAATGCCCTTGTTCATTGTCATGTCAATACAACACATATCTTAAATAATAGGTTTCAAAATAGGTTTCACTTAGACAACAGGTTGCAAAAAAAAATGAATTGTCACTTCTTTCCTCTTTACCATCTCAGTATGTCTGTCAAATATTATCCCTATTCATTATTATTCATTAATATATTTCATTCACCATTAAACATTCAGTTGCATTTAAATGCTGAATCAGTTTTCCATAATATTAGAGAATTGATTCATATTTTAAAAATAAAATCCAAAAATAGTTGGGTCCATTAAGAAGACTATAGTAAGTATTTGTAGCTGTAGTCACTAAGGTTTTAGATATTCCAGACTTAGTTGAGATCATGCTAACCTTGAAATTAATTTTCATTGAGATGATCCAGAGACAAATAAGAATTTCAATTAGGCCAATTGTCTCTGTGCAGAAATATTACATTATTCCATACTCTTTTAAGGTTGCTATCATCCAAAATATAAAATTGCTATTTATACAGTATTTAACAATGTAAAATTAACATTTCCTTCCCACAAGAAGCAAGAACAATAACACAATGGACTGCTTCTCTCTGAATTCAGAATTTTCTACTTGGGTTCACATTAAGAAATGTAAAATAGGCAGAAAACAATTAGCCTTTTAAATAATGGTAGAGTATGCGAATGCAGAGATGTTGTCATTATATTGTTAGAATTACTGAAGACAACATTGCAATAACTCCAGTTCTTATTTTTTTCGATAAAATCAGGATGCTTCACATTTTTACTTACAATGGAACACTGTTCGATACTCAGTGCAATTCAGTTTCATAGGAATATTATTGGTTTGATAATTAAACTGTTAATATCTAGGCAGCTCAGTAGTCCAATGATATTCTACCAAAAAACTATGTCATGGATTAGCATAATGTGCACCTGTACACACAATGGGGTACATCTTTATTTGTCCCATTTGCAGAAAGGAGAGGAGTAGTGGCTCCTGTGTGATCTGTTTACATGGTCACTGTCCTTAAAGAGGTCTTCTTCTAGGAAGCTAGAACATCTACCGTCAGGAGGCAAGCCCTTTTGATTTGAAAATCATATCACCCTATGAGTTACACAGCAGTCTGAGGTAAATGTTGATGGATATTTTGATGGAGCATAACAATACATATGCACCCAGTTTTACTACTGAGGCAGTAAAAAGCTACATTGAAAATTATTTCTGTGGGGTAGATGTGAGTTGTCATGTTCCTTCAAATGAATGTTATGTGCTGTTGCAGCTTCACACTCCTCATTCGCAGTTACCACCCCAATTTCCCTCTCCCTTGTCTCGGATAACTCTCCAGGCTGCTCAATATCATGTTGATCTAGGGCTAGCACATTGTGAAAGGCAACTATTTGGTGCCCACAACTTACCAGCAGCCAGGTAAAAGGGCTCTGGTCTCAAAATCCTCCTTTGGCATAGTGAGATATTTGTTGGTGTATGCCACTAATTAGCCAAATGCTAGCTAAAATGTACTGCAATAAATTCTAAATTTTAGCAAGGGCATCAGGAAGATGCTAAAATGGAGGCAAAGTACTAATCATGGGAAAAGAGGAAATAAATTGGCAGTAAATCTTCTTACATGTATCTTAATAATTTAGATTTTAAAGCAAATCTTCTGTCTGCTCTGTGGAATTAACAACTTAAACCTGAGAGAAAAATGAATAACAAGTGGGAGGAAAACTATACCACATTTACATTATGTTACTTAATTATATTATGCAACATCAGACCCATCCATAAAGCATACAATAAATATGTCTATACTTCTTAGCAAGACTTCTCCCTGATGCTTTAGCTTGGAATAACTTTTTAAAAATTTTGTTCTTCAGATGGGAGTATCATCTGAAAAGCTGTATTGATGTTTGCTAGTTACCCTAAGACACTAGTGGGGCGCTTTCTACCTGAATCACTGTTGTATTTACTGTGATGATATTACTCATATCCATGCAACATTCTTCAACTAAGATGGCATATGGGCTTAGTTCTAGACTGTAGCTATCATCAATATCTACTCTTTGGCCAGGTAATTTCCTCTATCCCTCAATATTCTGCAATACTATCCAGTCACTTGGCTGAGAATTGACAAGCTCATCGAACCTGCTGAAGAGTTCATTTGGCAATCTCATTGGGATGACCAATCTTTTGAATCATGTGATCAATTGCCACATGAACTCTTGTTAGCTCACAGTCAGATGGCTGGGTGGTGTTGCAAAATATTAACTTGAATTACTGGACTGCCTTTGGATAAAACAATTCACTCATGTTATATCATTTGGCAAGTGGGTGTTTCACAGTATGCATATGTTCTGTATAGCATATAAAGAAACAATAATACAAAATGTGATTGTTTAGTAAATAGCTCACCATTTTCTTTGTATCCCATCCCCAGAATGACTTCAGGTGCTCTATAATAACGTGTTACTACATAGGGAGTCATCATGAAGCTTGTTCCAGCAGTTCTTGCCAATCCAAAATCAAGGATTTTCAATGTACAGTCTGACTTTACCACTATGTTGCTGGGTTTTAGGTCCTGCAAATATAAAAGAATAAGTCAAAGTACAAAATAATTTGTCAGCTTTGTGGCCATTTTATTGCTACCCACTTTTTTTTATTTCCAGAATACTAAAACTGAATTCAAATTTTTCAATTATCATGGTGAAATTTGGCCTCAGCTTCCCAGGATTTTAATTCCAGCCTCTGGATTCTTAGTGCAGTTGCATAACCGTGACCAGAGCTGCATTAGTTCTAAAAGGTAGCTCACCAATCAATGGGACTGGGGAGAGGTGTATGCAGGAAATCTGACTGTTCCTCCATGATGTCAAGCCAGATTGGAGACTTCCAGAAGGAACATAAGGCAATCCTGATGTGTGAGTTATGGGAGGAATGAGCAGAAAATGGGAAGAATTTTGTCAGGTAAAACAGAACATTAAAAGCCCACATTCATCATTCCTGACTATTTTAGAATCATTGGTTAGACTATTCTACACCATGTATACTTCAGCCATTCTTAACTTGAAAATTACACTGAAGCCCTTTATATTTCACAGGACCTTAGTCAGGCCCTTATGAAACAGTTCAATGGCTGACAATTAATTACCAATTCTGGGTAGTAATGAAGGTCCAGTGGGGATGGGATTAAGTTGTACACTCATATTTTCTCTGCATCATCAGTGTGTTTCTGTCTAAAAATGGAAATAAAAAAATGATTCTACATTTTTTAACCCATAATTTTTTATCCCATTCCATTGCAATTAGTCCAACAGTATTCCAATTTCTCTCAGGGCTTTCGGAATGAGGTTCGGTTGGAACACGTGAGGTAGGCAACTAAGATAGTTAAGTGGCTAGGAAAGGGTCAATAGAATCAAGACAGCAAGATATGGTTGGATATTAGGCACACACGTGCTGGAGCAGAGAAGTGTTGAATGTACTTGCTGAATTTTATGATGGAGGCTGAAGTATGGCAGCCGGAGTTCAAAAGTGGGACATGAACCCACTTTGGCCAGGGACAGGGCCCAAGGAGGCAAATCCCTGGTGGTGCCTAGCCATTGCCAGGGCTGCCATCCTTATTAAGAATTGAGACTCATTACCAATAGCTGCCAATCCAAACAGAAGTCTTATTGTTCAGTAGCATTACTGGAGCAGTGACCATTGCTGCTACAGAACAAATACGCACTGATGACCACACGTATTCAAAGACAGAAACTTGGGTTCGGGAGACATCCACAGGATCAGGCAGGCTAGCCCTGGCAAGGAAGTTAGGGTGACTCAGTGCACAGGCGGCACTGTTGACACAGGAGAGCCAATGACACTAGAGGTTCCTCCCTGGGCTGTGGGGTGCACAAAAAAATGATCTCCAATTTCAAACCTACTCAGAGATCATCAGGTTTCATTAGATGGTCTTTCCATGAGGCAATGAGCAAATTATCTCTTGCACTGAGAAGAGAGCTTTCATTGGCCAATTGGCTCTCAACAGCTGCCAGTATTCCTGCCACCAGTAAAATGGTATAGCGGCATGAAGACCACCTTCCTGTGCCATCTTGCCAGCCTTCTCCCTTTCCAGCCGTTGCCAAGAGGTTGGCAAAATCCTCTTCTATGAGGGATCACATTCAAGATGTTTTTGATTCGAGATGGAGATTGTATCTCAGTGAATACTTTGGTGTGTTTGATGAGTTGTTTGACTCACAAAAAGTGCATAAAAAGGTATGTGGCATATTCCTTCTGTCATCTAGTCTTTGTGTACATTTGGAGCAAGCTATGTGGGCTCTATACTGTGTAGAAATAAAGACCATTGCATGAAAAGGAAACAACATATTTCCACAAGTTCATCTCAACATCCAAGGAGGGGTAATCTACAGCCATCAGCATTCATTTGGAATTTATTATGGAGACCATTGAGTGGTTGATTTGTAAAATTTATACATATGAATGAGAAATGAAGACAGTTTGAGTGCATCACTCATTGCCCTATTCTGATTATCAATTTGTGTGTCCCTATTTCTATCTGATCCAGGAAGAAGTGACCATGTTATTTATCTGTTTGAGTAGGGTGTCTCATTCTGGTCTCAAAGCATGGTCCTATACCAAAAGCAATATATGCTCCAACCACTGATAGTGGGCATGGAGCGACTTAACCAGCAGTCTTAAAGGCTGCTAGACATTGTTCTAAAAAGAGGAAATAAAGGTTTTTGTATATTTTCTTGGTTCTGTAATAGATTTTCTTGTTGCTTTGCTCTGTGCTTACTGATCAATTGCTGTCCCTCCACACCTTTCAGGCTTTACTATCAGCTTTACACTGATAAGTAGTTGCTAGATTTTAAGCGTCCGTTCCCCCTACCAACACCACTTACTGTGATTACTCAAATTATGCCTAGCAGTGAGATTGGTTATGGGTTTACATCAATTGGGTAAAAGGCAAGCTCACCTGTTGGAATGGGACACATGCAAATCTCCTGGATTCAGATGCAAATCATCAAGATATCCAGGGGGGGATAAAGTCAGGATCTATAGCAGATTGAATTTGCACTGGGTAATCATGCTGAAATTATAGATATAACATCATAGGACTCAGCAGTTTTAAAGAGTATTCTTCAGAGATAAAAGTAAAGTTGACATAGTCCCAGATATGATGTAGAGATGCCGGCGTTGGACTGGGGTAAACTCAGTAAAGTTTTGCAACACCAATTTTAAATCCAACCAATTTATTTGATAGTAAATCCGCGAGCTTTCGACACTATGTTGTGCCTTCGTCAGGCAAATGCAGTGTTCTGATCTGCAGAGGCACTCATATCCACACAGACAGTTACAGATTGCTGATTAGAATGCGAATCCTTACATCTAACCTGCTATTCAAGTGTTAAAGTGGCTAACAATGTGTGTGAAGGGAATCCTGAGCATTGGTTAGAGAATTGTGTATTTTCTCCAGACAGCACAGTAAGTGAGGTTTTTTGCTAATCCAGGCAAGTTACGGGGGTTACAGATAGTGTGACATGAAGCCAAGATCCCTGTTAAGACCGTTCTCATGTGTGCGGAACTTGGCTATCAGTCTCTGCTCAGCAACTCTGCGCTGTCGTGTGTCATGAAGGCCCCCTTGAAGAACATTTACCCGCAGGTCGGAGGCCGAATGCCCATGACTGCTGAAGTGTTCGCCCACAGGAAGGGAACTGTTTTGCCTGGTGATTGTTGAGCGATGCTCATTCATCCGCTGTCGTAGTGTCTGCATGGTCTCCCCAATGTACCATGCTTCGGGACATCCTTTCTTGCAACGTATTAGGTAGACAACGTTGGCCGAGTTGCAAGAGTATGTACCGTGTACCTGGTGAATGGTATCCTCACGTTTGATTATGTTGTCCATGTCTATGATCTGGCATGTCTTGCAGAGGTTGCTGTGGCAGGGTTGTGTGGTATTGTGGTCACCATTCTCCTGAAGGTTGGGTAGTTTGCTGCGAACAATGATCTGTTTAACGTTGTGCGGTTGTCTGAAAGCAAGAAGTGGGGGGGTGGGGATGGCCCTAGCGAGATGTTCATCGTCATCGATGACATGTTGAAGACTCCGGAGAAGATGTCGTAGCTTGTCCGCTCCGGGGAAGTACTGGACAACAAAGGGTACTCTGTCCATCTTGTCCCGTGTTCGTCTTCTGAGGAGGTCAGTGCGGTTTATGGCTGTGGCACGTTGGAACTGTCGATTGGTGAGTCGAGCGCCATATCCTGTTCTCATGAGGGAATTCTTCAGCGTCTGGAGGTGTCTGTCACGATCCTCCTCATCTGAGCAAATTCTGTGTATACGGAGGGCTTGTCCATAGGGAGAATAAAGCCTCCGACCTGAGGGTAAATGTTCTTCAAGGGGGCCTCCATGACACACGACAGCGCAGAGTTGCTGAGCAGAGACTGATAGCCAAGTTCCGCACACATGAGGACGGTCTTAACAGGGATCTTGGCTTCATGTCACACTATCTGTACCCCCCGTAACTTGCCTGGATTAGCAAAAAACCTCACTTACTGTGCTGTCTGGAGAAAATACACAATTCTCTAACCAATGCTCAGGATTTCCTTCACACACATTGTTAGCCACCTTAACACTTGAATAGCAGGTTAGATGTAAGAATAGTCCCAGAGAGTCATAGGCTGCTCTCCCCTTTGAGAGGGAGTGCTGACTGGTGGTGACTTAACCTGAGGATCATCATACATTGGACGAGAGGCAAGGTTAAGAAGGCAAGCCTTCATGAATAACCTCAGCCAGTACTTTCAGAACAATCATCCTTTGTACATGAAATCTGAAATGTGTAATTGTAGTAACAAAATTATGGAAAATCAATGAAAACGTAGCAGCATTCATGTTCCTAAAAACAGTCCATTAACCGCAAACTATATAAAAATTACGTAAATTGCAGCAGTTAAAGTAGAGCAATGCAGATTATCTTTGTCGTGAAACTCTACCCATCAGCCGATGCTTGAGATCATTCTGAGTTTATTGAATTAACCTACCCTGTGAATAATGCCAGCCGAATGGAGGTGTTTGATGCCACACAGCATCTGGTACAGTAGGTAAGACATCCGCTCATGATCCAGTTCCATTTGGATTACTTGGCATAGATTGGCATCCATCAGTTCCATAACCAAATACCTATCACAAGTGGGAAGAAAGGAGGCTCCTGAATGGATAATATCACAGACAACAGTGTTTCATCACCTTGTCAGTTATTGATTAAAAGAGGACTCAACATTTATTTCAACTGTGAGCAAGGCAACCAAGAAAACTGAAATTTTTCTCGTTGTTTTCTCCTTTCAGCAACTGTTTGCAATTCTACACCCAGCCAGTAGGTGGGAGAACAAAGTGGTATGGCCCACAAAACAACTAAAATCAGTACGCAATATGATCACCTTTCAAGGAATTCAACAGAGTTGGAGCAAGAGCAGTTAGCTCAATATCCCCCTTCTGTGCGTCCAACTAAGAAAGAATGTCACCTTCAACTACATCATTCCACTTCACTGAAGGAAATAGTTTTATGTAACTTAAGAAAATAGTGGTTTAGTTTTTACATTCAAAATTAAAACACTGTCTTGGTTTTACACAGAGCAGCATAAATGTTCAGAAGCAGGTTTTGACCTGATTCCGAGGACATGTGATGAGAAACTCTCTGGAGGTGTGCAATAATAGAGCAATGTGAAACTGGACTACAAACATGCTCAGGGAATCTTAGATAACACCATAATAAACACTGCTGCCTCAAGCACCAGGGACCCAGGTTCGATTCCCAATTTGATCACTGCCTGTGTTGGGTTTGCACATTCTTCTCGTGTTTGTGTACGTTTCCTCCGGGTACTCAGTTTCCTCCTATAGTTCAAAGATGTGCTGGTTAGGTGCACTGGCCCTGCTAAATTCTCCCTCAATGTACCCGAACAGGTGCTGGAGTGTGGCAACTAGGGGATTTTCACAATAATTTCATTGCAGTGTGAATGTAAGCCTATTTGTGGGTAATAAACATTAAAAGGGATACCTGGGACACTTTACAAGGCCACCTTCAGTTAATGTAATTGCTGCACAGTCTTAGTGCTTCTATCCAGATGTGCACAGAACTCTCTGTTGGAGAATTGGTATTTCATCTACACAATCTAAATGCAAAATACTGCAGATGCTGGAATCTGAAACAGAAAAATGTTGGAAAATCTCAGCAGGTCTGATAGCATCTTTAGGGAGAGAATAAAGCCAACATTTCGCATCTAAATGATGAAAGGTCATCTAGAATCAAAACATTGGCTCTCCTCTTTCTTCACGGATGCTTTCAGATCTGCTGAGATTTTCTGGAGTATTGCCTGGTTGGAAGGCCATACTGCAACTACTAGTCTGAGACTGGTAGCTGAAGTATCTATGTCATTTTATTAATGTTCAAGTGAGCAATGAACTAGTCATCAAATAATGCATGCACATTGTGTGTTTATGAAGACTAATGTGGCAGTGCCTTATTTCTAGACTAGCAATTATTTCTAGACTGTAGGAGAAATTGTGGTGACATTATTATAGCATGATGAACCATCATTCAGATGCAGCTGCTAGTGGAAATAGTGTTAAAAATATTACACACGGAAAATTGAATAGATACTATTATGTATACTGGGGCATAACCACTTTAAGGGAATGGGTCAGGTGACCCTGGGTGTGGGGTGATCTGACTGGGGACCACCTGAGAGGGCAGTGGTCATTTGGAGTATGAAGCAAAAAGATTGCAATAAATACATGACATGTATTCATAAATTCCTTCACACCTGACACCTTTAACCGAATAGTTCTTGAGGACGCTCATCAGTAGTAAAGATTTTAACAGATACTAATAGGCCACTGCCTCCTCTGCTATCCCATAACTGTATTTGTGACTACTGCTCTACACATTTATATGATTACCTTTTTGGAGCTGCTTTGCATGATCAAGTGGCTCACGAACAATCACTGATTAGGTCACTGATTGGCCCAACAGCAAGTTTTGCTCATTCCTTTTTGTTATATTTAGTCCTTTATAGCACTTTAATGTCTCTGCCTAATCATAAATGTGGTTCCTCAACCACTGTTCCCAATCATTTCAACTGGCTACACTTCCCATAGGGATGCTTGTCCACGTTAACACATACTCTTCAAAATTCCCATATTCTCCAAAAATCACACATTCCTGACCCTTACTATACTACCAAGCTGTCAACCTTTATCTGATTTGTGTTCCCTCCAAGTGCACTTCTCCAGTGGGAGTAGGATTAATGAATTTACCCAATCATTATATGAAAGTTAGCTGTGTGTACTAAATACTATAATTAATGACATTGCTATTAATAAGCAATCTACCACATTTGCAGTTAAGCTGCCTGATCATCTGTCTTTCATTGGGACATTTTAAAAATTAAACTGGTGCACCTATCTATAATATTCCCATGATGAAGGAAAACTGTCACTTGCTACAGTTGGATGAGTTGTGTTTCTGCAGGATAAAGCTGATTCTGCTGGGGTCAAAGGTTCTCGTTGTAGGTAAATGATTTTTAAGTTGTCATTTTATAAGATTGATATGAATGAAGGATGTTTAGAATTGCCTTATACTTGTCCCATCATGGCATCCAACTCATTCTCAAAACATGCCAGGGTTTTTGCCCCTACTACTTGACCCAAGAATCTGTTCAAAATCTTGATTGTTCTATATGTGAAGAAAAACTTGCTCCAACGATTCTAAACTTGACTTTTAAGACTTTGGATCTGTGTTATGTTATTCTACTGTTGCAACTTAGTAGAGTGATCTTCTAAAGTGCATTCTGTAAAAAAAAGGTTGTAATCCTATATATGCCAATAAGATCATGCAAAGGTCATTTGCTTTAGAGGTTGAAAGGAGCAATGGCAGACTTTTCTCATCTCAAATGGTGATCTCAAGCCTGCACTTGCCAGGAGGGAACAATGTACCTGAAGGCGACTTCCTATTTGGTTGTCTTTGCACTTGCCATTCCACTATGTTGGTAGACAGACTCCCAAAGCTGCCAGCCCAGACAGTTGACAGCTCTCAAACCTTGGCAGCCCACTGGAGAGATGGGAACTGCTGAGGCAGATCAGAGAAAATGAAGGGCCCTCAACATGAGTCACACTCTGAGGTATAAATCTAAATTAAGCTTCAGAGGACATAAGCCAATGTGCTAGTAAGATGTCAATGGTGACATGAAGAGACCCTTGCTTGGCCTTTGTCACCAGTTATGGGCCTCAATTAGCCTGAGGGCAGGCAGGCAAGTCATTTGTAACCTACTCACTGCTGATATAATATCCCCTACCATCCTACATGATGTTGTACACTCCTGATCACCAAGCCCAATCTCTGGTGGCCAATAAAATCCCAGTCAAAGTACTGAGGCAAAAGCATTGCATTTTTGAAACCAAAAATTATATATATTAGAGCTTGGGAATGATTAAAAAAAAAGCTGTGCAGAAGGTATAGGTACAGTGGGATTAGTACTGGATTACTCAAATAACCTGCATGTATACAATCTGCTGACAGGCTTCCTACTTTGCTGTAAGCCTCCGTATCATTTTAATTCTGTTTCTTTTCATAATTTAATCACTTTTCTATTCAATCCAGTTTGAATTCCAACTGCTTGCGCGTTAAAAAACTCAGCATTGGTTTAAGACTTTGCCATGTGTTTTTTCCAGAAATCAAGCTACATTCCATCACTCCAAAATGAAATTGGGATGTCACTTCTTCAAAGCAAGAACTCAAAAATGTAAGTGAGGTAGGGTCTTCTCTGATAACCCTGAATTCTAGCTTGTTTAATGTTGCAATCTACACTTTGGGAAAGAGTTCAATTCTTCCCCACCCCTTGAGAAAACAATAGTGAGGTTACTGAAACTTGGAGAACAGCTAATAAGAAAAGAAAGTCAGTGATATTAACAGCTTGTCAATAAATTTTCCATAGGTCTGTCTGATCTCATTATTGTACAATTAAACAAAAATCCAAATATTCATTTTAATTAACTTATGAATATAGAACAAGAGACCATTGAACAAAGATAAACTTAACAGTTTTAATACATCTATTATAAAGCAATGAAATTCTGTTATTTGCAGTATTCTGCTGTATTATTGCATTTATCCATTCTCAACAGAGAAGCTTCGAAATTTGAAAACAGCTACTTATCACACAGGGAAGGTGGTGGTTGGAGGTGATAAGAAAGGCAGAAAGAGGCTTCAATGGTGGACAAACAAACTAGCTGCAGTAGCATCAAGTCCACCAGTGGGCATTCCCATATTTTAATACCACTGTGGCAAATGGGAGACAGTACAAGTGAGATGTCAGAGGATCTTTAACAGACATTGAGCTGGATCTCAGAAACTTGACTAAGGCAAGAATGAAGGTGGGTAGACCTGGAATTTCCTGGCAACTTCCTGCCTCCAAGCATTTTTAAGGAGTCAGGTCAGATGGAGAGGTGGCTACCCATCCACAAATGGTAAGTGGCTTCTTTACATAATTAAGAAACCAAACAATTCCCAACTGGATTTTTTTCTGGCAAATACCTCTTGGCAGCAGACTGGGGAACCAGTACTCCCAAGATCAATTTGAGGAGTAGCCTCCTGAAGCAGTCACACCTCCGCGGCCACTCAGACCTCCTTCTGAAGTAGTTTCTCTCTCCATAATGATGTCTGGCAGTTTTGGCCATTTCTTTTTTTAATAAAGATGGAGATATCCTTTCTCTTCAACAGCTCCTTCAGTGCTGAAGAGCCTCCTACTGGTCCAGCAGTTTATTTGGACAACGAGGGTGCTTTCTTGGCCATTAATTGGCCATTCCTGTGAAAATCATTTGTGCTGACTGCTTTTGTGTTCGGGAGCTTTATTTGATCCTAATGTCAGGGTCCTGTCTCCAAAGTAAATGTATAGCCAGTACCTCTGATTTTAGGAAAAGAGTTCCCAGTAAAATAAATGCATAAAATATTCGATTACTTACACATCCTGGAACTCATCTAGCGATTTTTGAGGTGTAAACACATTTAATAAACTGATGATCTGTGAAACAAAAGTATGTTACTATTATAACTTGCTTTGTAACTTCATTTAATCACACATCACATCACTGTCATAAATGTTAGCATTCACTCAAAGCTTGGGGTTATCAGTTAGCCCCATGTACATGTATCTCTTATATATTTATGATTTATGTATATTACATTTAAATAATCATCAAATCTTCCTGACCCTAATTAGCTTTTATTATTATTATATAAAATATTGATAATTGATTTATATATATATGTGTATGTTAGAAGTAATTTCTATTGTATGTTTACGGTCATAAAAAGAAAATGCAAAGCTATTAAATTTGTCAAGTTCTTGCATGTTTGTTCAATTATGGCTGAGTATAATGTAACTCATCTATTAATAATGCACTTGGAAATGGAAAAAATGGATTATTATTCATGCACAATTTCATTTTTATTATTAGTTCACAATTTTTGCAAAATGGTCAATATAAAATCACAGTAGCTCAGATAGAAGTGTAAATTCACAGTAGCTCAGTAGACTACATACTGGAAGATATAAACTTGCACATCAAACAATTCAGAGTTACTTGTCCATTTATTGTCTCAGCTAGCAGAACAAATAACAAAGAATGAATTTGCCCTGAACACTTACACAAACACAGGGATCTTGACAGAATATCATTGACAGAATCGGTATTCACGCAGGAGACTGGACAGATGTCTGTGCCTGATGTTGACAAAGTTGAGGATTGGTTGAGGGAAATAAGGATTACGAAGAAAGAGGTGTTGGGGCTGTTAGGCAGCTTAAAGACATATAAAGCTCCGGGGCCTGATGGCATTTACCCCAGGCTGCTAAGGGAGTTGAGGGAAGACTTGGGCTGGGCCTCTGACGCAAATCTTTGTCTCTTCCTTGGACACAGGTGAGGTCCCAGAGGACTGGAGGATAGCAAACGTAGTACCGTTGTTTAAAAAAGGTCAGAGGGATCACCCAGGTAACTATAGGCCGGTGAGCTTGACTTCAGTTATAGGTAAGCTAATGGAGAGGATCCTTAGGGACAGGATGTATGAGCATCTGGAGCGATGCGATCTGATCAGGGATACGCAGCATGGCTTCGTCAAGGGGAAGTCTTGTCTTACGAATCTGGTGGAATTTTTTGAAGAAGTGACAAAAACAGTTGATGAAGGACAGGCTGTTGATGTCGTCTACATGGATTTCAGTAAGGCGTTTGACAAGTTGCCTCATGGTAGACTGATAGAGAAGGTGAAGGCGCATGGGATACAGGGTCGGGTATGTAGATGGGTCGAAAACTGGCTCGGAAGGAGGAGACAGAGGGTAGTAGTGGAAGGTTCTTTTTCCAGCTGGAAGCCTGTCACTAGTGGAGTGCCACAAGGCTCAGTACAAGGTCCTCTTCTATTTGTGGTCTACATAAACGACTTGGAAGTAGGGGTAGGTGGTGAGATCAGCAAATTTGCTGATGACACCAAGATTCTTGGATTGGCGGGTACAGAAGAGCAGTGTCAGGCAATACAACAGGACATAGACAGGTTGGTAGATTGGGCAGATAGATGGCAAATGGAATTTAATCCGGAAAAATGCGAGGTGATGCATTTTGGCCGGAAAATGTAGAAGAGAATTATAGGATAAAAGGTAAAACTATAAGGAGCATAGAGACGCAGAGAGACTTGGGGGTGCAGGTTCACAAGTCTCTGAAGGTGTCCTCACAGGTGGAGAAGGTGATAAAGAAGGCGTATATTATGTTAGCTTTCATAGAAAAGGGTATAGAATACAAGAGTAGGAGTTTGATGTTGCAGTTGTATAGAACGTTGGTTAGGCCTCACTTGGAATACTGCGGCCAGTTCTGGTCGCCGTACTATCGGAAGGATGTGGAGTCCTTGGAGAGAGTGCAGAGGAGGTTTACCAGGATGCTGCCTGGTATGGAAGGACTGTCCTATGAGGAACGATTAGATAGACTGGGGTTGTTGTCCCTTGAAAGACGTCGGCTTAGAGGGGATCTCATAGAGGTGTATAAGATTATAAGGGGTATAGATAGAGTAAATGGAGGTAAACTTTTTCCACCTTTAGAAATGGATAGGACGAGAGGTCATGGCCATAGGGTGAGGGGGGCTATGTATAGGACTAATATTAGAGGGCAGTTTTTCACACAAAGGGTAGTGGGGGTGTGGAATGCACTGCCGAGTAAGGTGGTGGGAGCAGGCACACTAGGGCTGTTTAAAGGTCTCTTGGACAGCCACATGAGCGGTATGCAGATAGAGGGATATATTAGGACTGTTTAACTACGGCTTTTTTCCACAGGTAATTCGGTCCATAATTTGAGCACGCATTCGGCTGGTGGTGCGGGTACAGCTCTTGGATGTTGATTCATGGGTTGCCTGGTACCTCATGTCGTATATGAGTGCTTTATGTGGACCACCTGAAGGGCACCAGGACAGCTCAGAGACTATCGATGTGGCTGTGCAGACACTTGGAATTGGGCCGGTGTCTGCGGGAGTTTGCGCGTTCTCCCCGTGGTTGCGTGGGTTTTCTCCGGGCACTCCGGTTTCCTCCCACAAACCAAAAATTCGCTCTTAGGCTGATTGGGTAACAAATTGTCCCTATGGTGAAAATTTTCCAAATTAGGATTAATATATTTATTATTATATAGGAATATTAAAATAGGATAATGTATTTGGTATTACGGTGGCGCGGGCTCGTTGGGCCGAAGGGCCTGTTTCCCGTGCTGTGTTGCTTAATAAAAAAAAAATATATGGATAAAAAGTGCCAATATCTGTAGTTATGATTACGTAACCTCAAATTGTGTAATAAATCAAGGTTACAAAAGAAAATCCATCAATATTATAAATATAAACTAGTATTAATCATTTACAAGGTGGCATAAGAAATTAATGTGTGAAAGGTTATGATGCTGCATTCATATGAAATGACAGTTCTGAATCGAGTAGACTTATCTCAATCAGCGACCTTCTCTGATGAGAGTGAACAGAGAACTCACAGGTCTTGATGGAATTCTCTATGTGATCAGGATTATTCTGTACAAGAATATAAGATAATGAAGGCCTTACAACTCTAATCTAACCTTACGTATGTTAATTCTATAACCTTCCCTTTTCACTGTCTAACTTGTGTTTCAAATGAGTCTAGCAAGCTGGCAAGATTCTGGTAGCTGCAGTTTACAGACTTCCTGAAATTAGTCAATGCAGCACAGGAAAATGTTAATACGGAGATAAGGAAAGAAGGTAACACAAACAATACAGCTACATTGCCAGAATTTTAGTTGTCGCATAGACTGGAAAAGGTAGGATAGCTTAAATAGGAAAGACAATTCATTTATAGTCTGCATTCAGGGATTCTTTCTTTCTTTCACGAATGTTTTAGAATTATTTAACAAGGCCATTTAATATGTGAGCTATCCAAGGTTCATTCTTATTTAATTTTGAGCATTTATTGTGTTTGGCTATTCAAACTGTTACTTGCTTACAAAACTAAACACACGAATAAACATATTCTAATTCAGTTATAATTTTCAAACATTGGAAAGACTGAAACCATTGTCTTTGGTCCCTTCCATTAACTCTGTTCCTCTCTCTAGCCACTGAGGAGGCTGAACCTGACCGATCCCATTTGACTGCAGCGAAGCTTCTGATCCTATATTCACTCCCTCACTAAGAATGTCTAGAATCACCTCTGTAACATCATTTATCTCTGCCCCAGATCATCTACTGTTGATAGCCTCATTCTCTATTCCAATGTTATCCTGGACAGACCCTATTGATCATAGGGCCAAGCTTTCAAAGGTCCATGGGTTTGGGACTTTTGCAGGTGCAATTTCAAATTCATGCTGCTGGAGGTTGTCTCTGGATTCCAATACTTGTGGGGCAGTTTGTAATTTTCAAAGGGAACTTGTTAAGGGACTTGCCTGGTGCAGAATGGAATTTTTCAGCTTTATTTTGAAAAATCTGGTGCATATTAGCTCACAGCTGTCAGGTTTGCAACAGAGCTAAGAAAAGTTTATTTGTCATGGTGTTAAAACTCTTTCATAGTCAAAATTGAGCTCTTTATGTGAGTGTTGTGCTTTCATGTTACCTGCATGGCCCCTTCCTGTTCCATTTACTGTGTAAGGTGCTGCTTTATGCAGTAATGGAGCAGCAGGACTCATTATGGCTGCCGTCTGCATTTGCCACTGACACCAGATAGGCAGTTCCCCTTTCTTAAATGCCACCAATTAGATGTCAAGCTTGTCTCTAGCCAAATTAACACATTTACTTTTAAAAATAGCACCAAAAGAGTGACGCAGCTGAGGCAGTGTTAAAACCTAAAGGTTATCCAGGTATTGTCCCCTGACCCCCTTTGGAAACCTAGTCACTATAGCCATTGAGTGATTACAGCACAGAAGGAAGCCATTGGCTCTCAAGTCCAAACTGGCTCTCGGTACAGCAATCTAATCAGAACCATTCCCTCATTTTAACTCCATTGACACGTGTGTTTATTCCCCTCAAATGCCCATCCAATTTCATTTTGAAATTAATGATCATTTCAGCTTTCACCATACTCATAAGCAATGGTGCTAGGTCATTAGCATTCACCGAATAAAACATTTCTTTCTCACATCACCATCTGCAGTTCTTGCCCAGAACCTTAAATCTGTCACCCTGACTGCTTATACTATCAGCGAAAGAGAACACTAGCCTCTCCAGCTTAATCTTTAGTTAAAATTAATTAAAACAGTGGAACCATTCTGGTAAATCTCTTCTGTTCCCTTTTACAGGACTCTCACATACTCCCATAGTGTGGTGCCAGAACTAGATGCAATGCTTTAGTTGTGGCCTAACATGAAGGTTTATAAAGGTTCAGTATAATCTTCCTCTATTAATGAAGCCCAAAATCTCATATGCTTCGTTAATTATTCTTTCAAAATGCCCTGCAACCTTCAAAGATCTACATAAACCCCCAGATCCTTCTGTTTTTTCACATTCTTTAGAACTGTGCCATTTGGTCTATATTTGCCAAAGGCTTCTGACTTTGCCCATGGCTGGGATTCTCTGGTACCACTGCAGTGCCAAACTCTCCATTCTTGTTAGCAGTGACCTTGTTAGTATGGACAGATCAAAGAATCCTGCCCATTATCTTTCTTTACCCTTTTACCAAAATGTGTCATCTTACCTCTTCAGTATTAAGTTCCATGTCACTTGTCTGCCACTTTGCTAGCATAATTAGATCTTGTTTCAGTCAATGATTATCATCCTTATTGTTTACCATACCCCCAAGTTTGATATCATTTTGAAATTTTCTTCCATATTCCAAAATCCAAGTCATTTGTACATACAAAAAGCACCACTGTCTATCATCCTCCAGTCTGAAAACATGACTCACTGGCCTGACTTTCACGCTTATTGGGCGTGACCAATAAGCAGGATCAGAAGTAGCGGTGTTGACCACTTTCACCTGGAAGTCCAAAAGATGCAATTTCAATCTAGCTGGCTGATTAAGCATCGGACAACATGAAATACATCGCCACATTAAAGAGGGGCTATCAGCAAAGGTGGGAGCATGGTGGGTGACAGGTCCAATGGGGATTTGGTAAGATGTTTAAAAGCGGTTATGGCAGATCACAGAAGATAGCCTGTAGTTACGCAGGAGGCACAAGAAGCTGATCGAAAAGAAGAGAGCGTTGCCAGCATTATCTGGTAAATACAATACGTGGAAAGACAATGAATGGGGGCACTCTACTGCCTGTCTCTTGGACGTGCTTGGATACGCTCGTGAAGATGCTGAGTACAATGAAGATGGCTTAGGCAGAGACAACAACTGAAGGCATGATGATGTGTGCCACATCTGGATACAGTATTGAAAAAGATTCTGTGATCTTCTGTGCTTGGCAAGGATGAGGACGAGTTGGCATGGTCCAATGTGAAGAAGCCTAGAAGAATGGCTGTCCTCAGTAATGCTCAGGGATGTTAATATCAGAGTAACAGAAGCAGATATATCTGTGAGTGTTAAGGCTGGAAGATAAGATTGGAAGCCCTGGGTGCATTTAAGGGTCAAATGTCCAAAGCTGATGGGAACTTCAACATGGTTCACAGGTGTAGAGATGTATTTGTGGTGAGCATTATATGGTGTTGTAGGTGGAGGGTGGAGTAGAGAATGGATCTTTAAAAAGAGAAGCCATTATGTCGCTGAATGCACAAGAGCTGCTGGTGGGGTGCCAATTGACTCCTCCTGAGCAAAGGTGAGGTGGACACTCTTGAGCTGAAATGCAAATGTGCACCAAGATCATTAGGTCATGGAAAAACAAGCATCCCCGAGGAAGGTAAGAGACAGAAACAGGACAGGCAGAGACCAAGAACAATGTGGTGTTGTCTCACCTTATATAACTTCTAAATAAGGATCCCCAGCTATGACTATCAGAGAAAGTGTCCCCACTGGAGTACACAATCTTCACAGCTGAAATGCAGATGGCACTGCCCCATGTACTGATGGCTGCAGTGAGCAGGAATGCTCCAATAGAGTTAATAATACAAATGAGTCCTTAGAACAGGGCTGACAAGGCAAATATTTCAAGAAAAAAGGTCTGAAATCTCAAAACAAATGCAACACCAAGCTCTCACCTGAACTCCTAACAATTCACACAACAACAATATTCCTGTCCCCTTTCATCCCATTCTTGGATGAGAAAAGTGAAGAAAAGTCCACCAAGCCTCAACTTTCTCAGTACATTCAGGAAATTCAGCATGTCCGCTATACTCTCAACAATTTCTACAGATGCACTCAGAAAAATCCTCTTTTGTTGTATCACAGTTTGGTATGGCTCCTGGTCTAATCAACACCAAGGAAACTACAAGGGGTTGTGAATGTAGCCCAATCCATCATGCAAACCAGCTTCCTACACTTGATTCTGTCTAACTTCCTTCTGCCAGATATATAAAGATTCCACACACACCCTGGACATATTCTCTTCCACCTTCTTCCGCTGAGCAAAATGTACAAAAGTCTGATGTCACATACTGACTGACTCAAAAACAGCTCCTTCCCTGCTGACCTACTACATATTAAGTTGATCTTTCTCTGCACCCTAGCTATGAATGTAATGCTACATTCTGCACCCTCTCCTTTCCTTCTCTATGTAAGATGTGCTTTGATTATACAGTGCACAAGAAACAATATTTTCACTATATCTCAGTCCATGTGACAATAACAAATCAAATCAAAGAAGTGGGATGGCCCCTGCCCATGCTGTCTGTACGTTGATCTAAACTTCTCACAGCAATGTAAAATTCCAGTCAATTGCCCTTTTAATTGCCTTACCAGGCTGATTAAATATCATGCATGTATGTGATGACATCGGGTCACATGCCCAATGTCTTCTCATGTGATTTCACATTCTTTTGTGTCAGCCACAAGCCTGAAAATAACATGGAAAATTCTGCCCACTGTTTTCTGTCTTTAGGCTAATTTTTTAAATTCAGATTGACATTGAACCTCCCACTCCATCAGCTTCAATTTTATTAACCTGCCTTTTGTGTGATACTATCTCAAATGCTTTTTTAAGATCGATCACGAAATCATGCATTGTTTTGCCTTCATTAATCTTTCCTGTTACTTCAAAAAATGAAGTACAATCTGTCTTTATATGCCGGTTATCCACAATTAATTCAAACCTCAGCAAGTGCCCTTTGATTTTTTTTTACCATGATTATTTTTTCTATGACCTTACCACCAAACTAACCAGCCTGTATTTTCTGGGAATAAATTTGCACCCTTTCCTAAACTGCCATTCTCTGATCCTTTGGCATTTCCTTAGTAAATGGGAAAGATTGGAAGATTGCAGCATACCCTTCTGCTATCTCCACTCCCTATATCTTAGAAGTCTGGCTTGCAAGCCATTTAGAACATGCTATTTAATAACTCACAACACATCCAGCCTTTTCCAGTACAACCTTCCTATCAATTTTCATCCTATCAATTATTCTACCATGTTTGAATGTACTGATATTTTGTCAATATTATCTTCCTTATTAAACACTGATACCAAGTACTCATTAAATATTCTAGCCTTGCTCTATGTCTCGGAGCATCTACAACCACTTTGTCCCTAATAGGCTCCACTCTTCCTAGCTACAAGAAGATTTTATTTGAATTCACTTTTCTGTTGACTACCATTCTATCCTGGTATTTTCTTTCAGCCAATTTTTTTCTGCTTCACTTCAGTTTTCAACTTGTTATATTTGGCCTCATTTTATGTTGAAAATTCACCTAACATGTAACATTGTGATTCATCGTATTCTCTAACTCCCTTACCATTCAAGGAACTCTGGTTTTGGATCACCTATCTTCCAGTCTTGTGGGAATGTACCTAGCATATACCTGAAACATCTCTTCTATAAAATTCACCCACTGTTCGGTTACAGCTTTTCCTGTCCATTTTGACTCTGGCTAGACTCCCTCTCATCCCCTTTCCAATTTAGATTTAAAATATCTACTTTTGTTTGCTAATCACTCCGGTGAAACACGTAAAAGCATGTATTACATTATTACATTAAAGACACTATATAAATGCAAAGTATTATTGTTTCTGTATGCTAATCACATCCAGTTCCTTCTTACTGCATAAAAATTACAGATGAATGGATATACCGGCATTTGAGATGTTTCCAATAAAAGTCACTGAGCATAGAATCATGGAAATTCACAGCACAGAATGAGGCCATTCAAGCCACCATGTCGATACTGGCTAAAAACAACAATCCTTCGCAGTTCTTATCTATGGTTTTGTAGGTTATGGCACTTTAAGTGCACATTCACCTGAGCAAGAGATACTTTCTAGCTTGGGATTATTGGAATTTGCCGAAAAGCTAAACCATTAAATTGAAAGATTTGTAAAACATATTTTGAAGCAAAAGCTTTGATATTTACACACAAGGGTAATCTTCAGATAGTTGTTGGAGAAGGTCAGGAACTTTCAATTAAATTTTTAATGTTACTCATCCCAGGAAATTGACGCTATATTAGTCCATTGTAATTCTTCCTTGTGTATTAAAATTGATTCAGGAATAAATAAATATAATGCTGCATTAAAAATATCAATCTCCTGAACTAGAGAAAAGAAGGATTTCTTTGTATAAAGCATCATCTAAATCCCATATAAATCAAACTAGTCTAAAGTAAAAACATGATTTGACAAGCAAGTTTTGTTGTGCAGTCTTGCTTCAGTTCCTTGTACACACAAGTCAGAGTTAAGCAATCCCACAACCAATGAGTTAAATCTGAGCTCTGCAGTCCAGCAACATCCAGACTGTGAATGGTGATGAACAGTGGAGAAGGCTCCACAAATATTCCCACCCTCAATGATGGAGCCTAGCACAATGTAAAGACAAGGCTGAAGAATTTGCAACCATCTTCATCCAGAAGCACCGAATGGATGATCCATTTCTGCCTCCTCCTGAGATCCTCAGCATCACAGATACCTGTCTTCAGCCAAACAATTCACTCAATGTGATATAATTGAAGGTACCAGATACTGCAAAAACTATGTGCCCTGACAACATTCTAGCAAAAGAGCTGGAGAAATTGTGCTCCAAAACTAACTACATCCCTATGCTTGACCTGGACCATTTGACAGGCAACACGACAGCTCAGTGACTATCGCTGTGCTGTGCAGATACATGGATTTGGGCCTGTGTCTGTGGAAGTTTGCGCATTCTCCTCGTGCTTGTGTGGGTTTTCTCCGGGTGCTCCGGTTTCCTCCCATATCCCAAAAATGTGCTCTTAGGCTAATTGGCAAAACATATTCTCCCTAAATTGTCTCAAATTTGGTTTTTAATCTATAGATCTATAAACATAGACAGGGATCACAGGTAGAGGTGGTTACATTGGAGTGGCAGCGTGGGCTCATTGGGCTGAAGGGCCTGTTTTCTGTGCTGTTTTGTTCTTTGTTCTTTGTTCTAACTACAACACTGGCATTTAACTAGCAATGTGAACAATCGCCCAGGTGTATCCTGTGCACAAATAGCAGAACAAATCCGACCCATCCAATTTTCAGTTTACTCTCAGTCATTAATAAAGTGATGGAAGGGGTCATCAACAGTGATATCTAGCAATAGTAATAATCTGCTTATCTATAGTCAGTTTGAGTTCTGCCAGGTCCTCTCGGCTCCTGACCTTGATCCAGATTTGAACAAAAAAACTCAAGGGGTTCAAGGCAACATTTGACAGAGTTTGCCATTATGGAGCCCTGGCAAAGCTGAAGTCAATGGGAACTGGAGAGAATTCTTCATTGGTTGAAGCATACCTAGTTCAAAAAGATGGATATGGTTGTTGGAGGTCAATCATCTCAGTCGGGAGACATCATTGCAGGAGACCCTCAGGGCAATGTCCTAGGCTCAACCATTTTCAGCAACTTTGTCAGTGACCTTCCCTCCAGCATAAAGTCATATGTGGGGATGTTTGCTGATGATTGCACAATGTTTAGTACCATTGCCAACTCCTCAGGTGCTGAAGCAGTTTGTGGCTAAAAGAAGTAAGGCCTGGACAACATTCAATCTTGAGCAGATATTTAGTATGATAGTAGGGAGGGTTTCATAATAGAAATTATAGAATCTGGTGCTTCTATATCATTGAACCCCTACAGCACTGAAGGAGCCATTTAGCCCACAGGGTCTGTATGAACTCTCCGAAAGAGCATCTTACCCAGGCCCACCCCTCCACCCTATCCCTGTAACCCTGTGCATTTGCCATGACTAATCCAATTAACCTACACATCTTTGTAGTGCAGGAGGAAAGCAGAGCACCAGAGGAAATCCATGCAGGCACGGACAGAATGCACATATTCCACACAGACAGTCATCCAAGGCTGGAATCGAACTCAGGTCCCTATGAGGCAGCAGTGCTAACTACTATGTCACCGTGCCGGGAAACATCTTGACTTTTGTATTCTATGCTTCTATTTATAAAGTCATCAAAAGCTCAAATTTCAGTAATGATACACTTTACAAACAGGGCTTTCACACAACTTGGTTATTCATATTACTCAACAACTCCATTTGTTTGAACATGGCTCTATGCAATATCCAGACAGAAACCTACAAAATACTTGAAACTCACACACACCGCAAAAAGAAATCTTATGAACATCTGAAAATATCTTCAACAGCAATATATTCTATTGGCACGTGACTCCTGATTTCACTTTCACTTTTAAAAGTGGTAAAACCTTCCAGTAAATTAGCACCAACCATATCATCTGCAATGATGTGCTATTTCCATCTACACAAGTGGCCTCTGTTAACAGAAGGAAAATACTTCTTATTGGGTGATGAGTATTTTCTCATTTTAAATTGAAACTCACCACACTTACAAATGATCATCATTGAGCATTTCAGAGGAGAGAAAAGAGCTAAAGATGCTGGAAATCTGAAATATATATGGAAAATACTGGAAAGAGGAATTCTAAACATAAGAAAAACGTTCCATGTCTAAACATTGAAGTCAAAGGGTCATAAAGGTAAAAACTAAGGCATAGCATACTGCAAAAGCCAGTGTAAGCTGGAGGCTTGGGAGAATTTTAAGGTTCAGCAAAAGGCTACTAAAAATAAAATCAAAAGAGCCAACATAAACTATGAAAGGAAACTAGCAGAAGATATAACACTGATATCAAAAGCTTCTATAAGTATATAAGGAGGAAGAGATCAACAAAAGTAAATGTTAGATCTTTAGAGGACGATGCTGGTGAGCTAGTAATGGGGAACACAGCGATGAGAGAAGCACTGAACCAATATTTTATCTGTCTTCAAAATAGAGAATAATGAAGATTTTCCACAAACTGCAGTTAATGCAGAGGAATTTGAAGCAATAACCATCATTAGGGAATGGGTATTGAATAAACTAATGGGATTAAAGACAGATAAGTCTCCAGATCTGATGGCCTGCACCCAGGGCATATTAAAGAACGTGATTGATAATGGAGATAGTGAATACATTGGTTGTGATATTTCAGAATTTCTTGAATTTGGGTAAGGTCCCGGTGGATTGGACACCCCTATTCAAAAAGGGAGAAGCGAAAAAAATAGGAAAGTATGGGCTGGTTATCTTGCCCTCTGTGGTGGGGAAGATGCTGCAATCAATCATTTAGGAGATGATGGAACATTCATTATTGCTGATTCTTCCAATTCTTGCTGCTATGTGAGATCTCATGTACAGCTCTCAATGGGCTCCAAGTACTGAACTAAACAACGCCTGATCAGTTCCTTAGCCTTGCTACTGTGTATCATTCACATGGGTGCTGCGCAATAGAATGAAAAATGGAAAAGGTGACAGCAGGGCTGATTAAATGTGAGGCTTTATTGGAATGTTTCTTAAAAGGCACAGGGGTCTCTAGAAAGAGCTAACATGGCATCCTAAGTCAGCCTTGCACCTCATTGCACCCTGCCTGTGGTCCAAGGAATCCCTCATCTTGCATTGCCTCATCAACAGGTTCCTCCACGTCTTCACTGTTTGCTGTGTCTCCTTCGACAATAATGTTCTCATTGTATAATGCTTCCACTGCTGCAGTGCTAGGTTGTGCAGTGCACAATAACCAACCATAGTACACATAACATACACTGGGGATATTTAAGGGCTCCATCAGGTTGATCTCGGTATCGGAATCTCGTTTTCAGCAATCCAAAAGCCGACTGAATGGTTGCTCAGGGGACCTACGACAGGTATTGTAACTTTCCTCTGCATCAATGTATGGGATCCTCATAGGTATGAGCAGCTATGTCTTTAGTGGCTAGCCCTGATCTCCTAACCCTTTAAGGTATGCAGGGGGGCTGGAAAAACTATGACACCTGGGACTGCTTTGAATTTGGGCATCCACTTTCAATGGTCACGGACCAATTGTACGTTGATGAAACATAAGTTCTTTCTGTTGATGAAAGCCACTGGTTGGTCTGAGAGAGCCTTGATGGCTAAATAGACATAGCTAATAATGCCTTGGCTCCAGCAATGACTCCAAATCCGATGGGCTGATTGACTGTCTGGTTTGGTTTGTCACATAGTCATCAACCCGTTTAAACACCTCCATGATGCACCAATAGGCTACTGACACCTGCAAAGGGTCACTGGAAAGAATTAAAGGTGTAGAAATTGAGAGCCAAGGTGATCTTCAGCTGAACTAATTAGG
Organism: Sphyrna mokarran; assembly: GCA_024679065.1. NCBI lineage: Eukaryota > Metazoa > Chordata > Chondrichthyes > Carcharhiniformes > Carcharhinidae > Sphyrna > Sphyrna mokarran. The sequence goes on along the minus strand of JAGIQG010000001.1, from coordinate 108,701,941 downwards.
TGTCCACCAACTCATGGATCTCAACTCATTTTGCAGAGATCAGTGATGGTCTTTCTGAAGAGCCACAGGCTTTGCTGACATTGCTGCTCAGGTATCCTGGTGTGGGGAAATGTAGGAGGTTGAATGCGTTCTCTTGAAGATGACCTCCTGCAGGTAAGAGGCTGTTGGTGTACCCATCTGCATGGCCATCCCGAGGCTGGTCCTTTTGCTGATCCTGAAGTTTCTGATGTGCTTGGTGCTCTCAACCATTGAACTGTTCCTCTTCCTCAGTGGGAACCCCAAGTCCAAGTGGATAAGACTTTTCTCCTATTCCTGGGCCTTCTATCCAGAGACTCGCTGCCTAACATCTTTCCCTGATTTGTTTCTTTAATGCAAGTATCTATGTCACCTTGGCAGCACATCCTTTCCGTGCTGAAATATTTTCCTACCTCTAGTGACATTGTATGTCAACACGTTCTCCCTGGCACAGTACAGACTGTCATGATGGCTGATTGCGAGAGCCAGCACTGAGTTCCTGTTTATTCTCAGCTTCTTTAGCTGGGTGAGATGCTGAAGCCTGTGGTTTCCATGTGCTGTTTGCAAAATCTGAAATCCGTCAAAAAATTCCAGTTAATTAGCCTCTTAAATATCTTAATTGCTGCCCTGCTGTGTCGATGTATGAAGTTTGCCCTCCATGGTTGCCAAAGTTGGAAAGATAAGGACGTCAAACTTCCAGTCAATCTCATTCTGCTCTCATTTTACACACTCTTCACTTGAATCCATTTGAAGTGACCTGATAAAATTCCAGCCTCTGTCTCTTCTTGGTACAAGATGCTTGCTTTTTACCTAAATCACAGAACATATTTTTATCAAAGTTAAGGACTTATCCTTATCTGCACCCTCCCTACCAATATTTGTTCAAAATGTTGTCTACCAACCTAATTACTCGACTGGCCAGAGCACGGGTCCCATGTCAGTTTAGGTAGAGGCTTTCCCAGCTGAACAGTCCCCTCTTTCCTCAGTACAGATGTCAGTGCTCTATGGCTCAAAATCCTGCTACTCACACTACTACAAGCATGCGTTTAAACCTCTAATCTGCTTCTTCCTGTGTCAATGTCAGGTAGTAATCAAGAAGTTAATACCTTGAGGCTCTGCTTTTAATTGGGGCCCAAGTTCCTGAACTCCTCGTCAGAGACTCATTCCTACTTCTACTAATGTCATTACTTTCTATATGGACCATGGAAACAAGATCTTTTCCCTTATTCTCCAAGTCCTTCTCCAGCCCGAGGAGATGGCTTTGATCTTGGGACTAACTTATTTTGGTGGCTCCAAGGAACAGTATCAATTTGCCTGACTTTACTATGCTGCCACATTCCTCTTCAGTCTGTGTACTCTGCCTCCTGTGGCCAGTTTATCCATCCTCTTTGTGTCTATGTTCTTGTTCATATAAGTGTCTCATACCTGTTTATACTGGCAAAGGTATAAACTTCTTACGCTCTTCCATCAGTGCATCTGCAATCCTGCCTGAGTCGTGTCACATCTCCTGTCTCTGATCACGAATCAAACCTAAGCCACTTCCTAACCAAAAGGGTGTGACTACCCCTTGGATCAAAGTATCAGTGAACTCTGATTCTCTTTGAAACCTCACAATGCTTGTTTCTCATCTCCAGCTCAACAACTCTGAGCCAAGATTCCTGCTGATCCAGGGTCAGACTGCAATCCACAGAATAGGTCAAAAGTAGGTCAAAACTGAAGTTTAATCTTAACATTTAGAATTTAACTTAGAACATTATAAACCACAAGTTAGTTAACAGTGAAGCAGTGTGTCTGAATTGGGACTAATTATTGGGAATTGTGAATTCGGAGTGGTTCAATCGGGGTGTAAGAGTAGAAGGTGTTTGCTAATGCATAGAACACAATGTAAACAGAATGAATCAGAGGTGGGACAGTAGGAAGGGTTATCAATTTGCTGAGCGTGCCAACTTGGTGCAGAGAGTGAAGGAGGTTTTTCTTTTGGTTTAAATTAGTTATTGTAAGAAAGCTTGTTAAAAAAAAAATGTATTTTTAATTAAGCATAAAAAAGGGTTGGATGAAAATGCAACATCGATTTAAATATGAGCAGCAAGTGATAAACTAAAGTGGGAAGGTGGGGTCAAAACAGCAGCGTACTTGTCGACAAACACATTCATAAGATCAAATTAATTGAACTGGTGCAAAACAATAATCTCTCTCTCAATTCAACAAAACAAAGGAGATATTCATTGACTTCAGGAAGCATTGTGGAGGACATGTCTCTGTCTATATAAATGGGGACCAAATGAAATGGTCAATAGCTTCAAGTTTTTAGGTGTCCGGATCATCAACAACCTGTCCTGGTCCCTCCACGCGGATCATTATCATTAAGAAACCCACCAAGCCTCTGCTTTCTCAGAAAACTAAGGAAATTTGGCATGTTTGCTACAATTCTTACCAACTTTTACAGATGCACCATGGAAAGCATTCTTTTGGGTTGTATCACAGTTTGGTATGGCTTCTGCTCTGCCCATAACCACAAGAAACCATGTACAAAGGCCAGTCCATCATTCAAATCAGCCTCCTATCCACTGACTCTGTCTACACTTCCCGCTGCCTTGGTAAAGCAGCCAGCAATATAAAGACCCATGCACCCCGGATATACTCTCTTCAACCTTCTTATGTTGGAAAAAAGATACAAAAATCTGAGGACATGTACCAACTGATTCAAGAACAGCTTCTTCCTTGCTGCTATCAGGCTTTTGAATGGACCTACTCACATTAAGTTGCTCTTTCTCTACACCATAGGTATGACTGTAACATGACATTCTGTACTCTCTTCTTTCCTTTTCTGTGTATGTTATGCTTTGTTTGTATAGTACGCAAGAAACAATACTTTTCATTGTATACTAATGCATATAACAATAATAAATCAAATCAAACTTACAAATTAACCAAACAGTCCCACACTCAACAAATTCTGTTTCTGCCACTTTACGTTTGCATTGCTTATAGATTGGTCCAGCCGATGTCTGGGCCTGGACATCGGCAAACTACAATGGGAAGGTGAAGTAAAAACAGCAGTTTACTTGTCAATACTTTCTGTAAGATCAAATTATTTATAAGATTGGTGCTACCAATGGAAATGACAATTCTAAAGGACATGCAATCTGGCATCCAGGCCCAGACATCGGCTGGAACCATTATACTGGATGGAATTTAGAAGAGTGAGGGAGATCTGATCGAGATATATAAAATTTTAAAAGGGGCTGATAAAGCAAATGTAGACCAAATGTTTCCTCTTATGGGAAATCCAGAACAAGAGGTCACAGGTATAGATTGTGAGGCAGTAAGCTTAAAACTGAGATGAGGAGGAACCACTTCTTGCAGAAGGTGGTGAATTTGTAGAACTTGCTGCCCCACAGAATGATGGAGTCTGAATTGTTGAATGGTTTCAAGAGGCAGATAGACGTGTCTAATTTTTAAAAAGGGAAAGAGGGATATGGGGTACAGGTGCAGATGTTGATTTGAGACCAGGGAGATCATGATCTGATTAAATGGCCAAGCAGGTTCAAAGGGCTGAATTTGCCTACTCCAGCTCTTAATTCCAATGTTCCTAACAAGAAAATCACCCAAAAGTATTTAAACATCGATAGGAGATCAATCAGAATAGAAATTAATGGAAAACTGTAATATGATTTTTAAAAATCCATAGGTGTAGGTGGCTTTTTGCAAGGCTGTGCCCCAAGTTGATTTTTACTCAACTGAAAAATTGGGCACATATAGGTCACCTAGGCCAATTCATGACTCTAAATTTGCAAGTGAACACAGTTGGTTACTACAGAACGAACGCACAGGCCACCAAGCGCAATTCTCCAATCTATGTTCCTTTTGAATAAAGTTCACCCTGAGTGTGGCATCTCAGCCTGAAATGCACATTTAAGCAAAGCACACACTCAAATAGACTAATAGCAATGGAACTGTTTTAGTCCTAATCAATCTTGCAATCTGGAGGGAACACCATTCAATGCAGAAAACAAGTACAAAGAGGGTATAAAATTTTCATTGTCACCATCTGGGAAGTAATCTGTCACACGTTTGCCTTTTACTGAACCAGCCTGAATTTTATGCTAACAAATCAATAACATGAAAATTGTCCAGGATCCATAACAGGCAGGAATATGAGCCATCGAGGTAGTTAAGACAAAGATTTACCCAAAGGAGCCATTGATTTGCTAAGAACCTTCCCGCAGGTCAAATCTGACTGTTCCCAATGCATGATTATACTGATTCATGTAAATTGATTGTTAAAATTAGCCTGAAAGGCAGAAATCATGTTATTTACTATGATCTATATCTGATATTATTATGAATTTCTTAGGCTATGCCACTAATAAAAGTCTGGGTAAAAAACTGTAGTAATGGGATTTGATGGTGCTAAACAGTAATGATGTTCTTTGCAACAGAAAGCAAAATCAGCTCAATAAAATAGGTAAGCATTTTGGTAAATGTCAAGTACATTGACAGCTTCCTTGCAGTTCTAGGTAATAAATGCCACCTCCATGTTATTAATGCCAATGCAACTTCTAGGATTAATCAGGATGTGTTAAAAATGTTAGAACTTACATTTTTGTGGTTGACACATTTCATGAGTACAAGCTCTCGATAAGCCCGTTTGGCATGCGTCTGGTTCTGAAATGGTCTGCTGAGTTTCTTAATGGCCACATTTCTATCAAGTACAGCATCATATGAAGCACTACATCAAGGAATATAATCATAAGCAGTGTTAGTCAAACTATTTGTTATCACAATGTTAGTACAGTTATTCAACATTTGCTCCAAAATCATGCCATGTGATACACGATGAAAATGCTGAGTGTGTCCTCCTGAAATCCCTCCCTCCAGTATTTTTGTCAAAGAATTCATCCATTTAATCTAATGAGGTTAATGCCTCTGCTTCAATAGTGGGGATAACAATAACACAGTGCACATTTGTGTTAGTATTCAGCAGTGCAATTTATTGTGATATGTTAATGCAATGAGGATTAGAGGTAAAGGGTTAGACAATATAATGATATAGCAAGGTGCAGAATGCAATGTTTAAGGCTACATGGATCTTGTAGACACTGTTTTCCACCTCTCAACCTACAGGTAAAGGTTACAATCTATGTCAGATATTCCATGAGCAAACCAAGAGATCTGAATAAAATAGGGCTTTGCAAGTACTAAAACGTTTCCAAAGAACCTCAAGATGGACATCAAGTTATCCAGTCGATATCTGGGTAACTTGATAAATACGTTCAATGATTACATTATGATAATTAATATTGATACTAATAGTAATCCCCTAACCTGTGCCCTTTCTTTGTGTTCTTCATTTCCTTTTGTACATTTCTCTTGATTATTTCTCAGCTAAGCATAGCAAGCAATTACCCATGAAACTTTTCCCAATGATGTTCTACAACAACTGCTTCTGCTTTAGTTGTGTCAGCATTACAACTAATATTTGTATTCTGTCATTGATATAGTCATGCTAAACTTGGCATGACCTGTTGAAATTGGAGTCCTTTATAAAGAAAATTTATAAATGGAAATAATTTGAAGTTGTGTGAATTTGTGTTACAATATCATAACTTCTAATTCCCACATCCCCAATGCTCCATGTGCAGAAGTGCTTGGCTTTGATGAATGGTCTTTGTTTAATGGTCCAAAGAGATCAGGAACAGTGTAATGAATAATGAATGTTTTCCAATGCAATGTGTTATTTTAGAAGGTAAAACAGATGCATCTTAATTTCTAATCAATCTATGAATTCTAAATTTTTAGGAACAGTACAAGCTGTTTTCACCCACAGATACTTTCCCTTAATAGAAAGTGAGAGAGCTGATTTAGAAGACAATTTGCATTGATGAACAATTATCTTTCCTAAGTAGTATATTTGTAAACCTATGGTCATGTTAGATTATCTTTGTAAAATAGCAGTGCCTTCCATCAGTACTGTAATTGGTATAATGACAGAAATTTACCAACAAGTTCTGATGCATCAGAATTTTACATTGGTGTTGAATAGGCCGAAAATTTTCATCATGGAATTTGTCACCTGCTGTGTCCCATGCTTATATTCCTTGCTCACGTTATTACGGCAAAGAGCAAAAAAGATCTTCAGACCTGTGCACTGACGCAAAATGTGGTTAATTTTTCCCAACTGAGGTAAATATGATAGAATCACTCAACTCTTTTCACCTTAATTGATATTCAAAAGCAAACTGCTGAATTGCTAGATTTTAAACAGTTTGTTTGAGGCAGTGAATAGATAAGTCACACAGATCAGAAAGTGTTTGGTTAATTTGTCAAGCTGTACTGAAATTGCTGATGTCAATCAGGGTAAGATGCTATAACCAGTCTTGGAGTCCCTGGTTTAGGAAAGAAAAAGTTCAGCCTTTAACAAGACTGCACGTTCCCTCATAATTTACCGAGAGATGGTTGAGAAAAAGCTTGAGTTTTCCTGCAGTTGTGGATTTTGGCCGCTGAGTGTCACTACTGAGCAGATTAATTATTTCAACAGCTGTTGGTGTTAGCCTGCCACCCATGTTGTTTCTAGAGTAGGTAATTAATCAGGTTCATATATCTTAATTTATTCATTCTCAATAGGTTTTTCCAACTTCCTTCCCTTTTGCTCTACTGGTTGACTTTTTCTCTCCATTTATTTCCAGTGTAGCAGCAAACCTTCATTACATATAATATAAAACCAGAAAACAATGGAAAAGCTCAACAGGTCTGGCAGCATCCATGGAGCGAGAAAGAGTTAATACTGAGTCTGTATGACTTCTTCAGAACTTGCCTACACTTCACTTTTCTGGCCACCCGACCTCCTGCAGTTTTCCCTGACCACACACCCACCTATTTTTACCTACCCGCACCTTCCTCCTCGCCTCCACCACACACACACACACACGTACACACATACCACTAACTCGACCGAACCACTGGAGCTAAAGAGCCAATCACTCTTAGCTATCTAATCTGCCAGTTTTATCTGCAATCCCCCTTGATTGCTGCCTCACTCTAAATGCCAGCTCGATTAATGCCACCTACCAGAAGAGAATGATGGAAAATTGGAACACAGCAAAGGAGAGGAAATTATGGAAACAGGGATATTTGGGAAAAATAAAGATAAGTTTAAGGGACAGAAAGACAAATGGAGTAAGTGTAAAATGAAGAGAGGTGACTTTAAACATACACAACTATGGCAAGTTGGTGGTCTGTCAATAGCTAGCCCTCTGAAGGTTTCAGTGGGAGATGTAAAAGTTGCACTTTTAAGATTTATGAGAATACAGTTACTTAATGTTCACCAGTAGGCGTCTTGCTGAACTGGGATGTGAGAAATGCAACAACTTAATCTTAAAGTTGGCAGTTAAAATGGAGGAGAGGAGCTGGGGTGTGGCTCCAAACCAGCAGGTGGCTACAATATGTTTGTATGACTAGTTGATTGTACACAGATACAATCCTTTGAATCAGATCTCAATGTTATACCAAGTCTCCTACAGAGCAAAACAATTCCAAACATTAAGAGATCCACCTTACCCCATCTGTTCTGGTGTATGTGTCCAAATACGTGGAAGCTAGAGCCTCTGCCTTTCAGCAAGCCTCACAGAAACTCATGAAAATAACAAAGATCCAGTGCAACCAAATCTCTGCTGTATTTCACCAGATATTGGTGGTCTGCCAATCTCCCAGCAGAATCATTATACAATCATACAACACTAAAAGAGCTTTTACAGCCCATTGTGTCTGTGTCATTTCTTGAAAAGAGTTGTCCAATTAATCCCACTCCCTTGTTCTTCTCCCAAAGCTCCTTTTCAGATATACATATAAAAATTACTGTTAAATCCTGCCAGATCTTAATAACTCACATTGTTAAATGCATTCTCATTTCCCTTTTGCTTCTTTTGCCAGTTATTTAAATCTGGTTACTGACCCCTCCGCCAGTAACAAGAATTCCTCCTTATTTACACTATCAAAAACTTTCATAATTTTGAACATTTCTATTAAATCTCTCTTTAACCATCTCTGCTCCAATGAAAACCATTTCAGCTTCTCCTGATTCTTCCCATAACTGAAGTTTTTCATATCTGTTGTCAATTTAATCTCCTCAGTACCCCTTTTCAATACTTTGACAATGTTTGGTTCCCAGAATTATACACATTAGTCCATCTGAGACCTAATCAGTGATTTATAAATGTAATACTTATAAATATTTAGCCTAATGATGGCATTGAACCAGCAAGAACTCTGAGGAGTTATATTTACAAAACTACTATTATTATAAACTCACCTTTCTGAACATTACAGATATATTATCGTTAAACTTTAGAATACAAGTAGGTTTGAGAAAAGCATCTTGTGCTCCATTCTGTAGCATTGAGGCATACCAGTAGCATAACTAGGTACAAGAATAACTTTATTACTGTAATATTAAGTTGTGCTACTAAATGAAATACTTCAAGAACAATTTTTCATAAAATTATAAATTGATCCTGCTTGTTGCCATCTGTTCACTTACCTTTCCTAATCTCCAATTATTTTAACTTCAGTTTTCTTTTTGTATCTCTTCTACTTATTTATTTCACTACCTCCCCCCATCCACTGTCTGTTCGAAAGGTGGAGTTCTTCTTTAAAACATTGTCATTGACTGGGAAAAACCTTTCTGACCTTTTTAAAGGTTAGTTTTCAAGCCAAAGAAGACTCTGATGGCTGGCATTTTAATGTCGTTAACTTACTTACATCAACTGATACCATGCTCTTGACTATTTAATTCAGGTTTTTTAATGTCAAGTTCAACCGCATTGTGATTAACCTCTGAGAATTCAAGAGCTACTTGTGGCAGAGTGGAATGAATAGAATTTACTTTTTGATCCTCATAGAATAGCCCTCAGAGTCCAGCTTTATAAAGACTTTCATGAAGCCAGTGATATATGGTGAGCCCTACACTGACTCGCACAGCAATTTACAAATTCCCAAGACACATTCACACAGCTGTGGAAACCCATGCAACAATGTAATGACTGAACCCTAGCATAAACATGACACTGCATGTTCAGTTCCAGTACCAGACCCTACAAACAAAAGCTGTGTTGTTTTTAATCATTCTTTAGTATAAATATCCTAAAGTGCTTCACACAGACAAACTGAACAGCAAAGCATTTAGAGGGATGACTAAAGATAGAGTCAAAAAGAGGCAAATTTTAATGGTGTGGAGAGCGGTGATAAAGTGAATTGGCTATGAAAAAGTTTGGCCAAACCAACTGAAAGTCCTGTCACAAAGGCAGAGCAGCACAGACTATAAATGGAGTCCCAGCGCAGGGCCATGAAGCATTGAAAAAATAATCTCACAAAGGCAGTTTCCAAATTCACTGACATCATCTGAAAGCACAGTATTAGTTTTCACTGACAACACCCAGCTTTATCTCACCATCATCTCTCTCAACTCCTTAACTATAGTCAAATTACAGGATGTGGGAATTTCTAATGCATTCCAGTCCCTCATTCACATCTTTGTTTCCTCCAGACTTAAGTATTTCAACACACCCCTGCCTGGTCAACTACTTTCTATCCCCAAACCTTTGTTGATTGCTTCTTAATTCACAACAATTCCTGCCCCCTATCACCCCCTGGTTTGCTGACCTACGTTTACAAACTTCATCTTGATTTTAAAATTGTTTTCAAATCCCTCCATGACCTCGCCCCCTCACTATCTGGAATCTTCTCACCCACATATTGGGGGTGCCAGCGATTGGGCTATGGAGGGAATGGAAGACTGGCACTGCAGGAGTCACAGAGCTGATCAGCAATCAAGCTGGTCAGTTATCTGGAGGCCATCTGTGCGGGGCCACTGCACGTGCACCGATGTCAGCACTGACAGATCAGCACATCACAGTAGCTCACTCAGCAAACTGATTTCAACCTCTCCAGCGGGGATAGGTCCCACCCCCTGAAATTTAATGATATTTATGTTGGTGTCCTCTGCAGTGCACAGAGTGTGGGAGATTCTCTCTGAACTCCCATTGAAATAATTATCCGTTTTCATGCAAATTTGACACTTAGAATCTTTGGGGGAGAATTCTGCCCAATAACTCCTTATTTGGCACAGTAATAAACTTTTTTTATATATATGCCTGCAAACACCTTTGGATATCTTATTATGTTAAAGGGAATTTATAAATGTGATTGCTATTGTTGAATTCCAAATTCAAAATTAGCACCCTGTTGCTACTAACTAATTTATGTATTTCACAGCTTTTCATCAGGTATCTTTTTAGACTGCAAAATGGTTTTGAAAAAAATATTTATATATTGCATGTTTCAGAAACCTCAGAATATGATTTTTTTCATTCAGATACTGGCTCAAAAAGTCTTGAAATACAAATGTAACAATTCTGAAACATCACTAAGATTCCCCCTTATATTGTAGGTTTTTCATAAACATTGCAAATTTAAAGTGTGTTGCTAGTTTGGATTTGCTGAACTGAATAATTGAAGTGTATTAAAGGTTTTCTGATCAAATGGATTAATTATAATCCATACTTTTCATTTATAAATGGCATCAAACAAACCTGTCAAAAAAATAACTTGCATTGACATATCCATGATGAGAATAGCTCAGGACCTCCCAAAACACTTCACAAACAATGAAATACTTCTGAAGTGTGTTTGCTGTTGTAATATAGGAAAATGCTGCAATCAATTTGTGTACAGCATTCAGATAAATAACTACACAGTCTGCTTTTTAGTGATCCTGGTTGAGGGATGAATAATGGATGGGACACTGGGGAGACTTCCACTGATTTAGTTTTGATTAGTGGGATTGTTTCCTTCCACTTGAGTAGATAGGTGGTCATCAGTTTAATGTCTCATGTTGATGTACAACTTTCTGACTTAGAGAAAAGAATGCTGCTTTTGAGCCAAGCCTGATGCCTGGCATGTGAAGTAAATGTCATAACAATTATGTATAACACCAACTTTGGTGCTTCTACTGTGTTTTTTTTTGTACCACAGGTATTAGTTTAATTATATGCTTTGTATATATAGCAGCAAGCTCATCACTCAAACACTTGTAACACACTGAGAAGTCTATACACTTTTAAATATATGAATACCTGATGACCATGGGATTAATTTACCATGTTAGAACTCCTGGTATACAGCTGCATACGATGAAAGTATCAATCTGGAATTCTATCCTCATATCCCTCTCTCTCTGTCTCTACTGGGTGAGGAAACAACATGCCAACAGTTTTGACCCAAACAGTAGCTGGGAGCATAGAAAATGTTGCCAAAATTATCCAAGGAGATCACTAGCTTCCCTTAGATTAATGCTCACTCTAGAAGCCTTCATGCGCAGATAACTTTCTGTTACTTAAAGAATAGGTTCACTCAACAACATCATCTGGGAAAGAGTTCCATCATATGGATCTTGGCTGCTCATGTTCTGTGCCACTGTCTTAGTTTGAAATTGTGACACCACATACTCACCATACAATCCCCTGAGCCCCAGAGCCAATAGGTTTTAGATTCTGGTAGCGTTTGAGAACTGTGAAAGTAGAATCGCCTACTTCTACGCTGTAGAACTGGTTGTCCACTTTGCTTTTACTCATGTTGTAGTGTTTGGCAATATATGAAACATCCACTTGTTTGCCAAATCCCTGAAATGAAAGAGAAGTCATTAAGTTATGGTGCTTCTGAGATTAGAACAGCACAATATCATTAACATTACAATTTCTTTTCAAATCATTTACAACACAGAACAATTGAATAAATTGATGCCTAAGCCTGCATTCTCCAATGACATTTTTACCATGACAGTTTTGAATGGTCTAAATATATAAAAATAGGCCCTTTTTTTTCCAATTAATAGCCAGGAAATAATGCACTTACAAGATCACAACTAATGTTGTGAAAGACAAAGCTGGACTAATAGCAAGACAAAAGTTGCACTTGAGATTATGCAAGTGGATGTAAAGCCAATTATTTTGTTAAACTGTGAGGCAAAATGTGGTTGAGGTGTCAAACCCTCTTTAAAAATAAAACACTTTATCTAATTATTTGTATTTCTATGTTTCTTCTCAGAGAAAATAATAATGTATCTGTATTTCTATTCATATCATTGTTCATAAGAATTCATTTTAAAAGGAGTATTAATTATTATGGCACAAATATATAAAGAATTGGTTAATTTGTAACAGTTAGCTTATGCTTTTACTGATAAGTAGTCAGCAGTGAATTACAGTTATATTTATAATTGAACAAAATCATCCAGCTGATTGAGTTTAAAGAAAATCACAAACATCTTAAATAACTACAATATGGAACCAATATATTTAATGTTTGGGTTGAGACTATATAAAACTAACTTTCGAAGGTCGAAGCTATTTGAAACCAACTAATACTTTAAGGTGCCTTTGAAGAGAGTGGAAATAAGCAAACACGATTTTCATGAGCTATTTTGTCCCATGAGCTGTATTTCTATGTAATCTCTGAATTTTGTCATTTTGTTCATGAGTCATAAAAAATTAAAATTGCAACCAAATCTTCTTGTTTTCATAAAGGGTCACCAATCCGTCCCATTTAAAAAATGTCCACCAAACTGTTTGCTATCCTTTAACCAGCATTAATTATAATGTTGGGTGTCTTAATTTCGTCAACATATCTCCTATACAGGCTTTGAAAATCTTCACAAACAACATCAGCTTCCTTTCCTTGATCAGTAGACCTGATTACTTCCTCACTGAACTTTTTCGGAAACAATTTGCCTTTTATAAATATGTGCTTAATTAATAAACTAGCCCCTGCATTTCTAAATATTCCATACCACAATGAAGAGAAACTTACCCGCTACCAGTGTTAGACAGACTGGTCTACAGTTAGCTGATTAATACTTTCCTTTCTTTTTCAAACAGATTGGCAACCCTCTAGTCTTCTGGTACCACTTACATCCCCACAAATATTTGAAAGATTGTGGTCAGAGCCTGATGACATCGTTGGTACACAGTTACCTTGACCAGAGCCTCAACAGATTGGAAAGGTATCCTGGCAGCCTTCAACTTAAAGCACACACGAGATGGAAAGGTTGTGGATAAATTTCCTGCTCCATTGTAACTACTCTACACCTGATTTATACTGCTTGTAAGAGGATTAATGTTTCCCCAACTGAGTCTAGTGTCGGTGTGCTCAGTTCTCTAAGTGTTTAAAGAAAATCATTCACTAGGTTCCTGTAATTTTGCAGAACAAGTAAAATTCTTCCAAAATGTGCAATTGTTGAGGTCTAAAATATTATGGAGCTGAAAATCTGTGGCCCTTCTAGCACTGTCCCATCACACATTTCTGAGAAGTATAGTGGAGAGTTTGGCATATATGAGCCCCAATTTTATCGCCAGTTCCTGAGCTGCTTTATTTCCTTAATGATGTGGAGATGCCAGTGTTGCACTGGGGTAAACACAGTAAGAAGTCTCACAACACCTATCCAACAGGTTTATTTGGTAGTAAACGCCACTAGCTTTCGGAGTACTGCTCCTTCGTCAGGTGAGTGGGAGTACTGATCACAAATAGAGCATATAAACACACAAACTCAATTTACATGAATAATGATTGTAATGCGAGTTTTTTCAGCTAATCAAGTCTTAAAGGTACAGACTATGTGAGTGGAGACTGCTTTAAGCACAGGTTAAAGAAATTCAAATTAGGGGGCAGATTTTATACCTCAAAACTTGTGCTAATGATCCAGGTGTGTGAAATGCAAACTCAATTTTGCTTCTTCAGGGCAACAGGATATATGTTCCAATATGGCTGGGGCCTTCCTGAAGAATTAATCTTTGTTTGGTCACTAGTCTTGATGAAACTAAGGCAGTTGCAAGCTCTGAATTTTTCTCACCCTCCAGTATCAACAAGTTACTGAAATAAGGATTTGTCTCACAGCAAGCCTCACTAAATTGATTGAGAGCGTGGTGATGATGGACATGAGAAATAAAAAATAGTGATATCATAATAAAATACAAACTTTTCCCCATAGCCTCTTAATGTCACATAACCACACAAAATGAATGATGAGCTCGTTCTCATTCTGTTTTCATGAGGTATATTGTTAGCACTCACTCTCAGATTGAAATGTTTTGGAAAATTACCAGCACAGAAAAATATTTAGAAGGCAGAATTATTTTCCTCTGAGGAATGCAAGAGTAAAAATGAGGACATTAGAACAGATATTCTTGCAAAGATTTTCAAAGGGCAACAGAGTTTGGACCGATGCAGGTGGGTTTTGACAATCTGGTTGTTGTCTCTGGAACATGTTTAAGTTTTGAAAGAATTGTGCAGATTGAAGCAGGGTTGTGGGTGGGGAGAGGGAAACATGCTTGCTGCCAATTCATGATCCAAAAGTTACTTAAGGAGTTTACTAATGAGTTGGCCAGAACAGAATATAAAGAATAAAGAACAAAGAAAATTGCAACACAGGAACAGGCCCTTCGGTCCTCCAAACCTGCACTGACCATGCTGCCCGATTTAACTAAGACCCCCTATCCTTCCCAGAACAATATCCCTCTATTCCCATCCTATTCATATATTTGTCAAAATGCCCCTTAAAAGTCATAACTGTATCCACTTCTTTTATCTCCACGGCAACAAATTCCATTCTTTCTGTATAATACGTCTCCTTTAAATCTTGTCCCTCACACCTTAAACCTGTGCCCCTCATAATTGACTCTCTAACTGGAGAATCTTGTAGACTTCTATCAGGTCACCCCTCAACTTCCATCGTTCTAGCGAGAATAAATCAAGTTTCTCCAACCTCTCCTCATAGCTAATGCCCTCCATATCAGGCAACATCCTGGTAAATCTTCTCTGTACCTGCTCCAAAGCTTCCACGTTCTTCTGGTAGTGTGGCAACCAGAATTGAACATCATATTCCAAGTGCGGCCTAACTAAGATTCTATAAAACTGCAACATGACTTGCTAATTTTTAAACTCAATGTCCTGGCTGATGAAGGCAAGCATGCCATATGCCTTCTTGACTACCTTCTCTACCTGCATTGCCACTTTCAGTAACTTGTGTACCTGTACAGCCAGATCCCTTTGTCTATCAATACTCTTAAGGGTTCTGCCATTTATAGTATATTCTCTATCTGTATTAGACCGTCCAAAATGCATTACCTCACATTTGTCTGATTTTCACTTTTTTTCCTAGTGAGCCCTAGAAACTTTGTTGGGTTCACCACAGGATCCAAATAAATTTCTTTGGAGATGCTTTTGAGAGTAATCTGCTGAGTCAACAAAATCCACATGAATGCCTGTCCTTACCTTGTCATGCAAGGCCACTATCTGCCTCAATTGACTTCCTAACTTTCTGAGGAACTGTCTTTTCAAATCAGCAAGATTGCAGCAGCTCACAGCATGGCTGTTGCCTGAGTTTGCCAATGGTGCCAACCAGGTAGCTCCCATCTCCTAGAAGCACCCAGTACATTCTCCATCCACATTCTCTCATGGTTCAAGGAGACATTCTACTCATGCGAATCTATTCTATTCTCTAACATTCTAATTTTATTTACTCAAATTACTACTACAACATAAAAAGAGGTCATTCAGCCTATTAAGCTATGTCACAATTCATTGGCTGCTCAGAAACTTAAATCATCACTGGAAGCGGGTGTACGCTTCGTATTTTTATATAGGCCACGGTTTTCAAACTTCACTTTCAGACTGTGTGAAATCTCAAGATTACAAATTCAAATCCAAGATCCTAATTTATTTAAAACTTTGTTGCTAACCTCCAGTCTGTATCATCTTAAGCAGAACTTTCTACTAATAAATGCATTACTGCTTTCTGACTAGATAAAATAACCTTGAATCTACAGTAAACAGATCAATGGAAAATAAAATTGGGAGAGATGTATTATAGATGGATGGCTCATTATCACACATTTTACATAAGTACACAAAGTCAAGATCTGCTTGGTATGTTATGGATACCACAAAAGATAATTCACATTTTGACTCAGTAATGAAAAATGTCCCAAGATAACAGACTGAGAAAAGAAATAATAGCTCATTGGGGACATAGTGACATTCGTCCAGATTTGACAGAACCAAAGAAATGGTGAAAGAATTGCCCCAGTGATCTGTGCGTGGATTTCCCCTTTCCCAATGTGAAGCTGATTTTGGAGCCGAGTCAAGCCAAGGGGATCTCCAGGTGTCCAACAACAGTCATGTGATCAAGCCAGGTATGTGATATTCCTGCAGACAGCAAACCAGCAAATAAAACACTTTGAATATCCTTCATTTTTTACAGAGTGAAACAAATGATTGGGCAAACATAAAGGATTAAATTTGAAGCTGAAGTATATCAAAATTCAAAAGATTATTTAAAAATGTGTCTTTTTTATAAAAATTGACAATTTTCACATTCCATCGTTGTAAAATTTGTTGAAAAGGATATATTTCCTATTGATATGTCCTTTATTTCCTTCATGCATTTTTCTATTACTTTACTGAGATGATTTATTATCTAGTACTGATTTGCTTTGTTGTCTGTTTTATTTTTATGTCTTCCCTCCCCTCTTCCATCTTATTTTAATATTATGCTTCGCCGAATCTTGTTTCTCCGTTTTAAATAAGGCAATGAAATATTGATTTCCTGCATTATCCATAGATTTGGTTTTTACTTATTCATTCATTGGATGTGGGTGTCACTAGCAAGGGCAGCATTTATTGTCCATTCCTAGTGCCCCTGAGAAAGTGAAATGCCTTCTAGTATACCCACAGTGCTGTTAGGGTGGGATTTCCAAGATTTTGACCTTATTAAGATGAAGAAATAGCAATATACTTCTAAGTCAGCATTGTGTGTGTGGTTTCTTTTTTAACCCACTCATGGGATGTGGGTGTCACTGGCTGGGTTAGCATTCATTGTACATATTAGCCAGACCAGGTGAAAATGACAGATTTCCTCCCTTAAAGGACGTTAATAAACCAGATGGGTATCTAGAACAATCGACAATGCTTTTTTGATTTGATCTGATTTATTATTGTCACGTATATTAGCATACAGTGAAAAGTATTGCTTCTTGTGCACTATGCAGACAAAGCATACCATTCATTGAGAAGGAAATGAGAGAGTGCAGAATGTAGCATTACAGTTTACAGTTATAACTAGGGTGTAGAGAAAGATCAACTTAATGCAAGGTAAGTCCATTCAAAGTCTGCCACATCAGCAGGGAAGAAGCTGTTTTTGAGTCAGTTGGTACTTGACCTCAGACTTTTGTACCTTTTTCCTGATGGAAGAAGTGAAACAGAGAATGCCCAGTGTGTATGGGGTCCTTAATTATGTTGGCTGCTTTGCTGACACAGCGGGAAGTGTAGACAGAGTCAGTGGATGGAAGGCTGGTTTGCGTGATGGTTTGGTTTTGAGGTCATCATTGAACTTTTAATTCCAGATTTTAATTGCTGTGGTGATATTCGAACCTGGGTCTCTTGGGCGTTATCCAGGGTTTCTGGATTACAAGTCCAATGACAATAGTACAAGCAACTTCCATGTGTTTACTGCCTTTATATACCTAGATCATAGATCCATGCATCTTATAAATAATACACACTGCTGCTAATATGTGCCACTGGTGGAGGGGATTTAAGGTGGAGAATGGGGTGCTATTTCAAATGGGCTGCTTTTTCCTAGGTTATGTTGAGATTCCTGTGTATCGCACTAATCCAGACAAGTGGAGAGTATTCCTTTACACTCCTGACTTATTCATTGTAGATAGTGGACAGGTTTAGGAGGGTAAAACGGTGAATTAATTGCCATAGAATTCCCAGCCTCTGATCTGTTTGTGTAGTATATCTAAGGCTAGTCCAATTAAGCTTCTGGTCAATGGTAACGTCCAGGATGTTGAGAGATTCAGTAATGGCAATGCCAATGAATGTCAAGACAGATGGTTAGGTTGCCATGCTCAGTAGACATGTCACATTCATCATTTTACACATGGACTGAACTTGTATAGAAAATTTGCAAACTTTCCTTTATTTGTTTGAAATGGACACTGACAAACTGTTAGACAGCTGTCAACAGGTCAGGTTATCTTTGTTTATTCAACATGGACGATTATGCTTTCATAAAGTTCAAATTGAATAAATATTATTGTGAACCTCCCCCTGGCATCAATACATCAAGATTAATGTTATTTGTGGAATTCACATTTGCATTGTTTGAAGCTTACTTGAAACATAAAGTCAACTGACTTTATGGTGGAGTTCTCCCACTTTGAGACTAAATATGGTGAGTGACTCCACTGACCAGAATGGTGGGATTTTACACCAGGTTCAGCACATGGGAGCTCATTTATTATGCACAGGGGAGTTCTTCTCTGGTTCTCGGCAGATTTGCCTGCATAGCCTCAGCTAACGAGATTGAAGACCTTAATGCTACATTCATAGCACTGTGTCCAGTTCACCTTCAGCAGGCCATGAAAGATGTCAGTAACCTGAAGGGGTAGGGATAACAGACTCAAGAAGTTGTCTTTCCTCAATTCAACCATCCTCCCCCCAAAACCTTGAAGTATCCATGCTCACTTGCATCTCGACTCACCACTTTTGGAATTTTCATTCAGCCCCTTCAAGTAAATGATGTGGCATCCTTTTGACACCTTGTTTGAGATCTTTTCATGTTAGGGTCCATCCTCTTTCCCCTCTTCCTTTCCTCTGTCTTCCATTGTTCATCTCCTTCAACATCTTCTTGCCCCTTGGCATTTCCACGCTCCTCATCCACCATCTCTACCTCCTGTCCATACAAAGTCCTCCGTCCACATTATCTTCGCCAAGTCATTCACTTCCTCACCAGAGTGGTGAACAGCCCATCAGGAGCAGTGCAGCAACATGGCAGAAAGGCTTTGTTCCAATCACCTCAAAGTCCCTTCTTAATTGAGGACTGTCTTGTACATACATTTTAGCAATTGGGTTTGACACTGATGTGGTTTCCACTGGCGTGACAAGATTAGACTAGGTTTGACAGAACACCAGTGGACAGCTGTTATAATTACCATTTATGAGATACAAATGAAATTCATGCCACAAGCCAGTAGGAAGATGACCCAATATTAACCTGCCACTGAGAGAACTACAACATGATTTACACTGGCAGGTTCCTGACTTTATCTCTCATTCTCTGATCCTGCCTATCACCAAAGATGTGTGGGTTAGGTGGATTAGTCATGCTAAATTGTCCCCTGTTGTAGTCGGATTAGCAGGGTAAATACGTGGGGTTACAGGGCTAGGGCCTGGATAGGATTGTTGTTGCTGTGGCCCCAATGGGACAAATTGCCTCCTTCTGCACTATAGGGATTTATTATTTATAAACCTGCAGGCGAGTTGCAAATGGGACAGAACATTGTGTAATCATTAGCGAACATCCCTATCATTAACCAAGGGCTTAGAATAACACCGTACTCCAAAATCTATCTTTCTAACCTTGATAATGGTTCCAATACAGCACAGGGATTTGAAGCATATAGCAACATTTTGTTATGCCAATGAGACATGAAGAAAATTTTTTAAACAATTTTTTAATTTGGACTTTCTGCTCAATGCAACAAGATGGCTGCTCCAAGTCACATGAATGCAGGACTGGCCCTTTATTTTGGAATAAATAGGAGTTACAAGAACAAAAGAATCTTCTTTTCATCATTGTGAAATCTTAGACACAATTGTAAGGACATACTAAATCATGAAACTAGGGACAAATTGATCAAAACTCTTTATGCCTGCAGAATAGTTAACACACAGTCCATAATCATTTCAAAGAATGATCACTTACATAACAATGGATGTTATTTTCATCTTGATCAGCTTACCACTGTAATGGAGTCAGAGAATCTGCCCAGATAATAGCTTCCTAACACAAAACCCTCAATGTGGCCAGTAACTCCTTCAAAAGTTACTTGCTGGGACATTATCAGCCCTGAAGCCTAAGCCAGTCCAAGACAATAGATAAACATCCCTTTTGAAATCATAATAAAGAAAATAGGTTGACATAACTCAAGTGACCATTTTGAAATCTCTATACTCCTTTGAGAACTGATGAACCCTCAGTCTGCTGATTTACAATTAATGGGAAGAATTCCAACAGGCCTTCCAACTGACCAAGGAGCCAGCCATTACCTCTCAAATCCTCACAAAGTAGAAATGGTCAAAAGCTTCAAGATTTTAAGTGTCTAGATTACCAACATCCTATCCTGGTTCCCCCATGCTGACATTATAGTTAAGAAAGCTCACCAACCTATCTTTCTTAGAAGACTAACGAAGTTTGGCAAGTCAGCTACAACTTTCACCAATTTTTACAGATGCACCAGAGAGCATTTTTTCAGGTTGTATCACAGCTTGATATGACTCCTACTTTGCAAGAAACAACAAAAGGTCATGAATGAGGCCCAATCCATCACACTAACCAGTCTTCCATCCATTGACTCTGTTTACATTTTCACCTGCCTCGGCAATGCAGCCAGTATAATTAAGGCCACCACGTACCCCGGCCATACACTTTTTCACCTTCTTCCATCAGGTAAAAGATACAGAAGTCTGAGGTCACGTACCAACCAACTCAAGAATAGTTTCTTCCCTGCAGAGTTTTGAATAGACCTACTTTGCATTAAATTAATCTTTCTCTACAGCCTAGCTATGACTGTAACACTACATTCTGCACTTTCTCGTTTCCTTCTCCATGAACAGGATGCTTTGTCTGTATAGCATGCAAGAAATAATACTTTTCACTGTATGCCAAATACATGTGATAATAATAAATCAAATCAAATATCCTGCAAGTTGGCCAAATTGCTTGATGTGTTGTACAGTGAGATAGTTGGACTAGTTCTTTATGGTAATATGTCAGTGTCTAATAATGTTTTAAGTTTTTCAATCAATATGACTACAAGCAATGGTCTTGTAGTCATTCAACATCTATTAATAATATAAATGAAAGAAGTTAATGCTGCTACCTCTCTATGTTCGAAACCAATGTATAATTTCCACCATTATTATTAATTAACACAATCTGACTACATTGAGAGAATATTCTCCATATATTAAACGGCTGCCACACATTAATTTTTACAATTTCTACATTGTTCATTTATGAGGCAGAACAACCATGGCATTAGAAAATGTAAATTCTATGAAAACCAAATTCAGAATCTATTGAAAATATGAATATATAATAGAATCTCATCCTTCAGCAAGAGAGCCCATTGCCACCTCTCATTGGGAAGACCTGCAGAATGAAGTGCAAATAACACTGCTGTGGTACAGGTTGTTACAGAACAGAAAGCTCTCACAAGGATGGATGCATGTTACAAGTGATGGAAGTTGTTGAGAGTTGACCTGTTTAATTGTATCTATTTTGAATTATAGGTAAGGATACTTTATATATATTATATTATTTATATTTATTGTAATACAAGTGTTGATATTGTTATGGAAATGAGAGAGACTTCTTCATCCTCTCTCCATCAGTCAGTAAGTGGAGGTGTTTTTGAATTATTTTTAAAGTAGACTGTGCTATGATTTTCTCAAACTCCCAGTTTGTGTGATCCAATTTTATAGATATATCGTGGAAAACATGCATTATGATTAACTTACATTAGTTTACTCACATTCAAACATTGGAAGTGGGGGAGGGTGGGAGCATTAGGAATAGATTGACACTGCCCATACAGACATAAGGAGAATAGAAAAGAGTTTTTTTTACAATAATGGTAAATGATTAAAAGAACCACAGCAATGATTGTTTTTTCATGAGATTTCCAAAATCTGGAAAGTCCAGGGTTGTTTTCCTTCCTAAAGGAGTTCAGTCCAGATGTTTTCCTGGCTGGAAACAGCAACATGAAATTCCTTAAAATGAACATTGCAGCCTAATGGGATTTCTGTACTTGGAATGTTTGGCAGGTGGCTATCGGAAACTTTTAAAATCAAATTGTAGTCATATTGATTGAAAAACTTAAAACATTATTAGACACTGACATATTACCATAAAGAACTAGTCCAACTATCTCACTGTACAACACATCAAGCAATTTGGCCAACTTGCAGGATATTTGATTTGATTTATTATTATCACATGTATTTGGCATACAGTGAAAAGTATTATTTCTTGCATGCTATACAGACAAAGCATCCTGTTCATGGAGAAGGAAACGAGAAAGTGCAGAATGTAGTGTTACAGTCATAGCTAGGCTGTAGAGAAAGATTAATTTAATGCAAAGTAGGTCTATTCAAAACTCTGCAGGGAAGAAACTATTCTTGAGTTGGTTGGTACGTGACCTCAGACTTCTGTATCTTTTACCTGATGGAAGAAGGTGAAAAAGTGTATGGCCGGGGTACGTGGTGGCCTTAATTATACTGGCTGCATTGCCGAGGCAGGTGAAAATGTAAACAGAGTCAATGGATGGAAGACTGGTTAGTGTGATGGATTGGGCCTCATTCATGACCTTTTGTTGTTTCTTGCAAAGTAGGAGTCATATCAAGCTGTGATACAACCTGAAAAAATGCTCTCTGGTGCATCTGTAAAAATTGGTGAAAGTTGTAGCTGACTTGCCAAACTTCGTTAGTCTTCTAAGAAAGATAGGTTGGTGAGCTTTCTTAACTATAATGTCAGCATGGGGGAACCAGGATAGGATGTTGGTAATCTAGACACTTAAAATCTTGAAGCTTTTGACCATTTCTACTTTGTCCCCATTGATGTAAACAGGGGTATGTCCTCCTTTATGTTTACTAAAGCCCATGATAGTTACCTTCATTTTGTTGTTATTGAGGGAGAGATTATTGTTGTTGCACCAGTTCACCAGATTCTCTGTCTCATTCCTGTACTCTGTCTCATCATTGTTTGAGATCCGAACAACTACAGCACAGTGGTTTCAAGTAAACTTGAAAATAGTGTTGAAGGGGAATTTGGCCACGCAGTCATTAGAGCATAGAACATAGAACATTACAGCGCAGAACAGGCCCTTCGGCCTTCGATGTTGCGCCGACCAATTAAGAAAAAGCAATGACACTCTAACCTAAACCATTCCCTTTTCATCCATAAACTTATCTACTAACCTCTTAAACGCCACCAAACTTGGCGCATCTACAACTGCAGCAGGCAGGGCATTCCATACCCTACCACCCTCTGGGTAAAGAACCTACCTCTGACATCCGTCCTATAACTACCACCCCTTAATGTAAAGCTATGTCCCCTCATGCTAGCTTTCTCCATCCTAGGAAAAAGGCTATCACTGTTCACCCTATCTAAACTCTAATCATCTTTTATGTTTCAATAAGGTCTCCTCTTAGCCGCCTTCTTTCTAACGAAAACAACCTCAAATCCCTCAGCCTCTCTTCATAAGACCTGCCCTCCATACCAGGCAACATCCTGGTAAACCTCCTCTGTACCCTCTCCAATGCCTCCACATCTTTCTTATAATGCGGGGACCAGAACTGTACACAATACTCCACGTGCGGCCGCACTAGAGTTTTGTACAGTTGCAACATGACGTTGCGGCTCCGAAATTCAATCCCCATACCAATAAAAGCTAAGACTCCGTATGCCTTCTTAACAACCTTATCGACTTGATTGCCAACTTTCAGGGATCTATGCACATATACACCAAGATCCCTCTGTTCTTCAACACTATTAAGAGTACTACCATTAGCCCTATACTCTACACATTTGTTATTCCTGCCAAAGTGAATTACCTCACACTTTTCCACATTAAACTCCATTTGCCATCTCTCGGCCCAGCTCTGCAACTTGTCCAAGTCTCTCTGCAAACTATAACATCCCTCTTCACTATCTACTACTCCTCCGACTTTGGTGTCATCCACAAATTTACTAATCCATCCTTCAATACCCTCACCCCAGATCATTTATAAAAATTACAAACAGCAGGGGCCCCAAACCAGATGCCTGAGGTACACCACTTGCAACCGAACTCCATGATGAATAATTTCCATCGACCACCACCCTCTGTCTTCTATCAGCTAGCCAATTCCTGATCCAATTAGCTAAATCAACCACAATCCCATACATCTGCATTTTCTGCAGAAGCCTTCCATGGGGAACCTTATCAAACGCCTTACTAAAGTCCATATATACCACATCAACTGTCTTACCCCCATCCACCTCTTTGTTCACTTTTTCAAAAAACTCAATAAGGTTAGTAAGGCATGACCTACCCTTCACAAAACTATACTGACTATCCCCAATCAATTCATTTCTCTCTAAATAACTATAAATCCTATCCCTAATAATTCTCTCCAATACTTTGCCCACAACAGAAGTAAGACTCACCGGCCTATAATTCCCCAGAAAGTCTCTGTTCCCCTTCTTGAACAATGGGACCACATTCGCTATCCTCCAGTCTTCCGGCACTATACCCGTAACCAACGACGACCTGAAGATCAGAGCCAAAGGCTCTGCAATTGCCTCTCTGACCTCCCAGAGAATCCTAGGGTAAATCCCGTCCGGCCCAGGGGACTTATCTAACTTCAAACCCTCAAGAATATCTAGCACATCCTCCTTATCTACTTCAATACTTTCCAGTTTGCAACCCTGTATCCCAGTGTTCCCCACAACTACATTTACATCTCCCTGCGTGAATACCGAAGAGAAATATTTGTTCAGTGCCTCTCCAATCTCTTCAGGCTCCACGCACAACTTTCCACTGCTGTCTCTGACTGGCCCTAATCTTGCCCTAAATTGGTGTATTGGAATATACCAGGGGGCTGAGAACACAGCCTTGTGGAGCACCAGTTTTGAGGATGATCATGGAGGAGATGCTGTTGCCTATCTTTACTGATTGCTGTCTGTGTATTAGGAAGTTCAGGATCCAGTCGCAGAGAGAGGAGCCAAGGCCCAGGCCATGGAGTTTGGAATGAGTTTCACAGGAATAATGGTGTGAAGGTGAGTTGTAGTTAATAAGTAGGAGTCTGACATAAGTGCCTTTGTTATCTAAGTGTTCCAGGATTGAGTGCAGGGCCAGGGATATGGTGTCTGCAGTGAACCTGTTGATGGGAGAATTTTAGTGATTCAGGCAATCCAGGATAATCATTAAGGCACACTGTTTACCTTTTCTTTGATACTAGGAAGACGGTCATCTTCTTCAAGCAGATAGGGACCTCAGATAGTTGGAAAGAGATGTTGAAGATGTCTGCTAGCTGATCCACGCAGGAACTCAGTGCTCATCTAGGTTCCCTGTCCAAGCCAATTGCTTTCCGTGCGTTGATTTTTGAGAAAGCTGCTCTGACATCTGCAATAGTGACCTCTAATGTAAGTTCATCAGAGGATTCCATGGTAGAAGTTTATTTTGAGCAGGAATCTCCATACAAATACACAAGCCATCAGAAACCTTCCTCATACTTAGGCATAAAATTAATACATTATTCAAACTGAACCTAGAGTACTCTACCAACTAACTTATTGCTGACCAAGACAAATGAAATAATCAACCAATACAATCCCTTGAAAAGACACGGGGGAAATTCATATTATAAGATCAACCTCCACCATAAGGTTGGAGATGTACCAGGTCCTTTAAGGCTCCTGCCTATTTTGTCAAGCACCCAAACCTGCCATGAAGAGGGTGGAAATGTGGGCCTTACTTAGCCTTATACAGCATGCAGCAAATAATCATAAACCAAGTTACCTGCTCAGGAAATAACTGCAAAGCACCTCCGGAATAGTGTAAGCAGCAGAAAGGTTGCTTGAGTATGCCAACTGTGTTTCTCGTGGACACATGTCTCTTGCTGCCTGCCAACTCAGCACCTATGCATAGATTCCAGACTAGAGTCGTGAATCATGTCCAAAGGGAATATCCCTTGTAGCCCAGTATGCAGCCTGTAACCTAACGGCCTGGCTGGAGTAAAGCTAGAACGGGATGAATGATTCTTGACTGCTCCCAGGAAACCCGACACAGTGATGCTTGATGACCTGCTTTTGGTCACAAACCAGTTGCACATTGATAGAGTGGTTGATAAAGATGCCAGGTTGGTAGTTGGGAGCATGATAAGCAATGTTGCACATGGAGGAGCCTACAAATGTAGCTGAAGCAGTCTTTTCTCAAACTGCATCCGGGGAAAGGATATTTCTTAGTATTCATCCATATTCACCCCAACATGGCCAGTACTTATTTCCAAGCTAATTGCCCCCAAGAAGTTGGTGATTAGTCACCATCTTGATTCGCTCACCATGCCCTTCATATTGCTATGAATCTGGAGTGACAGGTCATATCAGGTAAGAAGGGCAAAAATAGACTTTTAATGATAATCAAGTACTTTTCAATCTAAATGTATTTAATTAACTGAATTTAAATACCCCATGTCCTGGAAAAACTTGAACATTTTTTTCTAAATCATCTCTAACTGTTCCTCATTGTTATTTGTCTAAGAGAGATGATCATGCAGTTGATGATGTTACCAGCCTGGAAGGAGCCTGTTGCATGAAAGTTAGATGTCATAGTGACCTCACCAGCCACAGTCAGTCCTTTACATGGTCTTATGCAAGGCTTGAGTTGCAGTGGCAGGAGGTGACACAGCTGAGTCATGACCTCTTTTGTGAAGTGAAAGCACCTGTACATTTCTCCTAAGAGATGTTCAGAATACTAGTCTCCTCTTCCTCATTCCTCTTGTCACAGATGCTCCTGCTCTTTGCAGTCACTCCTCCTGTCCCAAAAACAGCCCTGCCAGATGGCCTAGGACTGCAGTCAAAGAGTTTATGAGCAAACAACAATAGCTCAACACCAGCAAAATCATCTCCTCAGCATTTAACTTCAATTTCCAGAGTCAGAAGACAGCAAAGTAGTCTAAAAAGTTAACCAGCAGCTTGAAATGGCAAACCAACTATGAACATACAAGTATTGTGTGATCCCTTTAAATATTTCTTTTTTTAAAACACTTTTTTATCTACTCTATTGAAGTCTTCAAATTGAAGCAGCATCTGAATTTAAGCTGTGATTGGATGCATTATAATTATTTTTTTAAGTATCACAGTAAGATACGAGAAACAAGACTGACCTTAATTCCCCTGCAAATTTGCCACTAATGGATTGTCTAACTACTTTTCCTGCAGCCATATTTATCACATTCTTCATTTATAATATGAATCTGATCCCAGGTTATTGAAACAAACATGGAATTAATTGCACATCAGTTATTCACTTGAGCAGTTTTAATAACTTCCTCCATAAGATTGAACATCAAAAAAATGAAAGCCTTAAATTCATTGTTATGTATTCATACTATTCATAGATTTATAGAATCTCTATCATACAGAAGAAGCCATTTGGCCCATTGAGTCTGTAGTGATGCTTAGCTAGTTGAGGACAACCAGATTTATCAATACTGAAACAGCAATTCAATTCAATCTAGGCCCAATTCCCTGCTCTAATCCCATAATCCCGTAGATCGATTATGGCCAATATAACTACCTGCCCATCTTTGGATTGTGGAAAGAATTTACTATCAAATAAATTGGTTGGATTTAAAATTGGTGTTGTGAAACTTTACTGAGTTTACCCCAATCCAACACCGGCATCTCTACATTGTGGAAAAAAAACCAGAGAAACCCATGCAGACATGAGGAGAACATGCAAACTCCACACTGTCACTCAAGACTGGAATTGAACCCAGGTTTCTGGAGCTGAGGCAGCAGTGTTAACCACTGTACCACCTTGATGTAAATAAATGAGTTGATCTTTTTCTACACCCTAGCTATGACTACAACACTACATTCTGCACTCCCTCCTTTCCTTCTCTATGAATGGGATGTTTTGTCTGTATAACGCGCAAGAAACAATACTTTTCAATGTATGTTAATACATGTGACAATAAAATAAATCAAATAAAATCAAATCAAAGGAGCTGGAAATGCATGCCTTCAATGGAAATGAAAATTTAGGAGATATGTAAAATGGGCAATCAATTGAATATCACTGTATAACATTCTGTTACAAAATCAAAATTACCTACTAAGGGGAAGACTTTAAAATTCTGAGAGGATGGCCTAGTTGCTCACCATAACTCAAGTAAAAAAAAAGGCACAGATACCCATAACAACAGACCCTGATATTAAGCTGTTTTTTGACCATTCCATCAGTGTCCTGCTAAGCTTATTATGAAATGAACTTGGCAAATCTCAATTCCTAATGCTATAGACTCACAATGCAAAATGGTACATTCAAGACTAACACTCCAGATCAATACTGAAGAGGTGCTGCACTGTTGGAGGAACTGTCTTTCAGATAAGACATCACACCAAGGCCCATCCGCTTGCTTTCATAAAAGATCACATGTTGCTATTTTGAAGAAAAGTAGGGGAATTGTTCTTGCCAATAATTAAACCTTCAATCAACATCACAAAAATCAGTTTGTCTGATCACATGGTCTTTGTGGAAGTTTATTGTGTGCAATTTGGCTGCTGCTTTTCCCACATTACAACAGCAACTACACTTCATAAAGTGCTTTATTGGCAGCAGATCATTTTGCATTGCCCAGTGGTCATGAAAAGCACGATAAAAATGTGAGCTTTTCTTTTTATATTTGTTGACAATAACACTTATTTATATAGTATTACATTGTATCAAAGTGTTTGGCAGGAAATCTACAACCTTATCAAGATAGCTGGGCTTGGAGGGGAAATACATTGTGCAGGTACAGTGGCTATGAAGTAAGTTGGAGAGTAAATCACATTGGGCAGAATATTATGGGAATTGTGAAGATGTGGATGGCTCGCTTTCCCAGAACCAAAGTTGGTATGGAGGTGGCCCATTGTACAGCCATTACGAGCTCACTGGAGAGGAAACTCCACCCTCAAGAATTGACAGACTATCCGATTGGGATGCAGCTCCGTCAGACCCAGCAACATCAAGAATGCAATAGTGGGCACTGCCAGGATGGCAACTAGGAAAGAGAAGACAGCCTGAAGGATTTCAGGGATGGGAAAGTCCATATCTTGGGCAGAGAGAGATGTGCGGTGTGAGTGGTGGAGTAAGGCTGTGTGGGTTAAATTCAGCAGGCAGCAGAAAGAAAGAGGGGTTCTATTTCAGGGGACCAACCCCTCATCTGCAAAGGGTAGTTCCTGAAGATAGTCCCACCTTCCTCCCACTTTCTTCCCTCACTTTGAAAGTTGCTTTTTTAAAAATTCAGGCTGCCAGCTCCTAAATGTCTGCCCCCACTACTTGTTTTATGGACAGTGTATAATCGGGGTCAATTAACTTGGTAACAAATCCAATTGACCCTTGACTTGAATAAGTGTGACTGCTGATTTTGGATATTACGGGCTGTACTTGTGGGTGAACATGTCTGTCCTCCCTCACCCTCACTGAAAACATGTCAGAAAAATGCTGTCCATTATTGGAATTGGATAGGACCTTACTGACTCTAGAAAATATGTGATAGTTATGCTGAAAAGAATTAGTTGGCAGAGGTAGAATTAATACGTCGTGGCGTCAATTCCCCGGCATACACTCCATGTAAGGGCTGCTCTGAGCTTAGAGTACGGGATCACTAAATCCACCCCATTGATCCACTGATAACAACGACCTAACTTGGAACACCAGCATTAGCATGTAAGAAAAGATCTAATGGGTTGGCTATGGGTTCAGAACAACGTTTATGACACCAGACGGGTACCATACAGCACAATTTGTTAATTGTATCTCCACTTGTTAATTACAGAGATACTGCTAGATTGAATACAACAATTTTGATTGCCTGGAACTGTTAACTTCAGAAGACCAGTTGAAGTCAGTGGAGTTGATTGAAATCAGACAGGTAATCACAGAAAGGGGAGAAGTCTTTATATGTGTTGAAGCCAATAGAAGATAGCTTGGGAATATGCTGACCAATCAATAGTTGATCACTCATCTTGGGAATAAATCAAGTGGCTAAGGAGGGCAGTCCAAGAGGATAGTTGCAGCCAGTGACTGTAAAAGGTTAAACCAAAGAATCCCTTGAAGCTGATGTCATTGGAGGTGAGACCACTGAGAAGAGGAACCTAGTGCAAGCAGATTGATCCCAGTCAGGTAGAATTGAATTGGCCTGCAGTCAATAATCTGATTAACTAGGAGCTAACTATCCATTTTTACTGGAACGGGCATGAATTGCTTTTGTGTTTGTTTAAAGTTTCTTCGGACCTTTTTTCTTTGTTAAAAGTTGTTTGATTCACAGTGAATTGTGTCAGAAATAATTCTTTATTTCAGCTAGCTGAAGGCAATCAGATTTATCAATGCTGAAAATAGCAACAAAAATCAACAAATATGGAAAGTATAGAAATTTTAGCTGTGATTCTCCCACTGCGACCGACAATTTTTCTGTCGGGTTTGGGTGAGAGACGCACACCTGTGGTCTTGGACAGGGTTTGCACATGCGCCAGGAACACACGCGCATCTTGCAGAGCCGGCAAACAGATGGCCAGATCATGCTAGAAACTGGCAGGAAGGCAGGTAAATCATTTAAATCTGTTATTAATCTATTTTAAATATGCATATTAGGTAATTATCAGGACCTTTCAGGTCTCGGTCGAATCTCCCACCCCACCATTCCCTTGGGGTTTAGAGTAGCTCGCCATATTTAGGGAACTAGCGGGAGACCCCACCGGAATAAAGGAGGGCAACATGGGCCCCCCAGGGGGTCAGGCAGCAAGGGTTGGTGCAAGCCAGTATGCACTGGCATTGCCCAAGGGGTAAAGTACCCAGATCCAGGGGGCACCTTGGCACTACCACTCTGCAGACAGGATCAATCTGAGCTTCACACTGACCCTTTGTGGAAAAATAAACAAACAAAAATGTAATTATGCCAGCATTAACTTTGTCAACCTTGAAATGCCAGAAGAATTGAAAATGATGGGTTAAAAGTTTAACAGTTTGAATGGCTGGGATTTTCCAGTCCCATTCTCACCAGTAGGATGGAAACATTGGACAGCTTGCAAAAGTGCTCTCCAAATTTTCCCATGCTGCCCTCGGTGATGCCTGCTGCAGGTGGGACTGGACAATCCCACTCATAGACTCTATCAGTTTCAATTTTCCTCCGTTTAAGTTTCTTGGTCAAGCAACGGCACATTGGGTCAGATTTTTAGCCCACTTTCTCCATGTGTGGAATTGATGGCAGGGGCATAAGATCTGGTGAAAATTGCAAATCTCACCAGTAAGATTGCAATCTTTAATTTTTGCTGCCCCTTGCTGGCAACATGATCAGGTTTTAATACATTTTAATGAATGTAAATATAAAGCCCCCTCTCACCATATATTTCCTGTCAGCTGTATTTTCAAACCACACTAACATGTCAAAACCTGGAAATTCTCTAAAACTCTAGTAAGGTCATGTCCCCCCCCCCCAGTTGTGGGCAACAGACTTAAGATGATGATATTAATTCAGTTGCCTGTTAAAAAGCTCTCATGCATTTTCATTTCCATTGACTTGAACTGATGGGAAAGACATATAACGTGCAGGCCAAGCTGCATATCCATAAGTAGCAACAGCCTCCTGCAACCTTCAATCTTGAGCCTGAGTGGTTCAGTAGTAAAAGCTTTTTCAGCTGGCTCCAATCCTATCTTCACTTAGGATTCATATGTTTGACTGTGAAGGGAATCTTTTTAATTTTCTAATCATCAGGTTCAGTTTTAATGCTATCACGTTATTCCAACTGAAAAGGGTTGGTTCAGTATCAACTAGGCACAAGCCAGGGAAACTGCACAGGTCAGATCATTTCATCTGATGCACTAACCCACTCAGCCATTTGTGAAAGGTTCATTTATATGGATTTTAAGGTCTGCAGTGAATGAACAGCGCCATCCTTCATTACACTCACACTAACCCACACATTTTCCGCAGGATATTACATTGTAACATGCAGTGATGAGAAATTCATTCTGGTACAGCACCCTCTGTAGGGATTCAGGGACCTGTCTGAACAGGGCAAGTAACTGCACCTCCTTACCCAATCAGAATGAAAAATGATTACTACATCTTGTAGTATTTGAACCAGAAAATAAAGTTAGAATATTTATTTCAGTATCAAATCTGATACAAAAAGTGAAATAAAGAGATTGAAAGAATCAGTAGTGGGGGATATAAGATATAAAAACATGTCAAAAATTTTCTTAAAATCTCCAGCAATGATTAAAGTCTAAAGGAATGATTTTGTACACTTGTGAAAGTTCTTTTTCAGGGCCGAAGAGGATACTGGTAATAATTAAGTCTCATACTTATATGGCAGATGAGTAACTCTAAGCATAGAAATTAAGTATTGCTGAAGAAAAGAGACAGTCTGAGCTTTTCATCTTGCCCATATCAAAACAGATCACAAGATTGCCAACTGCAGAGAGGACAAAAATTTTATATTGCATGAGAAGAGACTGCTGGCTGGTTGGCAAGAGGACTTGAATAGATATGTTCCAATTGAGACATGCAGACAGAAAGAACATATTCACCCATTGCATATTTCAATTAAACATAACTTAGGGGCAACTATTTTCTGGTTCATTCATTCTTGATCAATGTCAGCCTGCCTGGTTTGAATTTGAAGATAAGTTTGACAGTTAACTGCTGAATGCTCTATGGCAACGCCACTACCAATCAGACTTCTAAAATTTCTTTATGATCTTGCCTTCCCCCTCTCAATAACCTCTTCCAGCCCAACTATCATCTCACAAACTCTGAATTTCTAACTCCTAACTTTTGTACAATCCACCCCCTTCTTCTCATCATTGATACAGATTATCCTATACTGTTAAGAATGGTATGGTGGCACAATGTTTAGCATTGCTGCCTCACAACATCAGGGAACCCAGGTTTGATTCCCAGCTTGGGTCATTATCCACATGAATTTTCTCCAGGTGCTCCAGTTTCTTCCCACAGTCAGAAAGATGTGCTGGTTAGGTGCTTTGGCCATGTTAAATTCTTCCTCAGCGTACCCAAACAGGCGTCAGAGTGTGGCAACTAGGGGATTAACATTGCAGTGTTAATGTAAGCCTACCAATGACTCTAATAAATAAACTTAAAACTTTACTGTTTTTGGAATTCCCTCCCAAAATTCTTGCACCTTCCTGTTGTCACTTCTAGAAAATCATTCTTGAACCAACCTCTTCAACTGGATCACCCCTCTGAATGGCTCCTTATTTGAATTGACATCAGTTTTTTATCCAAGGCCTGGGAGGAGCGTTGGAATATTTTATCTTGTTAAGAATGTGATATCAATGCAAGTTGTACTGGTGATCAATATCAAATAATGTAATAGAACTACAGAATCACAGAAATTTATGACATAGAAGGAGATGATTCAGCCAATAGTGCTAGCACTGGCCATAAAAGAGCTATTCAGTTTAGTGTCATCTTTCAGTTACTAGTCCATAGCTGTGCAGGTTATGGACCTTCAAGTGCATATCCAAGTAATTTTTTAAATGCATTGTGAGTTTCTGTCTCTCCACCCTTTCAGGCAATAGGATCCAGATTCCACCACCTCTGTGTGAATAAACACACTTCCCAGCTTGTCTCCAACCTTTTTATCAATTATAAACCTATGTCCCTTGGGGATTGACCCTGTCTGCTCAAGAAAACAACTTCTACTCTTTCTTGGTCTCTCGCAATTTTATATACCTCAATTAAATCTCCCCTCAGCCTGCTGTCTTCCATGGAAAATAATCCCAGCCTATCCAATCTTGCTGCTTTGCTAAAATTCTCAATTCCTGCAACAGGTTCATAAATCTCCTCTGAACTTTCACTGATGCAATCATATCCTTCCTGTGATGCAGTGATCAGTGATTTGAATGTGGCCTAATTGTGTTTTATACAAACCAAGTGCAACTTTCCTGCTTATATTCTATGCCATAGTTAATAAAGTATAATATCCCATATGTCTTCACAACCACCTTATCTAACTATCCTGCTAACTTCAGGGATCTATAGACATGCATTCCAAGGTTGCTCTGATCCTCTCTATTTCTGATTATCTAACCATTCATTGCATATTCCCTTGTCTGTTTTGTCTCCCTAAACAAATTTAGATCAGTCAGTTGCATTTCTGAGAGAACAAAAAAAAGGCTTGCCAAACACGTTGGCTGTGATTCTGTCATCCTGCTAGATTAAAAATTAGAGCAACAGGTTGGGGATTATTGATGTTCATGCCCCAATAGTGTCTCCTAGTGCCAGATTTCCAGCAACGTCAGATGTGTGTGGGATATCAGCGGGAAACCACAAAGTGGACTTAAAGTCATTTGCATATGATTTAAATGTAATTAGCAGGCCCAGGACTGAAGTCTCTGGGCTCATTAGTGTCACCCCCCCCCCCCCCCCCCCCCTCCTCCCACCATCCCCCTGCCATACCAGAGTGGTTCACATCAATGGGCTTTACATTAGTTCCCCATTAATGGGAAATTAGTGGCCCAACACTGCTGGAGTGAAAGGCAAACCATCGGGGTCCTCCAAAGAGGGGGCAATGGGGGTATGCCCCCTTGGCATTGGCACCCTGGCAGCACCAGTCTAAGTCCCTGGTACTACCCAAGAAAAGTGCCAATGCCCAGGGGGCACTATGGCATTGGGCATGGGACTGTGCCAAGGGGCTGTGGCATATAGGGGTGGGACCTGGGCAGCAATCGGTGGGGATAAGGATCCAGCTGCCGCTCTGTATGGGGATCATTGGGAGAAGGAAGGAGGGCAGTGATTGGGGCAAGCTGGGCAGGGGTGTGTTCAGGACTGTGGGGTGGGGCTGACAGCTGGCACTGTGGGAGTTGCAGAGCTGGCTAGCAATAGGGAAGCCATCACTGTTTGACCACTATGCATTCGCCAATCTCAACACTGATAGATCGGTGCATGCATAGCAGACTGCTCAGTGAGCTGATTTCAGTGTCTCCAGTGGAAATGGGTTCACTCTCTAGTTTTTAATGATATTCATGCTGATGGCCTCTATAGAGCACAGAGAGTGGAAGATTCTGTTTTGAACTCCCACTGAAAAAACCAGCGTGATTTACTCCAGTTTTCACACAAATTCGACACTTAATGTTTTTGGGAAAATTCCGCCCCTTGTTTCCCTAATGGCATTAGGGAAAATTAGGGAAATGGCATAAGTGTGAAAAACCAGAATTTCATTTTGTGCTGTTTTATATGTGTGTGCTGATAGAAAAATGAGGCAATATAGCTGAATTGAGCCATATTCCTCCCAGAAAACCATACAGGGCCTCTGAGGCAAGTTCAATAATATTCAAGCATGTCTGAGAGCACAGAGGTGGTTGAATGATGTGTATCATAAGTTCTACATAGGGCCAAATGATGTGCATGCTGGATCTGTAAGTGCAGTAAAATCACATTACTGCAGAGTGCAGTGTGCTGATCATCTGACACTAGGAGAATTCATATCAGTTCAAGGAAAATGGCAGACAGAGATTGCCACAGTAATTTGCACATATATCTTGATTGTGTAAAATGGTTTACTGACCTCCGAACACTTGAAATTTTCAACTGTTGAATATAATCTAATAAAGGATTTTGGTAAATGTGATAGAGGTAGGGATGTAAATGTTAGTGGAATAAATGATTGATGTCCATTGCAGTTAATTTTCGAGCTGAAGCTTGGGGCTTTTTGCAGTGGTATTTTTTTCTCCTGATACAAATGGATCTCAATTACATGGAAAACAAATGAAAATCTCACACTTTGTACCTGTGTGAAATTGACAGCTGGGAACATTTGTTCAATAAATGTAATCAAGCTCAAATGATAACGAGATTCTAATATTAAGTTGGGGGGAAGGGTGTGCAAAATGAGTAGGAATTTACTTAAGGCAGATAAGGGAAGAAATTTCAAGTAGCTGTTGTATGTCCAAAGTAACATATGTAAATCAGCTGTGGTCAACTTTACAGAAATGTATTTTTGTGTGCAAGTGCTTTGAGATGTGTTGTAGATTCTCAGTATTGAATGAGAGAGGAGTAAAACTCTGTGTAAGATTCCTCTATAGCAGGAGGGCATTTTGTGGTAATGTTGCTGGAATTTTCTTTTAGATTAAAATCTGTGAAGACTTTGCTATCAAAAGGGGGTTTAGTTCTGAGTTTATTTATAGCCAATATATTCTCGGAAATGTTTATAAAACTATTGTTAATGGTGTAAAGGTTTTCTTGTATCTTTAAGTATTATTTTCTTTATTCCTTTCTTTTAATAAATGTTTATATTTCATGTAGAAAATCATCACAAGTGGTGTGAAATTTACTTCTCCTGGCTTCAGATGTCTCCTCTTAACATACAAATTGAAAACCTGGTGGCAGTTTGTTCACGTTTTCCTCTGAGTTTGGGCAACCTGATACCTGCCATATCGTACACTTGTTGCTGTACATCTCCACCAATAGACATAAGCTATGAACTCCAGGATAAAGATTTTAAGGCTCATCCATGCAGCAGAATATTATGGTCCACGAAGTAAAGAGCAAATCAAATAGGCCACCACATCCGCTGAAGGGGAGACATACTCTATTTTGCATGCTCCCTACCTTTAAGTACACTGGTAAGGGAAGAAAGTGCTGCAAAATTCATCCTGTTTCAGTTGTTTTTGCATTAGTAAGATAAATTCTGACCCAAAACACCACCATGATCTGTGTTTCCTTCCATGCTGTAAATCTTTGTGTTTCAATATTTCCATTACCAGCTTTCCAGCAACAAAGATTTATTGGTCACACATAATAAATGCTCATGGACAATAGCAACTGGTCTGAATTTTATACAATTAAAAGTTAGAAAATAGGCCTGCCAATTATCAGATTGCATTATAATATATAAGGATCTGGCAAAGAGGGTTAATGTGGGACTGAGCACAGGGCTGCTCACACAGTAATGTAAAATAGTATGGAACCCACACCTACGGTCAATCTAGATATTAGAAAGAGCCATGTGTATCAGCAAAATGGAGGCAGCTCCTAGCTTGTAGCCTTTACTATGTATTTGTACATAGTTTTAAGAATCAATTAAGACTTACCTGCATCCTACATATGACTATGAAGGTTTTTTCAAACCTACTGAACAATACCCAACATCCTACAATACTGCAGAGTCATAACTTTTCTAACCACCATCTCTTCACATAAAGACATGGTAATTTGTCACTGCAGCACCTGCATACCATCATTAGAAAGCTGTTTGCACATCCTGTGCATTATGGTATTAACAAGAAATACCATTAGTGTCTACAGGTTTGTTCAGTGTTCTATAATGTTCTATTGTCTTTTCAATGGGCACAAAGCTCATATTACACTGACCAAGTCTAGATTTTGCCTTTTTTAAATGTTCAATAAATCTGAATTAACTGTGCTAAATGACACCTTAATCCATAAGCGAACTACTTTTAATCAGATCATCAACAATACCATTAGGCAGATTGATGATTTTCCAGTTAAATTAGAATGGACTTCCAGTCTAATAAAGTTAAATTCAAAATATCTCAGTTAAAGTTAATAGGCATCAACTAGTAATGAAAATAAAGAGCACGCCTTAAATTTCCTGAGAAATTCTTCTGTTCTCAAGCTATAACTCTGGTGGAACCCAGGTCAGTTACGTAAGTGTCTCTACTTTTGCAAGAGTTTCCTTTCTGAAAGCTCCTTTAAAAAGAGATTGATTTTTAAAAGGCAGAAACTCCATCCATGAAGAACTTGCACTATACAGTGTCTTTCCCGTAGTTAAAGATCTTAAGTTGTCTCCTAAGAGTGTCATCAAAGAATATTTGACAGCACGTCTGCCTCACAGTGCCAAGGACCCGGGTTCAATGTGGCCTCAGGTGACTGTCTGTATGGAGTTTGCACTTTCTCTCCCTGTGCGAGTTACCTCCAGATGTTCTGAAGATGTGCAGATTAGGTTGATTGACATGCTAAATGGCTCCTTATTGTTAGGGGGATTAGCAGAATAAATATGTGGAGTTATGTGGATAGGGCATGGGTGGGATTGTTGTTGGTGATGGGCCAAAAGGCCTGCTTTTGCACTGTAGGGATTCTATGAATCTATGAACTTTAGGCAGAGACATTAGGATAAATTATCAAACTCATTCAAAGATATTGGCTTCAAGAAGTATCTTAAAAGAGAATAGTGAGGTAGCATGGAAGAGAGATTTAGAGAGGAAATTCCAACATTTAAGTCCTCAGCAGCCAAAAGCACAGCTATCAATGATGGAATAATCAAAATGGGGGTGCACAAGAAACCAGCATTGGAGGAGCAGAAAGAATTTAAAAGATTGCAATGCTGCAGGAGATTACACAGATAGACCATGGAGAGAGTTTAAAATTGAGACATTGCTGTTGTGGGAGACAATGAGGGCCAGCAAATACATCTGTCCTCAAAAGGCAAAAAATGATGAAGGTTAAGGCACATGTGAGGATCTCCAGTCCTGGGAATTGCTAATCATTTTGGCTCACTCACTCATCTCTGGATAATGCAATGACCAGCGAGGTCAGAAGCATCAGGCTCTACCTGATAGATTTGGATTGCACCAAGGGAGACCAGACCAGTAAAATGGATAGAAACTTCAAAAACTCATAAGGCAATTTTGAGGAAAATACTCTTACTCGAAGAGCTGAGAAAACAATTGCCAGTGTTATTGTGGAAGATTTTTGAAACATAACCAAAAAACTTTCTGGGACACCTTGACAAGTCTTCATCAATGCTTTGTCAATGTTTACTCCAGAAATATCCCGAGGACTTCATCTTAAAAATGGTATATGCTTTACTACTCTGCCTTATTAGGCACTTTATAGGAGTCACAATGAGAAAGAGAGCATTTAGTCATCAGCATCTTTCCAGAAATTCCTCTTGGTCAGCATGAAGAATGAAAGAAGGTACAAGTCCAAACAGAGCAGGAGAGAGGAACAGGAGGGCAAGATGGACACTTTGCTCTCGTCGGTACAAGGACATGCTTCTGTCTCAGAATCCTCTCCACTGGGAGCGTTAATGTTGTGTCTGAAAATCTGTGCATCTTCTTGACTCAGAGCCTGAGCCATTTTGCAGTGTGTCAGCAAGCACGCTCCACATCTTCAGTGGAATTGGAACCATAAGGCTCGAGTCATAGAGTCTATGGAAACAGGCCTTTTGGCCCAAATTGTCCATGTCGCTTTTTTTTTTTAAAACCTCTAGTCTAGTCCCAATTGCCTGTGTTTGGCCCAATTCTCTCCATATCAATCTTACCCATATAAGTGTCAAAATGCTTTTTAAAAGATAAAATTGCACCCGTCTCCACTTCTGGCAGCTTGTTCCAGACAACCACCATCCTCTGTGAAACAATTGATCCTCTGGATCCTTTTATATCTCTCCCTTCTCACCTTAATCCTATGCTGTCTAATTTTAGACTCCCCTACCTTGGGAAAAGGTGTTGACTACCTATGCTCCTCATGATTTTATACACCTCTCTAAGTCTCCAACGCTCCATGGAAAAAAAAGTCTATCCAGTCTCCCCTTATACCTCAAACCATCATGTCCTGCTAGCATCCTAGTAAATCTTTTCTACATTCTTTCTAGTTTAATAACATTTTTTCAATAATAGGATGACCAGAACTGTACACAATATTTCAAGTGTCGCCTTACCAATGTCCTGTACAACTTCAACAAGACATCCCAACTCTTATGTTCAATGTTCCTAGCCCAAGGGTTTTAAGAGCAATTGTAATATCCAATTGCTACTCAATTTTGATCAATTATAAACTCAGATCAAGCATAAAAAGATATGTATATGGCATAGTATTACACTGGGCCATCAGCTCTCCCCAGTGCTGCTTTTGAGGCAAAATGGCTGATTAAAGAATATTGTAAATCCAATTTAAACACCTCTGGCTATATAGATTCAGTCTTCCAATGTCCCTTGGGAAGCCTAAGAAATTAAGGCAAACTGTAAACAGATACTATATTCTAATTAACCCACCCATACTGAAAACAGCAGCACTGGAGAGATTTAAAATAATTTTTTTTTTTTAATTCACTGTGGCAAAATATGCAGATTTCTCTAGCTGTCAGATTGCTTCTATCAGAATCTCAGTGAAAGTATTAGTGATATGCAGTACAGCAAATACCAAGTTGAAAATACAGCTCCAAATTAGTTTGGTCATGGCAGAAACTCAATGTAAGAACACAAGAAATAGGAGCTAGAACCAACCATGTTCTAGGTTATCTAGCCAGTGGAAGCAGCCTCTCACTGTCTATCTTCTCAAATCCCTTCAGAATCTTCTTTGTTTCAATGCAATCACTCTTCCATCTTCTAAACTCCAGAAAGTATAGACACAATTTCCTCTCATTATCGGGCAATCCTCTTATCACATGAACCAAGCTAGTTAACCTTACAATTGGTTTCTTTACTAAGCTATTAATATTGATTATAAATAGCTGAGGCCTTTAGCATTGATCCTTACAGCCTACCAACTTGAAAATCCTCCATTTAACCTAACTCTGCTCCCTGTCAGTTAACCAATCTTCTGTGCATGTTCATATATGCAACTCAACTCAATGGGATCTTACTTTACCTCTTAACCTTTTGTAGCAAAATGCATTTTGCAAATCCAGGTATACTATATATACTGCTTTATCTACCTTTCTAGTTACTTCCTAAGTGCATTGTTAAGAATTTCATAATAATAGATTCCAGCATTTTC
The DNA here is from genome assembly GCA_024679065.1 of Sphyrna mokarran. Taxonomy (NCBI): domain Eukaryota; kingdom Metazoa; phylum Chordata; class Chondrichthyes; order Carcharhiniformes; family Carcharhinidae; genus Sphyrna; species Sphyrna mokarran. The sequence goes on along the minus strand of JAGIQG010000001.1, from coordinate 108,661,294 downwards.
CTGATAAATGATGTTAGGCTAAGTGGTCTACCAATTTTCTGAGTACCTCTGTTACATTCTCCAAATGCTAATTCATTGGCATTGTCCTATAATCCAGAAAATTTTGAAAAAATCAAAACCAGTGAATCTACTATCTCTATAGCTATCTCTTTTAAAACCTTAGGATGGAAGCCATCAGATCCTGGGAACTTGTCGGTGATTAGTCTCTGAAATTTCTCCAATATATTTTCTCTGCTGTTACAATTATCTTGGGGTTCCTCGCCCTTTTTAGCCTTAAGATTATCTTTTATTTTTGGTATCTAATTTGATGTCTTCTTTTTTGTGGATGTACATAAAGGGCTAGATTTTTAATCCAAGCCTATCCCAACACCATTCCCAGGTCAGGACTCAGTTTTGCATCAGTGCCAGTGTCAAGATACAATTTTTAAATGCAAAAGACCTAGTTGGCAAAGGAATGAATTTGGCATTCAATCTGGAGCAGTCAAGAGATGGGCATGGAAACGGAGTGATCTTTTTGATTTGATTTATTATTGTCACATTTTAATGGAGAGTGAAAAGTATTGTTTCTTGCGCGTCAGACACAGACAAAGCATACCGTTCATAGACAAGGAAAGGAGAGACTGCAGAATGTAGAGTTACAATTATAGCTAGGGTGTAGAAAAAGATCAATTTTGTATGAAATAGGTCCATTCAAAAATCTGATGGCAGCAGGGAAGAAACTGTTCTTGTGTTGGTTGGTACATGATTTCAGAATTTTGTATCTTTTTCGTGACAGAAGAAGATGGAAGAGAGAATGACCAGGTTGCATGGCGTTTTTAATTATGCTAGCTGCTTTGCCGAGGCAGCAGCACGATAGCACAGTAGTTAATATCGCTGCTTCACAGCCATGATGTGGAGACGCCAGTATTGAACTGGGGTAAACTTCACATTAACAGGCCCCTGGGTTCAATTCCCGGCACAGGTCACTGTCTGTGTGCCAGGAATTGAACTTGGGTCACTGTCTGTGTGGAGTTTGCACGTTCTCTTGTCTGTGTGGGTTTCTTCTGGGTGCTCTGGTTTCCTCCCACATTCTGAAAGATGTGCTGGTTAGGTGAATTGACTAGAACTGGCGCCAGATTGTGACAACTAGGGGAATTTCACAGTAACTTCATTGCAGTGTTAATGTAAGCCTTACTTGTGACTAACAAATAAAGTGTAAAACTTTAATGAGTATTCAAAGTCTTTGCAAAGGCAAGTGGTAGCTATGCTTGGGTTTGCCAATTGTTGAAGAGATGGCATGAGAAGGTTTGATCAACTTCTGTGTTGTTCACTCATTTTCCATGATAACCTCTCCTGTGTTTACCTGAGACACCAATTGTTTATTTTAGTTACACTCATTTTATTATATACAATGACAATGTCCCAAAATTAGCAACCTTGGGATCAAGGCATTGATGGTTTCAGATCTTGCTGCTTTTCAGGTTAGGCAGTTCGAGCTGTGGCTGGTTTGGGACAAGCTTGGTTGGATGGAGTCAAGAACCATTTGATAATGGAATTAGACCAGAATACAAAGCTGATAATAAATCAGGTGCCACACCATGCCAGTGCAACTTCTAACCAAACTGTTCAGGTAAATCTCTTTTGCTTTAATTCAACTAAAACTGATGAATGGTTTTCAGATAATTCTGTTTTTGTTTTTGACAACCAATTTTGAGGTACAGTACTATACGTATAAAAGCTTTTAAAATCTGTCTAGTTTACTCTCATTCATTTTTTTTCAATGTTATGGTCAGCATTTACTGGTTTCTAAATCACTCCCAATTCTCAGACTTATTTTTATTCTTTGCAACATTACAAATCTCTTATTTCTTTAAATGGACAGCAAAACAGGAAAAAACAAGCTTATGCTTGATTTTTAAGAGATGGGAGCAGACATCAGTTTGAATCATGCATCACAAAAAAGACATAAATGAAATGGAAATATGATACAACAAATACTGTACCTTGTTTACCTGTAAGGAACACACACCTGACAAAACGCAATCTTCACATCCAGGATAGGTTCACTGCAGTAGTACAAGAAATGTCGGCTCATAAATACCTGCAGGGAAATAAAAATGCAAATACAGTTTTAAGTTCAATTTTCACATTTAATTCATCCTCTCTGAATTAAATAAGGTAATTTTAAGTTTGAAGTGCATAATAAATTTGATGTTGGTTTATAGCGCGCTGATATTTTCTACATTTGTGGTGGATTCACAAATTACTCATATGTTTGATTCTTTTCAGTTCATTAGAACTGCAGTCAGTTCCACTCAAGTCGAAACCCAACAAGGGAGCAGTGCTCCTAATTGGAATAATATTGAAAAACCCCAAACAATTAATTTTACACATAAAACAACCATCTGTTAAAATGAGCAGTACGTACATTCTTATACTTGTCCATCAATTTGGGATTAGCTTTCCAATTTAATCAAAGCCAGCTAGCAATTTCTGTTTATTCAGACCAATTTAGAAGAAATTGCTTCGTCACATCGAAATGTTTAGGGCATCGCTATACATATCAAAGGGCACACTAAGAGTGTTCACAACACCAGGTTAAAGTCCAATATGTCTATTTGGAATCATAACTTTCGGAGCACTGCTCCTTCATCAAGTGAGTCAATTCATCAGGTCCACTCACTTGATGAAGGAGCAGCACTTCAAAACTTGTGATTCCAAATAAACCCATTTAACCTAGTGCTGTGAGACATCTTACTGTGCCCACTCCAGTCCAATGATGGCATCTCCACATCATATCGGGTGGAGACCTGAGTAATGTTGCAAGATGCTTTAAGAAATTGTGCCTGTGTTTGATCGATAAAATAATCCTTATTTGTTCATTTGAAGGTTGAGAATGTGCTATACTTTTGATAGCATTAGAAAGTATTAAGCAAACTTACTTTTTGAATATGTATATTCAAAAGCATTTGATACAATGAAAGTAATTGCCTGTCTCTGGGAAGGAAGTAGACTAAGTGCTAAAATTGATCTTTGCCCCATTAGATGTTTTCTCAACCTTGTACTCTTGACTGTAAGCAAGTTGCTTATCATCTCTCAGGACTCTGCATAGAAAGTAATATGTTCATCAGGATTTTCACAAGATGCAAGTGATATGTAATCATCTGCAGGAGAAGGAAGTTGTCTTTCAAAATCCTAGTGATCTGAAAATCTTGTTAAAGCTGGCTCCATTGTCTCACAGAAGTATACCTGAAGTATTTGATCTGTACAAGATGGAGGAGGAAGACACAGCTAACAGGATACCCAAAAGTCTCCGAATCAAAGAATAGACTTAATCCTGGGCAATGACTCTGACAGCAATTTGGATCCTTTTGAAAAAAGGGGCAAGTCTAAATTGACTAGAACTTTCTGCATTTGATAGCTTATTGAACAGCTTCTTCACCATATCAATTTAAAATGGCACTTGCGTGAGAGGGGCACAGAGAACAAAAAAAAATCAGACTACATAAAGCATATTTCTGTGGGAAGGTGGGGTGGGGCATTGTAGTGGGTGATCAATAATAATTGTAATGAATAACAAAGCAGGCTCGATGGGCTGATGGCCTATTGCCACTCCTAAGTTCCTACAGTTGTATAACTTTCGCCTATAGCCATTTAATTGGTACTATGGAGCACTTTCTCAGCATTATTTAATTAACAGTTATTGCTGAGTTAGGCTCAAAAAAAATGCATTTTCAAACCTAATTCACAAGTGATTAAATTCATCACAGCATGGCTTTTTTCTAAATCTCACACACAATTCAATTGTTATGTTTGATACTGGAAATATAATTGATCTTTTTGACAATACTGCCACCTGAAACAAATCTCATAAAATGAATACAGAAAGTGCCAAAGTTTGGTAAATTTCAGAACCAAAATTCTTTATTATCATGGGTATGTGTGAAAGATGAAACCATTAAGTTGCAGTTGTCACGTGGAACAGCTGATCATTGATTTGGGAGCCTCTCACACTTGGTGCATTGGGCCTGGCTTGATTCATGTGAGGGCGTTTTTTTTCCCTCTTAAAGTGGTTGAATCCCACCTCAATGGCATTGCTATGCCAGTAGGAAATGCTCTGATTTTCCTGCTGCCAGTAGTACTTAAAGTTTTAATTGGGAGAATCCTGGCCTATACCACTAAGAAAGTTAGTGGTTAAGAAATCTTCATCAACCAAGATTGCAAAAAAAGTCTTTGCAATTTTAATTTTAAAGAAATATATTCTGCATTGGTTCATGGAAAACTCATTGCATTGAATGTTCTCTAAAGCTTTATTTAAAAACGCACAAACTTTCTTACACAAAGTTTTTTGGAAAATCTTTTTTGAAATAAATGATTTGCTTCTTTTCAGGTACTCTGCAACACTTACCAATTGTCTGCTGACAGTAATCTCCAAACTCCATGTTATTTAACAAGAATGGAAATTAATGATGAGAAACAAGGAAATGGAAGCCATTGAAAAAGTATTTTTAGAGTCATAGGTTTACAGCATGGAAGCAGGCCCTTCAGCCCAACTTGTCCATGCTACCCTTTTTTTTAACCACTAAGCTATTACCAATTGCAAGCATTTGGCCCATATCCCTCAAAACCTATCTTACTCATGTAACTGTCTAAATGCTTTTGTAAAAGACAAAATTGTACTTGCCTCTATTACTATCTCTGGCAGCTTGTTCCAAATACTCACTACCCTCTGTGTGAAACAATTGCCTCTCTGAACTCTTAAACCTATACCCTCTAGTTTTAGATTCCCCTATCTTTGGGAAAGATATTGACTATTTAGTTGATCTATGCCCCTCATTATTTTATAGACCTCAATAAGCTCACCCCTTAGCTTGCTATACTCCAGAGAAAAAAGTCATAGTCTTTCCAGCCTCTCCTTATAACTCAAACCATCAAGTCTCAGTAACATCCTAGTAAGTTTTTTCTACACTCTTTCTTGTTTAATAATATCTTTTCTATAATAGGGTGACCCAGAACTGCATGCTGTATTCCAAGTGTGGCCTTACCAATATCTTATACAACTTCAACAAGATGTCCCAACTCCTACATTCAACATTCTGACCAATGAAACTAAGCACGCTGAATGCTTTCTTCACTACTCTGTCCACCTGTGACTCCACTTTCAAGGAATTATGAACCTGTACCCCTAGATAACTTTGTTCTCTAACTCTCCCCAACACTGTGCCATTAACTGAGCAAATCCTGCCCTAGTTTGATCTACCAAAATGCATCACCTTGCATTTATCTAAATTAAACTCCATCTGCCATTCATCAGCCCTCTGCCCCAATTGATTAAGACCCGCTGCAATCCTCAATAACCTTCTTCACTGTCCACTATGTCACCAATCTTGATTTCATCTGTAAACTTACTAACCGTACCTCCTAAATTCTCATCCAAATCATTAATATAAATGACAAAAGTGGACCCAGCATTGATCCCTGAGGCACACCGCTGGTCATAGGCCTTCAGTTTGAAAAACAACCCTCTACAACTACCTTCTGTCTTCTGTCATCCAGACAATTTTGAATCCATTTGGCTACCTCATCCTGGATCCCATAAGATTTAACCTTAAGCAACAACCTACCATGCAGTACTTTATCAAAGGCCTTGCTAAAGTCTGTGTAGAAAACATCAACTGCACTGTCTTCATCGACCTTCTTGGTTATCCCCTCAAAAAACTTTTGCATATGTCACCACAGTTGAAGACACAAAAACCAGCCCAAGAAATGTAGACAGTTAAGAGGCAAAAAGGACAGGAGAGCTTAAAACAATTATGATCACTAGAGAAAAAATATTCAGAAAACTAATGGAACTAAAAGAAGAGAATACAGAGATAATGGAGGCATTGATTCAAAATTCACTAGATTTGGAAAGATCCCAGTGAATTGGAAAACAGTAAATATAATATCACTATTCAAGAAAGAAGGGAGAGAGAAAGCAGAAAACTATAGGCCCAATTTGTATTTGGGAAAATGCTGGAATTGATTATGCAGGAGATACTCAGGTTGCTGGGAGATCAGCAAATGGCTGAGAGATCTTGGGAGTTGGCTTCAATCTCTGACAGAACCAACAAAGCATTCTGTCAATGAAGGCTAGGACCTTCTGCCACCCAATCACAACCCAGGCTCAGTGAGTGACCTTCCCTGTCTCTGGGACCAGCCATGAGCTATATCCAGGTACTAACTGGCCTTCCCTATGCCAGGAACCTACAAGTTCGACTTGTTTTCAGCAGAAGTCACCAGATAGCAATAATCGAATAGCTGGTTTCCCTGTAGGATTTGTAATGTCACGAGAGAGCCCACAACTTCTGGGCTTTGCAGCAGGGGGGACCAAACTGCTGCATCAGCAGTTCTCCCCATTACCAGTTAAAGGATCAAACAACAACAATGTGATAATTTTTGTCAGCTTTGGCTGTGATAGGATGTTAAAAAGGTCCATTCTGAGGAATGGAAGGGACATCTCTGCGGCCTCTCTCCATTAAGAGAAGCTGGATAATCTCCACCACTCCCCTGGGTCCACTATCAACTTTCACAGCATGGTGCCAGAAATCAGGAGTAAGTCAGGCAGTTAAGTGGTATATCCGCTTGTATTTGCTTCATGAAAGGTCTGCAGGCAAAGATGGGAATTAAAGTTGGAAGCAGAAGATTCCAGGGTCCTGTTTTTTCACTATTTGCATTGAGAATATAGTCTGATTTTTGATGGGATTGTCGAGTGAAATCCAGCCACTAACTTGTTTATGTATTATGCGCTCTGAATTCTAATTTATAACTCAACTAAACAGGGAATGCCACTGGATATTTATATGAACTCAATTCAACTTACTTGATCTGTGGCATCAGATAACTCACAGGTGAAAACTATCACACAAAATACTACTTTCCTTGTTTTAGTTGGCAAACTGTTTCATTCTTTTCAGGAATTTGATATTTCTTCCAATTAACCATCAGCGAGTTGGAACCTGTTGGTGAGATATTTACAGGGCAGTGGGGTCAGAGGCAGTATACGGTGTGCAAAGCACATGGAGTTAAATTCCTGGAAATCCTGAGTATGTGGCAGTCATATCAAACTTAATAGTCGGAGCTCTTTTTTTTCCATCCTCAAATTCCCTTTCTAGCCTGACTTCCAACAAGGTTGATAGGCTGGCAGACAGGAAGACTGCTGGGGATCAGTGGTAGTAATTCCCGGCAATCAGGAAAGATTGGAGAGCAGTGGGGGTGGAGTTTGGGTCAGCAACCTAAGAAGAGAGATTATTAGGCATAATTGGAGGTGAGGGGGGAGGGGCTGCGGATAGGGTGCAATTAGCAGATTGCAGAGAGGAGAAACTCGAATTAGCAGTGGGGTTGCTCGAGTAGCCAGATCTTTCCATTGGAGATTCTGATACCAAAACAAGCTTGATTCCTGTTTCCCATCTCCTCAAACAGAAAATCCAGGCCCTATTTCCATTCCCCTGTCATTGCTGAACTCATTGCTGCCATCTCAAAATTCCTTCTAAAATCTCATTGCCTGTGAAATCTCTCTCAACAACTACCTCACTGACCAAGCTTTTAATCATCTGTCCTGGCATCTCCTAATGTACCTCGGTGTTGCATTGTGTCTGATAGCGCCCTGTGATGAACCTGGGAATGCTTGCTCTGTTAATGACTTGGCATAAATTAGAGATTTTGGTGCTGTAGATGTGGAAGAAACATGCTTACTCTGTACTTTTCAACTTATGCTAATGAATGAAGCAGTTAAAAATAAGTAGGGAGCCAGAAGGAAAGACAGCTGGTCTGAGTTAAAATAAGCCAGTGCAAGGAGATCAATGACAACCAGCAGGTGGCTCAGCTTATTTAAATAAAATGTTTTCACTCTCTATTTTGCTGTATTCTACCATTTCTCTGAAGGCCTGGTATTCACAATTTCTGCAATTTTGGTGAAAACATTACTGCAATTGCCATTTCACTGTTCTGTGCTTCTTAAAATACCCTGAGGTAGATTTTCAATTTGCCACTTGGACATAAAGCTTGTGTCTCAATTATCCCACCCGTGATACTGACTACTTCATTCTCATTTCCATCAAAATGAATAGGAACTAAAATCATGTTCCACAATAGTGACTGTTTGGCAACAGTACTTTTACGGTTGGGTAATAAACTGAAAATTTACACCCCAGGCTGAATTTTCCAAAATGCCATCTTATGAAAAAAATTTGAAGTGCTGAATGAGCAAGAAAATGGGAGAACAATGCTTGCTTCTTCCAGCAATTTTAAGGCACTCCATGCACAAAAAGAGCTTTGATGTGATTCTCACTGTTAAGGGGAGGAGGAGCCTAGGGTCGCAGATGAAGCCAGCTGCAGGGTGCTATTGCACAGGCGCACCAATCTCCCGGTGAACTGATAGACCACCCCCTCCCCAAACAGACATCGCCCCTCCTCCTCTTTGCCAGTTGCTCCCTCTGCCATTCTTCCCCCACCCCGCCTATAGAGCTCTCCTCTTCTGCTAATCACCGCTTTTGCTGCCCCCTCTCTCCAATCAAATAGGGAAACTAAATAACCAGTTTTGTTATGAGTATATACTGTTGCTTAGTGGTTTAATACAAGTGTATCGCCTTGTTCAAATTTCATCCAAGTTGTTGTGTCAGTTTTATCGAAGTAGAGACAAAGAAACTTTTTGATCAGGTAGAGGGTCTTACAAGGTCTGTAGTACATGTTTCACTTCAACTATTAATCGCAGGATTTCTTCTGAATTTATTATGGAAGTTTTCATCCAGCAACCAGTCTGACAGGGTGCCAGCCTAGCACACAAGCATGTAATGAGCAGGGAGGAGATAGAGAGAGACAGCAACAAGGTTAGAATGGGGAAGGAAGCTTCTGCTCAATGGGGTAAAGATGGTGGTTGAGGAGCAGGATGATCATGTTAAGGGGGCCTGTTTATGGCTGGGAAGAAAGGGATTGGTATGGGGGGAGATTCTGTTAGACAAAGGGAAATCATAGAAGAGATTGGGAAGAGTTACTGGAGTGGGGGAGAGGCAGAGGGCAGGAGTGCAGTACTCTATCTCCTCCTGGCCCACAAGTCAGAATCATAGAAAGTTAGGTACTTACTCCATCATGTCTCTAATTGCCCTGCAGGTATCTTAACAATCTAACACCTTCTCACCTCCTTTTCTCTCCCTCAAGCCCAAGAAATCCAGCTGAAATGGATTAAAACATTTTACAAAAGCTATAAAAATGGAAGCATGCAGCTTCCTTGAAAGTTGGTACCAAAAGACATACCTCCTGGAAGAGGAATGGTCATCCATCTCTCCTTTCAAACCTCAATGGGCAGCTCTGCCTCCAGTGTAATCTGTACAAAAGGAGTTGCACAGAGATCCATGTGTTGGGTGGAATGCAAAAAAAAATGCTTAGTACCCAAATTGCACAGCATCTCCAATTCCTTTCTTCCTTACGTTAAAGCCTGCCTTACGAATTGGTTCAGTAAAAGTACTTTTACCTTTAACCTGGAAGACTGTGAGTCACATTCTGGGACTTGCGCACACACAACCTAAGCTTAAAGCCATTCTGTGGGACTCTGCAGAATTGCAGATGTGATGAGGCAGAGGAAGACAGAAGTTAGCCTGCACCTATATTTGAAAACAGACTTGGGATGATGAAAGGATCGAGCATGCAGCCAAACAGAGCTTTGAGGTCAGCCAGGGGTTGGGCCTCACATCTCATGTACATATCTAAGGTGAGATCCCAGTACGAGCTGTGCCTCCAGAAGCAGTTTAACCAACGGAAATGAAATTCTAACCACTTGCAGCAGTCTTCCAGTACATTTTGAGGGAAATGACTGAACCAAGTAATGGAAGGTGATAGCCAATTTGTGGAGTCAGGGATAGCATTCCTAATCTTCTTAGATCCACAGAAACTTCTAAGACCGCTTGTTGGTGGCTGCAGAGACTGCTGAAGAATCCTGAGTGCAGCAGGCTCCACAGCTGACACATTAATTGTCAACTAATTTCTGAACAGCTGTGTCCAACAGCTATTTGGCCCCCAAATCGACATCTATCCAGGACGCTGTACTCAGTAATGCTATAAAATGTTTCCATGAATTTGGTGATCTGCTCCTGTATAAATTGGATACAGCTAAACTGTTATACTTCACATTTGAAATTTTATACCAATTTGTTAGTTCAGATCTTATGGCAACATGAACTATGGGAACATGCCAAAAAAAAAACAGATTGATGTAATTGACTTGTTACTATTTCTATTAGCGGGACCTCACTATGCGCAAAATTGCTACTGAATTTGCTTGCCTAATAAGATCAAAGTGGTTTGGCCAATGCTGGAGACCTGGTGGCATAATTTTTGGCATTGCTGCCTCACAGCACCAAGCATCCAGGTTCAATTCCAATCATGGATCACCATCTGTGTGGATTTGCACATTCTCCTCATGTTTGTGTGGGTGCCCCGATTTCCTCCCACACTCCAAAGATGTGCAGGTTGTATGGATTGGCCATGGCAAGTGTGTGGGGTTACAAGGATAGGGTGGAGGAGAGGGCTTGGGTAACATACTCTGACAGTTGGTGCAGATACAATGGGTCAAATAGCTTCCTTCTGCAGTGTTGGGAATCTATGAAAAAAATAATTCATTAAATGAGTTTGCTTTGAAAGGTTTTTGAAGGATGTGGTAAGATGTTATATAAATGCAAAATGCCTCTAAATGGAGCCTTGATATTCATGATTTTCAATTGTAACTGTAATGAGCCATATAAACTGTCATTAAGTATAGCTTTATACATGCTAATTTGCTGAACATTTGTGTTAAACATTGAGTAATTTTGATCATTTTCAGATTAGTATCGTCAGCACTGATTAATTTACCTTAAATAGTAATTAAAGTATTTTCTAGTAGCACAAAGAGCCTTTTCCTGTATAAACAATTAACTTGAAGCTCAGAGTACTGACATAAGCTGTGGGTTGCTGGCAGGACCCTACAACAGCTAATACTTGGGTAATGCCTCCTGCATGATAGGTGATAATTACAAACACAAAAGCTGTTTTCCCCTCAAACCTGCTCATTAGGAATGCAGCTACATTCACCAGTTTTTAATTTTCTTTTCCTCTGTTCACATCTCCTTATCCATTTCTATGCTTTTAACCATGAAGCATTACTATCAAGTGTGCTGCAATGTCTCTTCTGGGACTGACTGAGCAGTTGGGCAGTTTTACTACATCACATAGACTGTGTGAAAATTTGAAAGATTTTGATTTTAGGTAGCTGGGGTAAATCTTAATTTAAAAATACTCTTACTCAACTTTACCTCTGGGGATTTGTATTCTGTTATGTGGTGTTGTGCAGGTGTCAAGTATATGCTTATTTTGCCTAGACTGAAATCTTAATCTTTATTTTCATGATGACCGAAGTCACAAAAATACTTCCTTGTGTCCTCATCCAACAAAAGTGATGGACTGTAAAGGGGTCAAACTGAGAGGCAGCACAGGGAGATAGAGAATGGGCGAGAGTAGGAGAAACTTAGAGTCCTGGGAGAGAGCAATGCAGGGGTCTCCCGAGGGGGAGCAGCTCAAGGGTCTGGGAGAGAATCAGGTGAGTGATTCACTGTTAATCATTTTTTTTTCTCTTTATACTAAGTATATCTGAATATAAAGAGAATAACTCTTTGAAATGTGGAGAAAACTGGAGGAAATCCACACAGACAAGAAGAAAATGTGTAAATTTGCACAGTCATCCATGGCTAGAATTGAACCCAGGGTCTCTGGTGCTGTGAGACAGTGTTAACCATTATGCCACCATGTCTCCAATGTGGATCAATTTTGATCATATTAGGCAAGAAAATTCAATGGTAATTTTGCACACAACAAGGCCCCACTAATAGAAACAGTAATAAGTGAATTGCGTTAATTGATTTTTGGTTGAGGTGCATATGTTCCCATACTTCATGTAAGGTCTTGAACTAACATATTGGTGTAGAAGTTGGTATAAAATTTCAATTTATTTGTAAAATAGAAGTAAAAAGTTATAACAAGTAAAACAGGATTATGAGAGCGATGAGTGAATATCACAATACAAGAACAGGGCAGACATAGGCATATTAATTCAAGTTAATGAAGGCATTTGACAAGGTCCCTCATGGCAGACTGGCGCATAAAGTGAAGTCGCATGGGATCAAAGATGAGCTGACAAGGTGAATACAAAACTGACTCGGTCAAAAAAGACAGTATAGCGGTGGAAGGCTGTTCTTCAGGGATCAGTGCTGGGAACTTTGCTGTTTGTAATATATATAAATGATTTAGAGGAAAATGTAACTGGATTGATTATTAAATTTGCAGACGACACAAAGGTTGGTGGATTTGCAGATAGCGATGAGGACCATCAGAGGATATAGTTAGTTGGAGACTTGGGCAGAGAAATGGCAGATAGAGTTTAATCTGGACAAATGTGAGGGTATTGCATTTTGCAAGGTCTAATACAGATAGGAAATGTACAGTAAATGGAGAATACTTAACAGTATTGATCAGCAAAGGGACATGGGTGTACAGGTACACAGGTCACTGAAAGTGGTAATGCAAGTAGAGAAATTAGTCAAGAAGGCGTACGGTATGCTTGACTTCATCGGCCAGGGAATTGAGTTCAAAAATTGGCACGACATGTTGCAGCTTTATAGAATGTTAGTTAGGCCGCACTTGGAATATAGTTTTCAATTCTGGTCGCCACACTACCAGAAGGATGTAGAGGCTTTGGAGAGGGTACAGAAAAGATTTACCAGGATATTGTCTGGTATGGAGGGCATTAGCTGTGAGAAGAGGTTGGAGAAACTTGGTTTGTTTTTACTGGGGTGATAGAGGTTGAGGGGAGACCTGATATAAGATAATGAGGGGCATGGACAGACCTGAAAGTCAGAAGCTTTTTTACAGGGTGGAAGATTCAATTACTAAGAGGCATAGGTTTAAGGTGTGAGGTGCAAGTTTAAAGGTGATGTACGAGACAGAAAGTGGTGGGTGCCTGGAACTCGTTGCTGGGAGAGATAGTGGAAGTGGATACAGTAGTAACTTTTAAGAGTTGACTTGGCAAGTAAGTGAATGGAATGGGAATAGAGGGATATGGTCTCCAGAAGGGTAGGGGGTTTTAGTTAAGTCGGGCAGCATGGTCGGTGCAGGTTTGGAGGGCCAAAGGGCCTGTTCCCATGCTGTAGTTTTCTTTGTTCTTAATCATTTAAACAGACGACTAACTAGGTTGTTAAGGAGGAAATTTGAGGATTATTTGGTGGTTTAATGTGATAGATGGCCATCAGAGACCTGTTGCTTGGAATTCTATTATCTTGGGTGAATTCATATGTCTAGAAATTGTCTCCAGCTGGAGATCTGAATTTCAAAGATTGAAGGAAAGTTAGAATTACTGCAGACCAAGAGGGAGGATGAATTTCCTGGATTGTATGAATACAGGAATACAAGAAATAGAATCAGGAGTAGGCCACCAAGCCCTTCAAGCTTGCCCTGCCAATTCAACATGATCATGGCTGATCTATGCCAGCCTCAGCTCCTTTGCTCTGCCATTTCCCCATAGCCCTCTACTCCACAATCTCAAATATTTATCCACCTCCACTTTAAATATTTCTAATGATCCAGCCTCCACCACCTTTGGGTGTTTCTCTAAGTGACCACCCCAGGGAGAGTAGGAATTCAAGATAATAGGTGGGTGAGGTAAGTGTCACTCTCAAACTCTTACTCAGTGTAGGAGAACTTTGGGGACTGACAATAGCCTGAATGAATGAAGCTCAGACCATGGCAGCAATGAACAAGGACTGTACAGGCAGAACAGCAAAGCATAAAAATACAGTTGTTGTGGCACATTCGTTGTCAGGAGGACAGATGAAAATTTCTGTAGCACCTATTGTGAGTCCTAAATGATGTGTTACCTCGCTAGTGCAAGAGTAAAGGGCATTACGGGGAGGGTGATGACTAATCTGCAGAGGGAACAGAGAAAAGAAGTCATAACACTAACGACATGGAGAGGGCAGGTATTGAGGTTCTACTTTCAGGCGTTCAGGAGCTGGGGGTGTGGGCCTCAAAGTTATAATGTAGGACCTCAACAGTAGTAATTTCTGAATTAACCCCAGTGTTGTACCATTTGAGAGCAGAAAGTAGAAGATTTGGGAGGATCAATCTTCTCGAAGTAATGTTTTGTCAGGCAAAACAGTTCCCTTCCTGTGGGCGAACACTTCAGCAGTCACGGGCATTTGGCCTCCGACCTGCGGGTAAATGTTCTTCAAGGGGGCCTTCGTGACACACGACAGCGCAGAGTCGCTGAGCAGAGACTGATAGCCAAGTTTCTCATACATGAGGACGGTCTTAATAGTGTGACATGAAGCCAAGATCCCTATCTGTAACCCCCGTAATTTGCCTGGGTTTGCAAAAAACCTCACTCACTGTGCTGTCTGGAGAAAATACACAATTCTCTAACCAATGCTCAGGATTCCCTTCACACACATTGTTAGCCACTTTAACACTTGAATAGCAGGTTAGATGTAAGGATTCGCATTCTAATCAGCAATCTGTGACTGTCTGTGTTGATATGTGTGCTATTACGGACCAGAACACTGCATTTGCCTGATGAAGACAGAAAGTCGAAAGCTCGCAAATTTACTATCAAATAAATCGGGTAGATTTAAAATTGGTGTTGCTAGATTCTTACTGAGTTCGCACAAACAGGAGGACAGCATTCATGCTCCGACTACTATTTGTGGGCAAGTAGCCTTGTCACCACCAGCCATTCTTCCTGCCTCCCAGAAAATGGCCTGGGGGCTGATGGAATCAGAGAGCTGGCACATCAGCCAGAAGAGTTATTTTTAGTCGCCACCTCTGATCATGACCCCAGCATGTCAGAGTTACATTTCATGTAGATCTGTTTAACAAAAAGTTCAAACTGAAGCCAATGAAAAAGGGAAGCAGTCAGTTAAATCTAAGTTAGAACTTTAACAACATGTATTAATCGTGACAGCTTTCTGTATAAATCATCATTTAAGATCTAAAGTAGTCTAATCCTCTGAAGTCTTTTCTATATTTAGTATGTTTATATATCCCTTATTCACTTCCCAGAGTATTCCAAAAAAGTCACATTTTCCTATGAATTTTCTTACCTTTTTTCTATTCTTGCAGAGCAGGAAGTTTTGGATGTGTAATCTATGCCTTTGCCCGAGCCACACAGAAAGGAGGCAATAACCAATTCTTCAAGGGATTTCACATGTCCATTAGGATCAATCCATGCACTTTGAGGATTGGAGTGAAGAGTTGGGGCTAGGTAGACTGGTGAGGATGAAGCAGCCACAGTAATTGCCAGGAAAGCCAGCACACACATGGAGGTTGGTCTTGTGCTGATGACAGACCAGTTGGATGATGAGGGAATGGAAAGCATTCCTGTAGGTAGATCTCACCAGACAGTGACTTAATGGCCATATGGGGGCATTGACGATGCCCCGTATCTCAGACAATCCAGCAATGGCGGTGAAAGTCATTGCTCTCTATCCCTGTGAAACTGTGTCTGTCTGCCACTAAATGAATGTACTGTCCAGCTCTGGCAAAGGGGCTGACAGCACCCTGCAAGATGCACTTGTGTGTGGCTGTTTGTGAGATAACAATGAGATCCAAAGCCTGGAAGGAGCCAAAAATCCACTTCATGGTCAAAGTGGTTGACAGCTATTGACAGTGCATGACGACCAGAGTGTGAGACGAGATCTTTAGTGATGAGGGCATAGATATCAGTGACCATCTGCCTGAAGAGTCAGTCTCCTGCAGCACTGGTTCTCGCTCATCTCCAGGTAGATCTGTCGGCAATGGTAGATGCTGTATTGAGAATTTGTTGCTGTTGCCTTCCTGTTGCCCACAAAGGGGGAGAACTTCATTTTAATATTTTTCTATATATATTTTAATGTCACAACATGACCCACTCACTGAACACCTTACCAACATGATGTCACACCAATGAGGTTTACAACAGCCATTCCAAAATGTGGACCAGTCAAGAGGATACCTCATTCCTATGGGAAACAAAGGTAAATATAGCCCCAAAGGTAAATATTGCTCCTTGGGAAAAGGGGCATCTCTGGGCAGTGCCCAGCACTGGCCTTATCAGGTGGGACCCGCTGCAGGAGGTTTGGCAGATGAAAAGTCCACTGACTCTTATTGGGACCAGATTATCCCGGTAGCAGACAGGAACAGAAAATCCCACCCACTTTCTCTATGACCAGAAAGTTATTTCCCTGACACTGCCCCTAAGACTATAACATACTGGAGCAGAATTAGGCTATTTGGCCCATCAAGTCTGCGCTGCCTTTCAATCATGACTGATATGTTTCTCAATCCCTTCTCCTGCCCTTTCCCCATGACCTTTGATCTCCTCACCAAATGACCTATCTGTGTCTTAAATGCACTCAATGCCTTCTCCTGCCAATGAATTCCACAGATTTACAGTCCTCTGGCTGAAGAAATTCCTCCTCATCTCAGTTTTAAAGGGTTGTCCCTTTACTCTGCGCTCGGATTCAAGTCTCTCCCACTAATGAAAACATCTTGCCTATGTTCATTCTATTCAGGCCTTTCAGTATTCTGTAGGTACCAATGGTACGCCCTGCCACTCTCCACCCCTCCTGACCCCCCCATCCTCCTAAACAGACCCAGAATCCACAAATAGTCCTGATATATCAAGCCTTTCATTCCTTGGTCATTCTCATGAACATTCTCTGGATCCTCTTCAAGGCCAGTGCATCCTTCTTTTGTAAGAAGTCTCAGAACACCAGATTAAAGTCCAACAAGTTTATTTGGTATCATGAGCTTTCAGAGCTCTGCTCCTTCATCAGGTCTCCTTCATCCTTCCTTAGATACTGGACCCAAAATTGAATATTCCAAATATGGTCTAATCAGAGCCTTATGAAGTCATAGCAATACATCCTTAGATACAAGTTGGCACTACCAAATTGACACTGTGCTAATGGCCAGTCTTCTGGGGAACAATATGGAGAGGGGGTTCCCTGTTACGTGTGGTTGGGGGAGCGCGCCAAGGCCCTTGAAGGGGGAGTTTGCAGGCTGGGGACAGTGGGTCAGTGTGAGGGAGGGCTGGCAAGACTGAGGGTGGGGAGGGGTGCAGTTGGGAGAGCCTGATGATTGTTGAGGAGGAGGGAGCATGTGGGAGTCCCCAATGATTGCGTGGAGCAGAGATGCAGAGCTTTTGATGCCTCTGTGCTGTGTGACATTGGTCTTCAGTTCCGAGCAGACCAACCTTTAAAGGTGGCGGAGCTGTGGAATACAGCTGTGGATATCAGCCCCTGATATCAGACTGATAGCAAAAATCCCACCTACTTGTGTATTTTTTTTAAAGAGGCTCAAGGTTTGCACTAAAAACCCAGCTGTGCAGCTGGAGAGTTACACAGTGGTTGTAAGTCATTGCCTGACACTGAAACAATTTTGGAATATTCCACCCATTAACTTAGCTGAAAACAGGCATGTAGATTGAGTAAAATAAATCATCCAACTCCTTCTTTGAACTTCAGATGAGATGTTTGGTCTCATCATGATGAGATCTGCTGCAGGAGTTTTTGGCAGCCAAAAAGTCCATTGAGTCGTGATGGAATTAGATTATTCTGGTAGTGGACAGGATCAGAAAATCCCACTCTCTTTACCACCAGAGAGCTATTTCCAATGGGATTGCATAAAGTTCAGTACTGGGTCCCTTGCTGTTCATGCGATACATCAATAATTTAGACTTAAGTGTAGAGATACGATTAAGAAGTTTGTGAATGATATAAAATTGGGCAATGTGACTGATAGTGAACCAGAAAGCTACAGACTGCTAGAAGATATCAGTGGACTGGTCTGGAGGCCAGAAAACTCATGACTGGAAGATACAATAAACAACTAAGGTACTGAGATATGCAGATGAGATCTTTGTCGGCATATTCTCAGATCCCTCAAAGTAGCGGGATAGGTAGATAAGGTGGTTAAAATGGGAAACTGAATACTTATCTTTATTGGCTGGGACAGAGAATAAAAGGGCAAGGAGTTTATACTAGAACTGTATAAAACACCCGTTAGACCACAGCTAGAGTTCTGCATATGATGCCTGTCACTGCATTACAGAAAATGTGTGATTGAGGAAATTCACAAGCAAATTGACAAGAATGAAGAACTTCAGCTATAAAAGAAGATTATAAAGGCTGAGTGGCTTCCTCTACACTGGTTTTGGCCAAAGTGGATGACAACTTTGTAGAACACTTCCATTCAAGTCCATGGAGATGACTTTGACCTTCTATCATTTGCTATTTCAATTCACTACCTTCCTCTCTTTTCACATTTCTATTCTGAGCCGACTGTAATGTTTCATTGAAGCCCAGTGCTAGATGAAAATGATCTCTCTTGTTTTCAGTCAGAGCTGACCTTTTTCAATATGGACCGATGCTCTTTCTTCATTGCCATCATTACTATTCCTTTTGATTTATGTACCATCTTTGTCATTTAATCACTCCCACTTCTAATCCAGCCTTGACTTTACCT
Source organism: Sphyrna mokarran (assembly GCA_024679065.1). Lineage (NCBI taxonomy): Eukaryota > Metazoa > Chordata > Chondrichthyes > Carcharhiniformes > Carcharhinidae > Sphyrna > Sphyrna mokarran. The sequence continues at coordinate 108,642,754 of JAGIQG010000001.1, read as the reverse complement.
TTTTCCCACCTGCACCCACCCACTTCCTTGAACAACAGCATAAAATCCATCACATTTTTACTTCTCCCATTCCAAAGATAAATCATATTGAAATATTGGCTGGAATTCTCATGCCATTGAAATTGTAGCAGGTGGGAGGAGGAGGGAGCAGGGCAGATCAATATCCATTGATCTTGGGAGGGATTCTCCGGTTTTAAGGTGAGCACAGCCAGAGAATCCCGCCCGACAAGTCTCTCTCCCACAGATCCTGGCAGACCACCTGAGATCTTCTAGTACTTTATTTATATTTTGCATCAGCTGGGGTTGTTTCCTTTAGAGAGAGGAGAGATTTCACTGAGGTGTATAAAGTTATGATGAGCCTAGATAAAATGGAAAAAATATTACCAGTGAGGCCAATAATTAGGAGTTACAGATTTAAAGTAATTGGTATAAGGATTAGAGGAATGTTGTGAAGAATTTTTTTTCATTCAGGGTGATTGTGGGCTGGGGAAGTCACTGCCTGAAAAGACAGTAAAGCAGCTTCAAAAGATGCTTGGATATAGGCTTAAAGTGTCATAACTTACAGGGCTACAAACCAAGAGATAGAAATTGGGATTAGACAGGACAGCTTTTATCTGGCAAGCACAAACAGAATGGGCCAAATGGCCTCCTTCTGTGCTTCTACTGAGATACATTCAAATGCAAAGCTGATAAGATTTGAGACAACTGCTATTGTAAGGTGTTACTTAAAGGCCAGCTTTGAGACACATGTTTATTTATACTGTGTTATGTGACTATAACAGCAACATAGCACCTTTTAATTCAGTAATAATTCATAGGAGGGTGGCTAAAAAAAAATTTGACACTGATTCACTTAAGGAGATATTTGGATAGATGAGCAAAAGTTTGGTCACAGAGGTAAAATTAAAGGAGTGAGAAAGGTAAGGAGGTGGAGAGATTTATGGAGGGAAGTCCAGAGTTTAGGATCTCGGCAGGTAAAGGTACTGGCTGGATATCGGATATGCTGGTAGCTGCTTTTGACTATTCACAACTCTGCCTGCATATGGTATGTACCAATGCTGTAGTCAAGACAATAGTCGCAAGGCATATATATATAAGACCTCCTGATATTTTCAGTCCAACACCCAGAACTCAAAACACTGGCAATCAATTTTCCTCATTAAGAGACAGCTGAAGCGAGTACAGTTTTTTTTTCCGAGTTAAGCTGATTTCAAAATGATGTTCCTGCTGATAAAGGCTTGGAAACAGATCAACTCTCCATGGAAAATCTGATAAGTCAGTAGCTGCGTCCACAGTTCTCTACCAATTCTTCTTTTAGCAACATACTCAAAAGCTAAAGCCTTTTTTGAAAAAGCAATGAGCAGGGTTGCTCTCCACTATCCTGACCAAAATCTATTGCCAATTCTGGTGCATTGTCATTTTATTCCTTGGCTTAAAAAAGATGGGCTGAATTTTCTATTCCAGTCAAAGCTGGGATAAAATAATGAAGGGAATGGTAGAAAATGGATGATAAGGCCGACCCATTTCCATCTCTCAACCTTGAATTCTTCCCCCCTTGCCCTTACTGGGAACTTTATTTGAATAATGCAAACTGAAGTATAGCTCTTGTCACTAGATAACCCTGCTGACTATAGCAGAAATAAGTAAAAGAAGCCTACCAATGATCAGCAATGTCAAACATGCAGAATACAAGTCTTGCTTAAATTGTTTAGTGCTGTACAGACAGTTCTATGATTACGGTTATGACAAATAAATTCAGGTGCTGGAAGTAATTCAGAGATAAGACACAAGATCTTTGAAAATAGTTCAAACAAATCATGATTCAGTTATGTGTTTATTTAGCTGGATCTTTATTTGTTTGGGCATCACGTGAGGATGCCTAAGTGTCAGAGATCAGAGACAAGTGGAAAGACTGGAATAACTTGAGGTGATCTTGTAGAAGGACACAAAATAGTAAATAGTGCACAGTGGGTAAATACAGAATCGGTACTTCAAACTAAATTGCAAGGGTAGGGCAAGTTCTAACTAGTAGAAAAATTGAAAAACTCAGAAAGCTCATTATGAAACAAAGAATGATCAACATTTGGAATAAACTTTGGCAAAATTAGCAGAGGGAAAAACGCTTTATGAAATGATTAGATGTTATAATGGAGACAATGTTAACCCTTTTGGGAAAGATGAACTAAGATTGACTGAATTGAATACACTCTTAAGTTGCTTGCAATTTTATCATGTTGTGAACAATGTATCATTTTAAGTTGAATTTGCATTTATTTTATATATATGTGTGTGTGTTAAGAAAGGTCAAAATGGTTTCAATTAGGTTTTATTTATGAATTTTGGTGCCTGATGCCTGGATAGACTTATCACTGAATGTTTAGGTCTTCTGGGTTCGTTTGTAAAATATACATTTTTACAACGCCTGAATTTAAAAAGATCACTTAAGAGTTAAAAAATTTTGGGAAGTAAAACACGAGGCGGAAAAAAACTTTACTGTTGCCTAGTAGCAGTGATAAACTGACACAGACACAGAGAAAAAAAGAAGTCAGTGTGTGGAGAGACAGTATAGAAGTTTTAAGCTTTCAGATAAGAAAGACCACAAGACTACCGGGGATAGTGGTTGACTGAACATTTATGGGACTCAGTAAGGTGATCACTTTAGCAGCGGCACTGCTGGAAGACTCAATTTTGGGAAACTTATTTGTTTGCTCTGCAATTGAAAAATAACAGTAAATTTGGAGTATGGTCTTTGCATGCCTCAGGCAGAGAGATACAAGTTGGGTGAAAAAAAATCAATTGAATGCTCAAAAATTAATTGAAAGAAAACCATTTGCAACTGTGTCAGGCTCAAGTGGAAAAAAAGCCTTTGTGCCAAACTGATGGTAACCCTTGTTTATGTGTCTGTACAAATATTGCTGTGGTGGAAGAAAAGATAATTTAATTCATACTTATGTTAGTATTAAGATCATTCCAGCTTTGTCTGGTGCAGCATAGCTCACTTTTCCTGTTTTAATAAAAATTTTATTCTTTGTATTAGAAGTTTATTAGCAAATCCTTTGAATTTGTTTAATAACTTTCTTCTATGGTTTATAAAAGAAAAAAATTGGACTTCTATCCACCACTCTAACTTTGCCAAAGTTCTGATTCAATTTTCTGGCTTGGAATGTACTGGACATGTAGGAAATGATCAAGGAAGGAAATCTAGTGGTCCTGCATTACTGCAGAACCACAAGAGATGGCAAGGAATTTTGTGTATGAATGAGAGCCACAAAAGTAAAAAGAAGCTGCAGTTTTGAAGGCCTTATTAGAGAGAGAGAGAGTCACAGATTATGGGGAGCCAGTCTGATGGGAGTTGAAACTTCAGCTAGACTTTTTTCCTCCATCTGTGATAACAAAACCATCACTATCCCAGGCCTCCAACTACTTAACCACCAGAGAGACAGAATGAAATGGATCCCATGCTCAAAGAGTTAAGTGATCATGGAAAAGGAATGCATGACCGAGAGCAATCTTAGCAGGAGCAAGGGGGGGAGAAATGCTTTCATGTTGCACAAAAATCAAATGAAAATAACTGCTCCTTTAATAAATATCTAAGTCGAAATTGCATCCTGCTAACTTTATCTATAGCTTCATCATTGAACTTCTAGTTGGCAATCTTTATTTATGTTATTTTTCTGTGTCACATGTAGGCTTAACACTGCAGTGAAGTAACTGTGAAAATCCCCTAGCTGCCACACTCTGGCATCTGTTTGCATATATCAAGCGAGAATTTAGCATGGCCAATGCACTTAACCAGCACGTCTTTCAGACTGTGGGAGAAAACCAGACCACCTGAAAGAAACCCACACAGACATGGGGAGAAGGTGCAGACTCCGCATAGTGACTTAAGCCAGGAGTCAATCTCACATCTCTGGCACTGTGATGTAGCAGTTCTAACCATCATGCCATTCCAATCTATAAGCTCAAGGTGCTCAATCCAATTAATAGGAGATTAAATGTGAACACTGCAATTGTGAAAACTATTCATGCATAAGATTCTGTAAGTCAGATAATTTTTCATTTGACTTATTTTTATTTGAGTTGCAAAGAGTTGGACAGGTTGACTGGGAACATATCCAGAAAGCACGTCTATTTTCTCATGCACTATTTTAGTCGGGTCATTGTTTGTTCAAGCTCCCTGTAAAGATACTATTTAACTCAGTGGGTGATCTGCTGAGTTTTATTGCATCTGTATTATTTATTTGGATCCAAATGTAGTTCAGTTTATGAAATAACTCTAAAAATGGTGCCCCCCTTTGCTTCATGATAATAAAGCTTCAATTTGACAATCAACATCATCAGACAGGAAACATTTTCAATTTTAAGCTGCAAATGATTTTTAACCTGATTCGGATTATGAGCTTCGTAATGTAACCATTAACCATTTAGCTGAATTACACAAGTAATTGGGTTGAAAATTATGAATTTACATCCCATTGTTTGAAGCAGTTCATTTAAAAACTGCAAAAAGGTTTTCACATCTTTGCTCTTTTTAATGAATGTTAATTTGAAGCTGTTGAACTTTTATCTGCTCTACTGTAACAGTTGTTACCAAATCAAGCTCTTGATTATCTGTTTTACTCCCATTCTCCTCTATTTTGCCAAGTCATTTGAAAGACCTCTCCTACTTCCTTGCATCAATCCTATAAAGGGTTCCCACTGTAGCCGTACCCTGTCATTTAGCATTTCAGATGCCAAAGACTCTGCTCTACACTTTTCATATTTTATGTTTCACTTTAATCAAATAGGAATGGATTGCCACAACAAGTTAGCACAAATTCACTTTGCGTCTAGGGCCAGAATCTAAAACTGGTCAAAGCAAGTCAATAAAAGTCAATACAAAAGCATAGTACTGCAGATTCTGGAAATCTGAAATAAAAACAGAAAATGCAGGAGATACTCAGTAGACCAAGCAGCATTGTTGAAGCGAAACATAGTTCCGGTTTCAGGTTGATGACCAGACAAAAAGTAATGAGGGAGGAGATCCGAGTATGATTCAAATAAGTAATGTGCTACATATCCCATAAAAATGCAGACATATCAAAGGCCCATGTGTTTCCTATAGCAACATTGTTAATTTGAAAAAAGTGAGTGGAGTCAAAGGAGAGGTCACTCAGAGTTAAGTCATATTTAGCCAGCTGGATGAGCGTGAAATTGAATAAGGACTAGCTGGGCTTCTGTTGAAACTAGAAGCAGAGGGGGATTGGAAGTGCAGAGGTATTAAATGTCCATGGTTAATTGGATATAGTTATCATCAGGAAACTGGAAACTGTTGAAATGACATATAGCATCAAAAGAGTCACTGACGTATGCAGGAAAAGGAAAATAGAGTTGAAATAGGAAGAGAAAAGTTCAGTGGGGCAGGAGCATTTTGAAGCAAAGTCCTGTTTGTGGATTTTGGGAAAGAGATAGGAGTGAGCTGTATGGGGCTGGAGTCAATAAGGCTGGAAGATCTCCAGCAGAGATGAGGTCAGTGATAGTGTTGAATAAAATGACTTGATGTTCGCAGATATGCCATAGTGTCTGAAACTCACTCCAGCTTATCAATTCTGAATTGAAGTTCTTTGAGTCACAGGGATAATAAAAGAACAAGACATGTTATAAGTTAGGACAAGAGTAGGAGAGGCACAGAGGAGTTCAGGTTTACAAAGTGTGGTGGAAGGTAGCAGTCTGGTACAGAAAAGATATGAAGAATGATGTCACAGGGAATGCGTGACTCTGTGTTTTCCCTTTCTATTCAAAGTGGGATGGAGCAGATATACAATAAAGATCAACAATATTTTGCAGGGAATACTTAAGCAGCACAATCATCTTTGTTTAAAAATGCCAAAAATGAAGAGCTTTGTTAATTGTCTGTCCCTCAAAGGAAATCAATCCACTAAGATTTCCAGAGCCCAACATTATTAGAAAAAAGCAATCCGCAAATCTCTTGTGATATTTGCTTGCATTTAATATGCATTGCTGAGATCGCTTCAAGTGCAGTCAGGGAGAAACACCAGAAAAACCCTGGAGCACTTTTTTCTGCAGTGCTGCTATGAACAGAGCAGGAGCAAAGGACTGGTGTCCGTTTTTCTCTGCATTGCACCCATTTTTATCAGACACTTTTGATAACAGCACAGAAGAAAATTTATTCTATATTTTATGTCATATTAAATGATTCCCAGTTCAAAAACATTATTTCATCAGAACTATGTTTATTTTCTATTTGGACTGACAGAAATAGCTGCTACATCTCTTAAATGTTTAAAGCTGCATTATGCATACATGAATGTTTACATTGTATTGTTCATTACTACGTCCAACGTTAATTTTCTCTCTTTGTTCTGCTGCTCAATGAAATAAAGCCCAAGAGTCCAAAATTTCATAGCTCCCAAAAGCACACACAGGGATTACAATGCAAGATTAATTCACACTCATTCAATCTGATGCAAGAAGCAGGCAACTTCCTTTAAAATTTATTTATTGTTGTCACAAGTAGGCTTACATTAACACTGCAATGATTGTACTGAGAAAATCCTCTAGTTGCCACATTTTGGTGTCTGTTTGGATACGCTGAGGGAGAATTCATCATGGCCAATGCACCTAACTAGCATGTCTTTCAGACTGTTGGAGGAAACCGGAGCACCCAGAGGAACCTCACGCAGTCACAGGCAGAATGCGCAATAACCCAAGCCCAGAATCAAACCTGGGTCCCTGGCGTTGTGAGGCAGCAGTGCTAATCACTGGGATGCTTTTCTTCATATTATCTGAATTATTGCTGCATGCATCCTTTATTGGCTGCATCCATCAGTAAGGAACTAAAACTAAAACTTGCCAGCACAAATTAAAGCTAGCTGGCACTGTTTAAAAAGCACTGCTAGCTATTCAGCCATGAAAGGACATCATCCAAATAACTTCATAACATCCAGTAACAAGATGATAACAGGAGACATATGGGCATACCAATATGTTCAAACCCCTGTGGAGGGGATAGTTCTGACCATTATTGAAATGATGACACTAAGGTCATGACTGGCAACAGTCATGAAATATGTACTGAAGGAGGAATAATTGTGACATAATCATTGCATGTTTCTTGCCTGATAATCCATTTAGTTAGTACTCTCGTGAGTCAAACTTGGACCTTTCCAATGTACTAGCTGATGTTGTTACATCTTCACACCTTGTTCCTTTCCCTCAGTTGGCTTCTTTTCATATATTTAAATATCAGCACATTGTGAAGGTATATTTGAGAAAAGTTTGCAATATTTTTAATCTGAGGTCATACCATACTAAACATTTCTGTTTCTTGTTCAATTAGTAAATCCGCCCTTTCAGTTCTGTTGCTTTGCTTCCCTCTCTTTCACTGATTCTTTATCCCTGTTTATTTCTGTCTCTTGATTTAATCACTCTCGTTTGCATACTTTCTTAGACATTCAGGTATATGTTTTGAGTTTACTACTGTTACAGATTGTGTGATTATCTGAAAGTTGATATAAGTGCTTCTCTGCTTTTAAACAATTTTGGACTAAGACTGTGGACTTTAGGCACAGCCTAAGCACAAAGTGCATTCAAAAGTGTCCTTGTTTTTAAAGATTTTTTTTATTTCTGCTTCAATTCCATGAACCAGAGAAATTGGTCAGAATTTTAGAATGTAAGTTGTTGAAAATAAATTATATTCAAAAATATTCCTTGAAAAACTTAAAATTGATAACTTGGAGTAGTTTGATTAATACAACAATTAATATATGAATAGAATACATATATATAAGTTTATTGGGACCCAGATAATGCGATTCCCAACCTAATTTCTGGCCCTTCTGGGATTACCCCATTGATCTAATGGCAGGAGTACACTGAAAGAACCTAAGATATTTTAGCCCCATAAATTATTTTATAGAAATTACCTTAGAGTTTCACTTTGTGATTTTCAAATTACCAGTTCAGTAAATTGATTTGTGCAGAGCTCAGACTTAATTGAGTTGTCAGTTAGCAACTACGTCAAAAATGGTTAAAATCCCATAGCAACATACAAGCAATGAATCTAACTTCTACAGAGATTCAAACCCAGGATTATTGGGTATAAAGGAAAGTTAATTTTGAGTATTATTGCATGATTAATCACAAGAGCAAATGCCTGCTCTCTTGCCTGTGGATGAGTATGCAGCCTCCGTCAGCTTAAACTCATTAATATCAACCTTTTTGTATTTATGGCTGAAAATCACTAGAGGAACATTAGTTTCAATAAATGCCACTTAAATGTTTGATGTCCCACATTGATATTAAACAGAATAAGCTATGGAGAACAGTTTAGTTTACTCCCTACAATTATTGCTCGGTATTGTTTCATTTAGCTGATATTCCTTTAACGCTGATAAACAATAATTTTTGAAATTTTGTGGCAAAATATTCTAATCTTATGCCAAGTGAAGATTATGCAACATTTTTCAACTGAATTGCTTGCGAGCTGTGAGTTGCAAAATGATGTACCAAATTGAAACAGTCTTTCTCGTGACCTTGCTTATCAGAAACACTAGACATAAATATTCTGTTTTATATTTCCCATAATAAATATACTCTTCATTCTCAGAAATGTAACAAAATCTGAATATTATTTTGTTGCACCTTGAAAGATGTGTTCTAAATATTCTGGTTGATGTTGTCTAACATATCAAAACTGTTTCGTATGATGATTTTTTTTATTTCAAAAATAAATTATAAAATTCTACATTAAATGTTGCATTGATTCTTGAAACTGTTTTTCAATTGATTAAAACTCCAGTGATTTCCATAAAACATTACAATGTATTTCAAAACTTTGATGCCAAAATTTCGTAGAAAATTTTGAAAATGTACTGATAGTAAACACAGAACAAAAAAAGGCAATCAAATCATCAAGCCAGTTCATTGTATATACCATGCAAAATGTATCTTACTCCCACTTCTAGTTCTTTCATTTAAACTCCTGAGAAAATGTTTTGCACAATCACAAAAATAATGACACAAAATTCCAGTCTATTTATCATTTCAATGACTTCACCATAAATTTCAAGTATAAAATTCACCCTCCAAAATAATAATTTCCCTAGTTCACCCTCAAGCCAACCAAGTCACCAATATTCAAGAGATGAATACCCCTTTAATTTTACTGGACTGTAAATTACTTAACTATCCTCGTCAATCAGTAATCTATTTGTAAATGTGTGTGTTTTCATGTGTACTTTTTTCATAATTTTATTTAGATAAAGTTAAGTACAATACTTTATTTAAAACTCAAGAAAACCTGTCTGATTATGTCTAATGTCCACATCACCTAAACAGTTAACCACTTATAGAAGTGGCAAGTATATCCATTTAAAAAATATCTATTTTTTAGTTAATAACTAACAAATGAGGGAGAAAAGAGGGGAGCCGTTTGATTCTTCCTCACGTTATCTTTAACAAAAATCATTTTCAGCTGCTACTTTTGCTGGTTGCAGACATATTTTATACATAGGTAAATTCTGGTAAATGCCAGGATGTGTACAGTAGCAAAATATCATACTTTGTAATGTAAAAAAATGCATCAAGAAACAGATAAAGATTCAAACTGAAACAGAAGTCTTCTATTAACAATGTAGGAGTTCCCAAAAAATTGTACAGGAAATATGAGAACTTACATAATTAGAGAAGTTGTAAAATTGAACTAACGAATGGCTGATGATTGCAATTTTAACCTGATTGGCCCAACAAGGTTTGAATGGACACCGATTCTACAATATGATTTTATGCCTTTATAAAGAGTAAAATTAGACAAGATCAGATGGCATGGTTCCCCACCACCTGTACATGCTCAGGAAATCACTGCAATTTATTATTGTTGTTCCCCTTCTCCCCCTCATTAAACAGCATTAATATAAACCTATTCAGAAATTCATTACCATTAATAACACAGCATTCCTAATATATTTTCACGAACAAAATGCTGTATTATTATTTTTGCTAAGAATCCATTAAAGTGAATCTAGATGATTCATAGTGCTGAGAAATGTCCGTAATAAATCACTGCATGGGATTTATTAAAACTCCTACTTCATGTTTAGTGCGACTGTCAGGTTGGCCTACATAGCTAAGTTCAAAGATTCCTCACTAAATTGTTGGAAGGTATTTTGAGAGACAGAATCTACAGGCATTTAGAGAGGCATGTACTGATTAAGGACAGTCAGCATGGCTTTGTGAATGGAAGATCATGTCTCACAAATTTGATTGAGTTTTTTGAAGGGGCAACAAGGAGATAGATGAAGGCAGTGCAATTGGACTTTAGCAAGGCCATTGACAATGTACCACAGGGTAGATTGTTGTTTTTATTTCAATTCAATCAAATCAAGTCCGATTCAGAGTCTCAACAAGTTGAGACATTCCCTATCCACACTGACAAGACAGGATTCTCATCTCCTGTCTTGGGCTTGATCTACATAGAAATCATAGAATCATAGAAATCCTATAGTACAGAAAGAGATCATTTGGCCCATCGAGTCTGCACCAACCACAATCCCACCCAGGCCATACCTTAATATCCCTACATATTTTACCCACTAATCCTCTAATCTATACAATTCAGGACACTAAGGGGCAATTTAAGCATAGCCAATCAATCGAACCCACACATCTTTGGACTGTGGGAGAAAACTGGAGCATCCGGAGGAAATCTACGCCGACACGAAGAGAATGTGCAAACTCCACACAGACAGCGACCCAAGCCAGGAATCAAACCTAGGTCCCTCGAGCTGTGAAGCAGCAGTGCTAACCACTTGCTACTGTGCCACCCACTGATCCAAGCTGATTGGAGTAGGCATAGCTCCTCCTTGAAGGCTTGATCTCATTTTGATCTTTGCCAAAAGGCTGAGATCGCTTTTAAAATTTGCTTCAAATGAAATTAAAATGTAACCTAATGAATTCAACCAAGCACAGCATGTTGATAGTACACTGATCTTAGCCAAAAGGCCAAGAAGCAATACTAGATTGCTGCATAAGGTTATATCTCACAGGATCCAGAGTGAGATATCTAAATGGATACAAAATTGGCTTCTTGACAGAAATCAGAGGGTAGTTGTAAAGGGTTGTTTTTCAAACTGGAGGCCTGTGGCCAGTGATGTGCCCCAGGGATCAGTGCTGGCTCCACTGTTATTTGTCATTTATATTAATGATTTGGATGAGACCATAGGAGGCATGGTTAGTAAGTGTGCAGATGACACCAAAATTGGTGGCATAATAGACAGTGAATAAAATTATCCCTTGATCAATTGGGTCAGTGGGCTGACGAAAGGCAGATGGAGTTTAATTTAGACAAATATAGTGGGACAAATGCATTTTGGTAGATTGAACTAAGGCAGGACTTACTCAGTTAATGGTAGAGTGTTGGGGAGAGTTACAGAATAAAGAGATCTAGGCATACATGTTCACAACTCCTTGAAAGTGGAGTCACAGGTGGACAGAATGCTGAAGAAGGCATTTGGCATGATTGGTTTCATCAGCCAGAACATTGAATACAGGAGCTGAAATGTCTTGTTAAAGTTGTACAAGACATTGGTAAAGCCACGCTTGGAATATTGTGTGCAATTTTGGTCACCGTATTATAGAAAGGATATTATTAAACTAGAAAGAGTGCAGAAAAAATTTACCAGGATGCTACTGGGACTTAATGGATTGGGTTATAAGGAGAGGCTGGATAGACTGGGACTTTTTTCTCTGGAAGGTGAAGGGCTGATCTTGTAGATATCTATAAAATAATGAGGAGCACAGATCAATTAGATAGTCAATATCTTTTCCCAAAGAAAAGGGAGTCTAAAACTAGAGGACATAGGTTTATGGTGAGAGGGGAGAGACAGAAAAGTGTCCAGAGGAGTGTTTTTTTCACACAAAGAATAGTGAGAGTATGGAGCAAGCTGCTAAAGGTAGTAGTAGAGGCAGATACAATTTTGTCTTTTAAAAAGTATTTAGAAGTTACTTAGGTACAATGGGGTATAGCAGGAAATATGTCACATGTGGGCAATTGGGAGTAATTTTGGGGTTTTTAAAAAAGGGCAGCATGGACAAGTTGGGCCAAAGGGCCTGTTTCCATGCTATAAACCTCTATGATTCTATGATTATGAGTAACTATCCAGTTGAGAATTGAGATCTTCTTGCAAGGCTGAAAATGCGCTTAGTACCTTTGGATAATGGAGGGAGATGAAAATCAACCCAAAGATCAAAGTGTGAACCAAGGAGAAAATATTCTGCAGATAGGACATGGAAGATCCTTTTAAAGTTAATCTCAAAACACTACATGATAACACTAGCAGCAGCAAATATCTGCACAGCAATGCAGCTCTGATGAAGTGTCGTCCTGATGTTGTTCTCTCTCCACAGATGCTGTCAGGCCTGTTGAGATTTTCCAGCATTTTCTATTTTTATTCCAGATTCCAGCATCCGCAGTATTTTGCCTTTGTTTTATAGGGTTCATTACTTCTGTTCATTAATAATGGGGGTGGCACGGTAGCACAGTGGTTAGCACTGCTACTTCACAGCTCAGAGATCTGGGTTGATTCCCAGCTTGGGTCATGCTTGTGTGCAGTTTGCACATTCTCCTTGTGTCTGCGTGGGTTTCCTCTGAGTGCTCCAGTTTCTTCCCACAGTCCGAAGATGTGCGGGTTAGGTCAATTGGCCATGCTAAAATTGCCCTTAGTATCCTGAGATGTGTAGGTTAGAGGGATTAGTGGGTAAATACGTAGGGATATGGAATAGGGCCTGAGTGGGATTGTGGTCGGTGCAGACTTGATGGGCCAAATGGCCTCTTTCTGTACTGTAGGTATTCTATTCTATTCTAACATACAAGTTATGTAAAATACATGTAAGTTTTGCTGTAATTTAAATTCAGTTTAAATTCAGTTTACTGCTCCCACCCCATTTATCTGGCACACTAATGTCAGTTGCTATTGCTGCCATGCTCAGGTTATCAGCATAATTTATACCAAAAATGAAAATGATAGCTTTTGACCATATTTTATAATTGTTCATTTTATACCAATGGTTGTTAACTTCTCTAGTCAGCCTCCAAAATTCAACTGAAACAGTGAGAACCAAAATTATTAGCAGAATAGAAAAGGTAAAATACTGCTAGAAAAATTGAGGGAGAGAGTCAGCTTAACCAGAACACATGACAAATGGCATCTGTAAAATTGGAATCTCTGCCTCATTTCGTTATTAATGGTAAGATGCTCCATGCTGTTTATTGGGAACATGGCAATTTACAGCACATCATTGCTGCCACTTAACAGCAGGCAGCACCTCTTAGAGAGGTGGATTTAGTTGTTGTCCTTGCAATTATAATTCAACACTGGAAGTAATTGCAGACCTATCCCTTTCCCCCTAATTTACAGACGTTCCTTTGGAGGTGTTGGCTCAGGAAGTAGCCAGGAATAGGAGTAGGCCATTTAACCCATCAAGCCTACTCTGCCATTCAATCCAATTGTGGCTTCAATGCCTTTTACCCACTATCCCCATAACCCTTTACATTATGTTAATCAGAAATCTATCAATCTCTAGCTTAAACATGCTCAACGACTGAGCTTCCACAGCCCTCTCAGGTAGCGAATTTCAAAGATTTAAAAACATTCGTGTGGAGAAATATCTTCTCATCTCTATCCTAAGTGGCTTTCCCTTTATTTTGAAATTGTGTCCCCTGGTTCTAGACTCCCTGGCCAAGGGAGACATCTTCCCTGCGTCTACCATAACTATTTCTTTAAATATTTGTAAGTTTCAATAGGATCACCTCTCATTCTTCGAGATTCTAGAGAATGCAGGTCTGGTTTGTCCAATCTCTCTTCATAAGACATCCCTGCCATCGCTGTCATCCCCTCTATGACAGTAATATCCTTTGAGATAAGAGGACAAACACTGCGCACAGTACTCCAGGTATGGTCCAGCAAAGCATCAATACAATTGAAGGAAGACTTCGCTACTCCTATACTCAAATTTTCTTATGATTAAGGCTAATATTCCATTAGCCTTTCTAATAGTTTGTTACATGTGAATGTTAGCCTTCAGTGACTGATGGACAAGGACATCCAGGTCCCTTTGTACATTCACACTTTTATAATTTTTTTACCATTTAAGAAATAGTCTGCACATCTGTTACTTCTACTAAAGTGGATTAATTCACATTTTTCAACATTATATTTTATCTGCCTTTTTCTTGCCCACTCATTAAGTTTATCCAAATCCTCCAGTAGCCACTTCACATCTTCCTCACAAAACACATTTCTACCTAACTTTGTAAAACCTGAAAAGTTGGCAATATTACATTAGCTCCCAAATACAAATCATTGATGTATATTGTGAATAGCCAGAGCCCAAGTATTGATCCTTGCAGTTTCCCATTAGCCACAGTCTGCCAACGTACAAATGACCGATTTTTTTTTTCTTCTGTTTTTTGCCCGATGGTCAATACACAATCCATGCATTATATTACCTTCTGTCTCATGTACTCTTATTTTGCTCATCAAACTCCTGTGGGGGATGTTGTTAAAAGTCTTCTGAAAATCCAAATATACGACATGCATCAGGGTGGCACGGTAGCATAGCAGTTAGCACTGCTGCTTCACTGCTCCAGGGTCCTGTGTTTGATTCCCGACTCAGGTCACTGTCTGTGTGGAGTTTGCACATTCTCCTCATGTCTGCGTGGGCTTTCTCCAGTTTCCTCCCACAGTCCAAAGATGAGCAGGTTATGTTGACTGGCCATGCTAAAATTGCCCTTATTGTCCTGAGATGCGTAGGTTAGAGGGATTAGTGGGTAAATATGTATGGATATGGGAGTAGTCCCTCGATGGGATTGTGATGGGTGCAGACTTGATGGGCCAAATGGCCTCTCTCTGTACTGTGGTTCTTTGTCAATTTTGCTGGTAATAGCCTCAAAAACTTCCAAATATATTAATCAAACATGATTTTCCTATTAGTAAATCTATGTTCACTATTCCCAATTAGATCATGATTGCTCAAGTGTCCATATGTCACATCCTTTGTAGTAGATTCCAGTATTGTCCCAACTACTGATGTAAGACTAACAGATCTGTAGTTCCATGTTTTCTCTCTTCCTCCCTTCTTAACCAGTGGAGTGACATTTCCAATCTTCAGAAACCATTCCAGAAATCAGAAAATTTTGGAAGATGATCACCAATGTATTCACTGTCTCTATAGCAACTAATTTCAACACCCTGGGATGCACAATATTTCCAGCCAATAGTATGGTTCCAAGGCAAATTGCTCAGCAACAGTAGGCAGAGTTGGTAGAGGAGATGGCTATGAGGAGCAAAAAAAAAAAAATCAGACAACTAAGGTAGGAAAAATCTGTTATAAGTTCTCTTAACCATATACACTGCACTCTCAGGCATTTTTTTCTCCATTTATTATCATTCTGACTCATGGCAACACACTTACCTAAAGTTTCACCAACTGCACCCGTCACACTCAGAACCTGTGCCGTTCCTCACACCATTACAAAACCTGTGCCTGTCCTCACACCATTACAAAACCTGTGCCTGTCCTCACGTCATTACAGAACCTGTGCCTGTCCTCACGTCATTACAGAACCTGTGCCTGTCCTCACATCATTACAGAACCTGTGCCTGTCGTCATGTCATTACAGAACAAGTGCACGTGCTCACATCATTACAAAATCTGTGCCTGTCCTCACACCATTACTGAACCCGTACCTGTCCTCACATCATTACAGAACTTGTGCCTGTCCTCATATTGTTACTGAACCTTACATCACTAATGAGGCAGTTACAATTTTCATGTTCTAGTTTTTAATAAACTCAGAGTCAATGTTTCCCATTTTATGATACCACAGAGGGATACAAAAAGATGATACCCGAGGATTACCTGACTTCTCTTATGGATTGAAATATTCCCCTGTCTCAAGAGGAGATAAAAGGAACTATCCAGGTGTCTGTTTACTCACTGCCTTTTCCTGAAACTATTTCAATGTGGTATTTTTAAAACAAATGCATCCTTCTGATACAAAGACACTAGGGTCTGAATTTTCACTCCAGGATCAAGAGTGCAGAGTTTGAACATTTCTCAGCTCAGCAAACGCCACCCAGGACATAGGTTCTGGAATTTGGTGTTTTCATTTCAGAGAGACAGGATTCGCTGGAAATTGGTCCACATGACTTTAGTCAGGTGCAGAGGCAGGCTGGGATGAAAACCTGACTTGTCGCACAGGCACTTTGTTGAAGATTTTTTAAAAAAGCATTCTATTGAAAAGCAGCCCTTATCACCCTCTCGCACTCCCCATGCCCCTTCTATGCCATGCTATCGCCATAATGCTCCAGCTGTCACAGAACTGCCCTACTCTCTTTACTCCTCTATATTCTTGTCAACCAATGAACAGTACAATTCCCATCATAAAAGATGCTTAAGTGCTGAGAAATTGCAGCTTCACAGTAGTGGAAATGACTCCTGGCCAGATTGCTTGCAGAAGTGATTTCCTATTACATTTTCCTTCCTGCCTATGAATCACCAACAAGCTCAGCACTGCCATCATTAATAGGAGAAATCTCAGGAGTTGCCCAAAGTTGCCCAACAATTTATTAAAACATGGTGAGACACACTTTCAATCGGCAATCAGGATTTTGAATGGGAAATGAGGTGACTGTTTTGTAAGAGTGAATTTTCAGAGGGAGGCATCTGCACCCCAATTCAAGGCCAGGCAGGACAGTTTTCTTCAAAAAAATCCAGATCAATATCTCCACTGAAGAGTTAAAATAAGTGTGATAGGAATGAATTAATTTGATAATATTCTGGATTTCTACAGTTCCTTATACATCATGCTACAGCTGAGGGTGCACACTATTTGGCTTGTGACAATAGAAAGATTGAAAAGTGTTGAGATGGTGTTAATACTCCTTTTTCCCCTACTAATTGCTATGTTGCAAACAGCAATGGTGCAGACTCTCCCTATGCCCGGCCAGGAGAATGCAGAGTGGACAGATCTTGACTTCATCGTTAAGCATTGTTGATACCCAAATTGACATTTTGGACCTTGCTGCTCTTTCTTAACACCCTCTCTTAAAATCAGCCAGCTAAACATGTATCCAGCAGTACAAGGCTCCCCTCCCCACTCCCACCAATTATTTAACAGCACTACCACTCACTTTTAACTAACTACATGAAGTTGTAAGAATTAGTGGTAAGAACTGTGATATTGGATGATTTGAGAGACAGTGAGGAAGTCAATTGGGAAGGGTACTGGAGCTGTTTTAGAAAGATCCCCAAGCCTATCACTTACTGAAAGTCATGAAGCTATAATTGCATTGCTTTGTGTCTTGCTGAAAAATGAGATATGCCATTGTAGCTTTTCCCCTTATATTAATCAGGAAAGAATCTGAGGAATATCAAAGGAACAACAATTTATATTCCACGAGAAAAAGATGCTGATTAATTGGCAACTGGACTCTGATTGATAGAGGCAATGCCATAGAAGACACCAGAGAACAGGCCCTCATGCCAACCTCTACCCCTATTCATTTCCATTGTCCCTCATGCCCCGTGACCACCCACTCATCCTCATAGTCCCTTATAGTTCTTATGCCAATTTAGTGCCAGTGCTTGCTAACCAATGTCCTACTACCCTTTGCCCTTACACTCTCCATGTCAACTTACCCAGTACCCACCTTGGGCAGACTTCAGGAGCCATGATGAGATGAAATAAAGTTCCAAGTATCAATTACAGACTTCACTTTATATGTAAAAAAATTCATTGATGAAAGATATTTAAATCATTTCAAATCCTTAATCTGTTATAAAATCAAACATTTATATTTATATCCCACATCAAAAATAGCTAATTCCCGAATAACGAATTGAAGCTGACAATCAAATTGTGAACTTTCATTCTATTCCCCTCCACTGTAACAATGACAAATTACAAAAGCAATAAATCAGTAATAGTACTACAAAATAGTCTTTCAGGCTTATGTCAACAAACAGTTATTGGGATTGTAAGCATCATTTTTTCAGACATAGCATTGTCTGAAGGCTGTTTTCAAAATTTAATGAGCAGAAAATATAAATAACTTGACTGTTCCATAGACCTTATCCATCCTTAACACACATTCATGTTTATTCTTAAAAATCATAAGTTATGTGATACAGCAAACAGCTCCAGCAAAAATGGGATCTGGTTGAATTCAGTGCTGAGTTCAAATGATCCTGCTGTGTTTCAGTCTTTCCTATGTGCGAATGACAGACTGCCCTTTTCCCTGCGCCAACCCATCCAGATCCCCCCCTCAACAAACTTGGAAAAAAATAGTCAGAAATAAAGGTGGGTTTTCTGGATCGACGGTCATTACCCAACTAATTATTTTTAAAACAACTATTTTTTAAACACCCCTATGATTTTTCTCTAAGATTATTCTCCAAGATTTCTAGAGGTCAGTTTTCAATTCTTCAAGCATGCATGGCAACTGAGGGTTAGCAGCTACAGTGTATATACACAAGAAGCAGAAGTTACAATGAGTGGATACATTTTGAGTGTGCTTTGCAAATGCAAGTGTGTGTGTGTGATTATGTATATATTTGTGGCTTGTAGATATGTGCTTGAGTTTATGAATTTGTAAGTGGCCCAAAGACTGATTTTTAACTCCTGCATGGAATCCACTTCTGCAAATTTTAAAGGCTGGACCTCATTGACTTGTCAATTGCCCAACCAAAAGGATCAGGAATCAGCGGGGTGGCTGTCTGGCTTTTAGTGACAACCAACCTTAAAAACCTCATTTACTTTCTTCCATCAAACGCAACAGCCTGAATTTCTCTGTAAAGTGAAGCCATTCTCCTTCTACTTTATTCTGAATGTGTAATGCTAAATTTGCCCTTCACCTAATCCTAAAATACATTAACATTCCTTCAGCAGAGCTTATTAAGTTATACATTTCTGGTCAATTCTTATATTACTTGCCTAATATAACTTTTGCCCCAAAATGGTTGTGAATGATTAGCACTTCTAATAATATTCATTTTACAGCACTAATAATTTCAGTCTAATATTACCAGCTCAATTGAATCCAGCTGCAATGAATTAGAGCACGAGGATAACTAGTCCAACTGGAGCACATCAACCAAACTGAACCAAACTCTCACCATATACATTTGAATCATAAGATACAAGAGCAGAATTAATTCCATTAAGTTTACTCCAACATTCAATCATGACTGACATGATTCTCATTCTCATTTTTCTGTCTTCTACCCATAGCACTTGATCCTCTATTGATCAAGAACCTATCTCTGTCTTAAAAACTCTCAATGACCTGACCTCCATAGCCCTCTGTGCAATGATTTCCACAGATTGAGCACACTCCAGCTGAAGAAATTCCTCCTCATCTTAGCTTAAAGGAGCTTCCCTTCACTCTGAGGTTGTGCCCTCTAGTTCTAGTCTTTCCAACTAGTGGAAATATCTTCTTTACTTCCAATCTATGTAAGCTTCTCAGTATTCTACAAGTTTCAATTAGACCTCCCCTCATCCTTCTAAACTCCATCGAGTACAGAACTAGGCTCTTCAATGTTCCTCATAAGACAAACCCTTAATTCCTGGGATCAATCTTGTGAACCTCCTCTGGACCCTCTCCAAGGCCAGCACATCCTTCCTTAAGTATGGGGCCCAAAACTGGGACATCAAAACTAAAGAGATGCTTTTTCAAGTACATGCACCTGGGTAAGAGTTGCAGGTGCACTGCCCTTGGAGAAAAGAACTAGGAGAAGTGTGCCTGTGACTTCTTAAAAATGCAGAGTTCTGGAATATTCTACTTATATTTTACTGACTTGTGTAATTAATTTATAAAGTCAAAGCTGTGCACTCTGGCATACCCAGATGTGAATGATGGTGGACAATTCAACAACATGTAGAATAAGGTGGCTGCACAAACAATCCAATTTTCAATGATGGAGGAGTCCAGAACATCAGTGCAAAAGATAAGTCTAAAGTCTTTGAAGCCATCTTCAGCTAGAAGTGCCAAGTGGATGATCCATTACAGGCTCCTTCTGAGTCCCTCGTATCACAGATACCAGTCTTCAGCCAATTTGATTCACTCCATGTAAAAAAAAGAAACAGCGGAAGGCACTAAATACTGCAAATGGGCTTTGACAACTTCCTTTCTACAGTACTGAAGAGTTGTGCTCATGAACATTCCACACCCCAACAACTACTACACTGGATCTACCCGACAATGTGGAAAATTGCTGAGATATGTCCTATCCTCACAAAAACAGAACAAATCCAGTTGGTCAATTACTAATCCACCAATCTATTCTTGATCATAAGGGGAGTGATGAAAGGTATTGATGACAGTACTTTCAAATAGCACTTATATAGTATTAACCTGATCCCTGTTGTTTAGTTGGGTTCCACCAGCCTAATCAGCACATGGCTTCATCATGAACTTGGTCCAGATATGGATGAAAGAGCATCACTCAAGAGGGGAGATGAAAATAACTGCCCTTCACAACAAGGTGGAATTTGACCAAATATTGCAAGCCAATGGGAATCAGAGGAAATTCACCATTGGTTGGTGTCAAGCCAAGCACAAAGAATGACGGTTTTGGTTGTTGGAGCCAATCATTTCAATTCCAGGGCATGATTGCAGGAATTCTTCAATATAATTTCCTAGACTCGACCATCTTCTGGTCCTTCCTTAATGACTTTCCCTCCATCATAAAGTTAGAAGTGGGGATGTTCAGTATCATTCACAAATCCTCCAGCAGTCCATGTAGCAAGATCTGGATAATAACAGAGTAATGCCCTGCTATCAATATCCTGGGGGATACCATTGACCAGAAGATGAACTGGACCAGCTGTATAAGTACTGTAGCTACAGGAGTAGGTCAGAGGCTGAAAATTCTGTGGAGAGAAGCTCAACTGCTGCCTCCCTAAAACTGTCCATCATTTATAAGACACAAGTCAGGAGTGTGATGGAACACACTCCATTTGTGTAGGGAAGTGCAACTCCACCAATACTCAAGAAGCTCAACATCATCCAAGCCAAAGAAGTCTGCTTGATCAGTACTCCTTCCATTGATGTAAACATTTTCTCTCTCTACCACCAATGAACAGTGGCAACATTTGTACTATATACAAAAATCACTGCAGAAACTCACCAATGGCCCACTGGTATCAACTTCCAAACCCATGATCTCTATCACCTAGAAGGACAAGGCAACAGATACCTGGGAACACCACCACTTGCAAGTTATTCTCCAAGCAACACACTCTCCTGACTTGGAACTGTATTGCCATTCCTTCACTGTTTCTGGATTAAAAAATTTTTCCTCCCTAACAGCACTTTGGCTGTACCTGTGCCACTCAAACAGTTTAAGAAGACAGCTCACAATCACCTTCTCAAGGACAATAAGAGATGAGCAACAAACGTTGGCCTTGTCAACGATATCCAAATTCCATGAACGAAAGAAAAAGATAGCCCGGCAAATGGGGAAAACAACGTGATCTTAGTTCTTAGGCACGATTCTCTCCTGCCGATAGCTGGAGCAAGATTACCACTGGCCTGCTGAATCAGGTATATCTCTTGTCCCAGATAGTCTATCACTCTTCCATTCTGTTTCTTGATCATCCGTTAATCCTTTCTCTGTCCATCCCATCCCCTCTCATGTTCCTCCCTTCCTCATCATACCTTCCCTGCTATCTTGCTTTTCTCGCCTTCCTCCCCTCATGTTTCTCTCCTAATCTGCCCTCTGTTGCTGCCCTGCATCCTCGTGCCCTCCAGCCCTGCCTCCATTGCCTCCTCCTCACTTACGTTCCCCCAAGTCCTGCCTCTGTTACTCTCTTCTATCCTGTGTTGTTCCCCAATCCTGCATCTATATAATCGTTCTCCCTCATGTCTCCTCGCTCACCCAGCCCCAGTTTTGCCTCCATTTTCTCCTTCCCCTTGGGTGTTCTTCCCAAACCTCTAAATTCTGCCTCTGTCTCACCTCTCTACACTGGTATTGCCTCCCATGCCCAGCCTTGGTCAGCTTGTGCTATAGGCACAAGATAGTTACATTGTTAAAGAAAGGCAAAAGCTGTGTTCACTGATCTCAAGCGATGGATGAGCTGAAACTCGCCAAGTGAGAACTGTTTACATGCAACTGGAAAAGAGGTCATTCCAATTATGTATTGGAGTACATAATTTGGAGGGGAATGTAATTGCAGTGAGTTGGCCTTTTATTGGGCATTCATGAGATTCAAGTGTGATTATTAACATAGAAGAGCAGGAAACTTGACCTGCCTTTAATCTGCTATCAGAGTTGGAAGATCACATTTCCAATCTAATCTTCCACTGTCATGAAACTGACATTTTCAATCATGCCAAATTTAATACCCCATTCCACCCCTCCTCCATAATTCCCGTCATGATTGCTGAGACTGGTGTTTAATTGCTGGGTGGTTTTTAATGATTTTTGACCTTCTTTGTTATGGTGCTAATTTAATATCATTGTTGAATTAAATGATAATGTCATATAATTTTGAAAATTAGTACCTTTATTAAAAGAATGAATGCAATATTGAGCATTCATTCTTTTCACAAATAATTTTAAACCTTTGGGGTTTGAGTGGAATTTAAAATAGGGAAACACTTATCACCAGATTCTAGTACATAATTACTTTCAGTTGCAAGCACTCTTTAATAAATTGGTGACTAAGAGGCTGAGCCTGCAGTTAGTATTGAGAAAACAATATATTTCTGTTGAAAAAGACTCAGGTACATAGTCTATATTGTTCATTGGAGTATTTTTTCCATTAAACTACCACTAGCTCACCAAGCATTTTCCTCACTAAGCACTTTGTATCAATTAACAAGAGACATTGGAACAGGGGTAGGCCATTTAGCCATTCAAACCCATTCATACATGGCTGATCTGCAACATATCTCCATGTCTTTTGCCCATACCCTTTAATACGGTTGATTATTAAAAAGAAAATCTCAAATTTAAAATTAATTGATTGCACATCAATTGCCATTTGTGGCTCGATAAGACAACATATTACCAGACAACATTGATGTATATAATTCAAAAGACAAAATATGAAATAAATGCAAAACATAAATGACAAAAAAAATGACATGAATCCTGGATTGTTGCGATGGGGGTGACCACTAGGATTGCAAAATCAAGACAAATATTACTAGGCAATTTTTAATATGTGTATATGAGACTACAAGGCCCAAGAGTTGTTAAGAAAAACTAATTAATAATTCCATTCAAATAGCAGGCGAAGAGATTCGTTCAAATCTATTTGACACACAACACTCTACAGAGCAAGAACATTTTTTATATAAAAATATGAGGAATTAGAACCTGTACAAATAGAGACAGGAAGGAGCACTTATATTTGATGTATATCAGGTATGGAAGAAACCTGAAACTGGTGAGTTTCTAAAATAATTATAAAATAGTGGCGCATGGTAACACAATGGCTAGCACTGCTGCCTCACAGTACCAAGGACTCAGGTTCAATTCTGGTCTCAAGTTACTGTCTGTGTGAAGTTTTCATGTTCTCCTATATCTGCATGGATTTTCTCTGAGTGCTCAGGTTTTCTCCACAATCCAAAGATGTCCAGGTTAGGCTGATTGACCGTGCTAAATTGACCCTTAGTGTCGGGGGGATTAGCAGGATAAATACATGGAGTTAGGATCTCAGTGTGACTGTTGTAGGTACAGGCTCTATGGGCCAAATGGCCTCTTTTTGCACTGTGTGGATTCTATGATAAGTGACATTATTGGTGGGAAAGATCATCATTAAAAACATACCTCCTTGAAAAATCTATATTTTCATCAGCAGAATTTTAGTATTAGCATCAATTAATTTACTTTAGATAGTTCTTTATTTATTTATTAGTGTCACCTGTAAGCTTTCATTAATGCTGCAATGAAGTTACTGTGAAAATCCCCTAGTCGCCATACTTTGTCACCTGTTTGGGTACACTGAGGGAAAATTTAGCATGGCCAATCCACATATCTTTGGAGTATGGAAAGAGACACAGAGGAAACCTACACAGACATAGGGAGAATGTGCAGATTCCACATAGACAGTGACCCAAGCCCAGAATTGAACCTGGATCGCTCATGCTGTGAGGCAGCAATGCTAACCACTGTGCCACCATTGCTACCCTGTTGATATCACTTTTAAAATAATACCAACCGGGATTTCTAGGCAACAGTTAAATCATGTGGATCAAATATATACAATAGCAGGAAAACCCTTATTAAGGATGTTTGACTCTTATAATATAAAGTGAACCCAGTGCATTTGCATTGTTCAGACAAATATGGGAAACTACTCGAGAAAAGACAATATATTCATGGTAAATTTCAAACTGATAATAACTTCAGCAGAACAGGGGTCAGCAACTGTCAAAGAAAGTGTATTTACCTAGAAATTCAAAGATTACTTTCTAATGCTCTGTCTGTATTAGCAGACTAGGACAGATTCATTATTAGATTTAAACTAGAATGAACCGGAAATGATGAGCAATTTGAGGCAGATATTATTAACAAGAAACATTATCAATTTTGAAATAGTAATGAAGATCTACACCAAGATTTGTGTCATAATTTCAGTCTGGGGTAGGCTGGAACAACATAAAGAACAGATAATGAAGAATAAAGGATGGAATAATTGGAAGATGGTAATCATAGAATCCCTAGAGTGCAGAAGGAATCCATTCAAGTCTGCACCCCAATCCCTCCCAGGCTCTATCCCTATTACTTCATGCATTTACTGTAGAGTGTAGGGGAAAACTGGAGTACCTGGAGGAGACTCACACAGATACAGGAAGAATGTGCACATTCCACACAAACAGTCACCCAAGCTGGGAATCAAACCCGGGTCCCTGGGGCTATGAGGCAGCAGTACTAAGCCACCGCACCAATCTCTGGTAATAATTAATTGAATAATCAGATATAGAAAACTGGTTTTTGAGACATAAATGTTA
Source organism: Sphyrna mokarran (assembly GCA_024679065.1). Taxonomy (NCBI): domain Eukaryota; kingdom Metazoa; phylum Chordata; class Chondrichthyes; order Carcharhiniformes; family Carcharhinidae; genus Sphyrna; species Sphyrna mokarran. The sequence goes on along the minus strand of JAGIQG010000001.1, from coordinate 108,617,732 downwards.
TTATTTTCTGTTATATGAACTGAAAGGTATAAAAAGTTAGGAATATGCTACATATTATATCAGTTCCTGTCTCAAAGCAAATCCAAATTTATATAAATAACATCAAGTGAAGTTTGTTACGTAAGCAATTAGATATCTGGTAATACCATCTTCAGCACTAAGACCTAATTAATAATTGTTTCACAGAAAGTTTTAAAGAAATCTGTAACTATTCAACAATGAGATTTGATACAGCCTTTTGTTTGACAGATACAGATTACTAAATTGCAGCTTCCAAGAACTCTTTGGGGTTTTGATAAGTTTATCTGTCTTAAGCATTTGTTGTAAAGCATTGCACAGTCACAGTCTTCGAGATTGTTGACTGATAGATCACTTTCTCCACACGTACTGCAAAGTGAAATAATTAAGTAAAATGTAGTGTGGAGAAAGTGTAGAAGTACTCATTATAAACAGGTATCAAAGTTTGTCTAAGGAGCATTGAGACTACATGGTGCAATTAGCATGACTTTAAAAGCATCTACTCACATTTAATTAATCTACTGAAATTCTTTGGAGAGATAACTTAGGTATTTGAAAGGGGAAATGCAACATGGACAAGTTTCAGAATTGAATGGTTTCATGTGCACAAACGTGAGATATTATGCAAATTGTTGTGAAAAACACAAATGCTTTGCCAAGGTAGCTTATCGACTATTCCCTGAAAATATGCAGGGAAGTGGTTACTAAAGATAACGGGGATGCAATATAAAGACATTTGGGTAACTAAAATGAAATGGTAAATCATGTCATCGGGAATAAGGAGTTTCGTTTATCTCACATGCCCTCGTATGGCTAGCTAGGGACTGGAGCTAGCCCAAAAACCTGAGGTGATTCATTAACAGCCAACATTAGGGACCCATGAGTGATTGAAGAAACTGAACAATATTTCAGTCATACAGTATTTGTCTGGAATTGACACTGAATGAGATGGTATTAAAAAAGTAAAAGAATTCTGCTTGATGGCAGTCTCAGGTGAGGGTTAGCTCAATTGTGTGCATGCAGTACCTAAGGTTTATTATTTAAGCCCCATTCAACTCCAAGTGTTGAAAAATTGCAATAGGCAACCTGCCTTCAAAAAAATTGATTTATTGGAAGAAGTCAAAAAATTCATGACAAAGATTACCTAGAAATATAAACACAAAGAAAATAAGAGCAGGTGTAGGCCTTTCAACCCTTTGAATCTGCTTTGACATTCATTACCACCTCAGTAGCCTGTTCTCGCTCCTCCCCCACCCCATATATGTTAATCCACTTCACTCTAACTTCTATTTGAAAATGGACAATATTTTGACCTTAACCACTTTCAGTGGAAGAGAATTCCATAGGCTTACTGCTCTCTAGGTAAAAAAAATTTTCCCCATTCAATCCTTGATTATCCAGCAGTAACGATATACCAGTTGCAAGCAATAAAGGAACTAACTTCATGAAGCAAATGTTTGATAAAGAAACTTCATCATTATCATAAGACCATAAGACTAGTTCCTAGGAAGACCATAAGACATAGGAGCAGAATTAAGCCACATGGTCCATCGAGTCTGCTCTGCCATTCAATCATGACTAATATTATTCTCATTCCCATTCTCCTGCCTTCTCACCATAATCTCTGTTCCCTTATTAATCAAGAACCTATCTATCTCTGTATTAAAGACACTCAATGACCTGGCCTCCACAGCCTTCTGTAGCAAAGAGTTCCACAGTTTCATCACTCCCTGGCTGAAGAAATTCCTCTTCAGCTCTGTTTTAAAGGGTTGTCCCTTTTAGCCCAAGGTTGTGCCCTCTGGTTCTAGTTTTTCCTACTAGTGAAAACATTCTCTCCACATCCACTCTATCCAGGCCTCACAGTATTCTGTAAGTTTCAATAAAATCCCCCTTCATCCTTCTAAACTCCGAGTACTGACCTACAGCCATCAGCCGTTCCTCATACAACAAGCTCTTCATTCTAGGGATCATTTTTGTGAACTTCCTCTGGACCCTTTCCAAGGCCAGCACATCCTTCCCTAGATATGGAGCTCAAAATCGTTCACAATACTCCAAATGGGTCTGACTAGAGCCTTATACAACTTCAGAAGTACATCCCTGCTCTTGAATTTTAGCCTTCTCAACAAGAATGCTACTTAGGCCTCCACCATTTAAGCCTCATCTTACAAATGGACTACAAATGCTCCCACAATTCCCATCTGCTTTCTATTCATACTGGGTCAGCTGGTCAGGTGACGACCATATCATTTTTGCCATTGGTTACATTGTCTACTGGGTTAGCTGATCCTCACAGTATCTTAGTAAGAGGTCTGACAACACCGGGTTTAAGTCCAACTGATCAAATAAATCAGTTGTTCACCCCAGTCCAACGCCGGTATCTCTACCTCACAGTATCTTACCATTTGTTATACTGTTAAAGTCCTAAATAGTTTACCACGTATCCTCAGATTGTGACCCCTGGTTCTGGACTTCTCCTACCAACAGGAACAACCTTCCCGCATTTACCTAGTTCTGTTAAAATTTTGTAGATTTTTATGAGATCCCCCACATTCTTCTAAACTCTGGTGAATATTATCCCAACCGACTCAATATCTCCTCATACATCAGTTCTACCAATCCAAGAATCAGCCTGGTAACCTTCCTTGGACTCCTCCATAGCAAGAACATCCTTGCTCAGATAAGGAGGTCAAAATTGCACACAATATTCATGGTGAGGTCTCACCAAGGCTCTGTATAGTTCAGCAATACATCTCTGTTCCTGTACTTGAATGCTCTCACTATGAAGGCCAACATACCATTTGCCTTCCTTATTGCCTGCTGCAACTGTATGCTTACTTTCAGTGTGTGGTAAACAAGGCCACCCAGGTTTCATTACACATTCCCCTTTCTCAATCTATTGCCATTCAGATAATAATCTGCCTGCTTGTTTTTGCTAATAAAGATCAGTTGTCTAAGTTCCAAGGAGAGGTGAACAGAATTCAACTTGTTTTGAATAATGAAACAAGACTCAGAGATTATATGATTTATGTGTTTTCAAATACTGAAAGACAGATAATATGGATAGAATCAGGACATTTAGATTATAGGAATATAAGTCATAAATATACAATTGCTGGCCTCAAACAAGACCAGAGAAAGAAGAAAAGAGCAAAGGTATTTCATTAATGAGCAAAAGTGACCAATTCCATGTCACCAAATTGCTTTGAGAAAAAAAGCAGGTTTAAAAGTGAATATAAGGATAAATGTAGATGAATGATAATATGCTTCATGGCACATGGAGTTTCCTGTGCTGCGAGGAGCATAGAAATGCCATCTTTGGAATGCAATTTGTCTGATTTGAATTATGTAGCTTATATTAGACTAATATCTCAGAGTTTACTAAGGTAACCAAGAGGATAAAAGAGAAAGGTTTACATTTTTCACAGTTCCATTTGATAGAAATTTTCCTTAAACACTGAATAGACTCAGTTGAGATTGTTATACAGTGAGGTGTAATGAGGGAATAGTTTTAAGAGCTGATTAACATTTATCTTAATTTTCTTCTAATAACATGGGTATGAAATTGCTTGCCATTGTGCAGCTGGAGGCCCAATGCCACATTGCTGGAATGAGACATGCTCACTTCCTCTGGGACCCATGTGGCATTCTAACATAACACACTGGGTTGGCCACAGCATGCACCAGAAACCTGTGAAGAGGCACCGAGCTGCTGTTACACAGCCCAACAACTGCTACAGTGCGAGGATATGTAATTTGGGCCATATAAGTCTAGGCAATGAATTCACTTGTCATTCATCAACCAACAGGCAGAAAGTTACAAGATAGGGCCATTAGTGTTTTATAAAAAGCCAGCATTAAAAATTGTAGGTAAGAACTTCAGCTATCAAAAAATGTATGGAAGTATTCTTGAGTGTTATTGAAGATGCAAGGATTAAATCCTGGATCTGCCGAAGAGTGTTGCTGCATTTTCACAGGGAGGATGACTGAGAATTGGTAATCTGTCCACACAAAGGCTACAACAGGTGGGGAAGTAGCATTGACACTGCCTTTGAGTTGGCAGTACTACAATCAGATGGAGTAGAGGCTGTGGAGAAGGCAAGCTTCATGCTGTAATCTCTGCCAAGTTGGAGCTAGACTCCGTCTTGCACCTTGACAATGATAGGTAGCTGTCTGGTAGGCCAATCAATTAACCCAGCATCTCAATACATATAGCCACCAACATGCCTTGGGAACGTCACCCCATCGAGATCTGCATTTGAATTCCCTGGACCGTGATCTCGCTGCCCAGTGAGTTCCATACTTATCATCCATTAATTTTTGCTGCCTACTTATATCTGGCTGCATCAGCTGAGCCAAACTCTATCACTCACCTCTAAGGTACATGCAGTGCCAGTGTATGAGTTGGAGGCTGTAATAGATAAATAAAAGGGCTTCTTAAACAATACTCCACTGTGCTCCCCCTCTTTCTCCTAAGGCAGCTGTGGTTGAGCAAGAGGCAGTTCTTAGATGGCTGAAATCAAAAACTCAGAAGAGGGCATTAGGGGAAGTAAAGAGAGGCTAGGGCGGAATAGAATAAAGAGAATCATGGTCACATCATCAGCAGCTTGTTCATTATGCCAAAAAGCAGGATGAGGAAGTGCTGAGAATTGAAAATCCGCACAAAGTAGGAGCATAACTTTTATCCTCACTGTTCTCAGCACTACCAGATAACATGGACTCTGTCATATTGTAGAGAACCATCTCCTCTGTAGTGCTGAAGAAATACAAGCATCCTTGTTTACCATTAGCTCTGCTCCCTTTTAGAGAGAAAGCAAAATATTAATGACTAAGGGATGATCTTATAGAGGTGTATATGGGGAGGTGATGGCCTAGTGATATTACCTCTGGACTATTAATCCAGAGCTAATGTTCTGGGGATCCAAATCCTGCCATGGCAGGTGGTGGAATTTGAATTCGGTAAAAAATATCTGGAATTAAGAATGTATTGATGACCACGAAACCATTGTCGATTATCAGAAAAATTCATCTGGTTCACTAAGGGAAGGAAAACTGCCATATTTACCTGGTCTGGCCTACATGTGACTCAGATCCACAGCAATGTGGTTGACTCTCAACTGCCCTCTGAAATGGCCTATCAAGCCATTCAGTTCAAGGCAATTAGGGATGGGCAGTAAATACTGGCCAGCCTGCAATGCCCATGACCCACATATGAGAGGCATGAATAGGGTAAATGCACTCCGTCTTTTTCCCAGGGTGGGGAATCAAGAACTAGAGGGCATAGGTTTAAGAGGGGATGGGCAAGTGATATTATTAGCTAGATTATTAATGCAGAAACTCAGCTAATGTTTTTGTGGACCAGAGTTCGAATCCCTCCATGGCAAATGTAAAATTTGAATTAAATATATAAAAAAAGGGTGGTACGAGAGTGGCGCCTTTGTGGAATGAGCTGCTGAAGTTGCAACATCGTGAGAGGTACAACAGTTGTAGATCAGAAGGAAATGTCACCCCTAGTAGAGAGATCAATTACCAGGGGCATAGATTAAAGGAATGCAGCAGGAAACTTCATGGATTTGACGTTAAGCATTTGCCAGGGACATTGACAACATTTGAAAGCTATTTGGACAGCTACATGGATAGGAAAAGTTTAGAGGATTATGGATCAAATACAAGCAAATGGGATTAGCTTAGATGTGGATTTTGGTCGGCATGCATCAGTTTGAGCTGAAGGCCTAAGTTTGTGCCGTAGATTCTATGATTCTATCCAGCAGTGTGACTGGGTGATGTGCTGCCATAGATAAATAGTTGGAAGTATGCAGAGACAGCGAATGGTTTTGAGGTTGGAATATTTGATTGGCATGTGAGAGGGAGGTGGAGTATCTGGATCTTAGCTGCAAGTCCAGATGCCAGTGGCTGCTGCTGGATGAATAATGGGGGTGAGAAGCATCAAGCAATGTTAGTGATCAACATTCAATTGAAGTTCACTCACCCACATAAAGACATTGGACTTCTTGTGGTACTGGTGCCTGGGGTCATCAGGACCAAACATGAGGAATTGGCCTCCATTCCCCCATTTGGGGTTGCCCTTGAAGAACTTCTGGACCCTTCAGAGTCATTGCATCTCTCCTCCTGCCCAGGAAGACCACTAACATCTCCAGCACTGCATTTATCATCCTGGAACTTTGTTCCAGCCCAGGTTTTCCATTTTCCAGCATTTAAATCCCATGGTATTGCTCATTGCAGCTTTTTTTTTGAGAGGGACGATCTACCTTAGTTTGTAAATGTTAATCAGCCACCTGTAACAGGCAGAGACAATGTGTAGAAGGAGCAGCATGTGTGGGCACATTAAATTTACAAGCAATCGGCTTAAATACAAAATGGAGTAGGCAAGTCGTGATTCATGACTTTAAGATTCAAAATTTACCATACAAAATTCCAACCTTATAAATTTCCCCAAAGTATAGATTGGTAGAGGCCTAGGAGTAGGTCACCTGTCCACCTATACTTTCAATTAGGGAACATGACTCAGAAGAAACTGAAGATTGAAAAATATGAGCTTGAATTTTTGGGAAGATGAAGGCTCAGTTCAAACATATCACTGGTGACTCCAACAGGCCTGCTGCTATTTCAAGCTCTAATGAGCATTGATTGGCAGAAGATTAATGTCCCACCTTGGAGAGCTATCAGTCTATCTGACTGGCCAGCAGCTCTCCAGCCTGTCCAGGATTAATGCTGCAATGGGCAAAACTGTAGGGAATCAGAGTGAAGGGGCTTCTGATGGAAATCCAGCTATATTTACATTTTCCCCCAATCTATCATTTGTCCGCCAAGCTATAATTGAGGCTGGGCAGAAAAAGGTCCTTAAGTGGCTATTATTTGGCCAGTTAAAGGTCTTAATGGGACAAGGATGGACTTTCACCCAAGGCCCTGCAGTTTGAGGTACGTGAGATTCTGAAGGGAATCCTAAATCGTGTCCATGCAATTTTATACTCCCCACCTTCTCTAAACTCACCAAGAGAAGAGGGGATTGTAGTGCTTAAAATTCTGGCAAGTGTTTATATATAGCATTTTGAGGGATGCTGAAAATAAAAGCACATCCCCGGTGGAAAAAGAAATTGAAGTGAATTTTACCCTACAAACAAAGCGATATAATATTGGTTGTTTTCCAGCTGTGATGGTTGAAAAAGTTAACTACTGCACAAATGTGATGAAAGCTGCATTCTTGCATAAGCAAATAGAAGTGTTAAAAATGAGATGACAAGGCATTATATAAAGCAAAATATTTAGCAGCAAAACTGAAACAAAATGAATTTCAGCAACAGCTTCTATTTAATCTCAATCCTTTTACTCTCTCCTTATTTCACAATTTCAGCCAAATCGTATAGCAGGATTTTGGCAATGCAAGATGACATTATCACCATAATCTTTCAAGCTCCTGAAATATATCTAATGTAATTCATGCATTACAGACAGATTACATTGCTTATTTGACCACACATGGAAGGCAATGACAGCAGAGGGATAAGGATAAAGATATGTTTGACTTTACAGAGATCTTTGTTTCGCAGATGCTCAAACCAGACAATTGCTCACACAGTCATATTATTAGCAATGGTTGCTATAGTTCAGACAACGCTAAAATGATAAATATATATACGTCAGTTCTAAATGTACTTTTAATTTTCTTTTTACTGTAATTATGACTAGACCATTGCAGTATCTGGGACATTGTTAGTAAGGTCTGATTCCGTGAATATAACCAAGTCAGGCTGTTGCTTGTGACTCAGGAGAAAGTAGAAGGCTTTAGGCTTTAATTTCCTTGCTATAAAATGCATTTAGTTTGATTTTTATGATCTTTCCTCTCCCTTCCCCATTCTTGCAAAGTGGTGAATCAAAATTACTGCTGATTTTATTTTCACCTGCACATATCTGTAATATTTAGGGTTCTCTTCATGAGGGGTCATATGCAATTTTGAGATTTCAGAAGCTGGGGTAGGAATCTCAGATTCAAGTACCCATACCATAATGTTCAACTTTTGTTTTCATCAATGTTGAGGGTCCTAAGATACTTGCCAGAGATTGGATACTATCCCTCACAAACCAGTTAAAAGCAAAAAAAGGCAAAACAGTCTAAAGAAGAGATGTTGTCCATAAAACAAACCGTTGGGCACTGCCTAGCATTGGGAGAAGGCAACTGTATTTCAAGAAGGTAGCAAGAATGAGGAGAGAGAGGTAAGATCATAAAAATCAAACTAAATGCATTTTATAGCAAGGAAACTAAAGCCTGAAGCCTTCTACTTTCTCCTGAGTCACAAGCAACGGCCTGACATAGTCATATTCACAGAATCAGGCCCTACTGACAATGTCACTATTCCTGGTTATGTCCAGCAGGACTGATTCAGAAGAGATGGCAACAACAAAGTAAACAATGGGGAGGGAGCTGCCCTGTGAATTTTCAACATTGAGTCTGGACCCCGTGAAGTCTTGTGGCGCGAAGTGAAATACGAGATAGGAAACCCCCTGCTGACTACCACATATCACTCTCGGCTAATGAATCACTTTTCAACATGGAAGAATAGTGTGGAGAAAGCACTGAGTGTGGTAAGGGTGCAGAATGTACTCTGGAAGACTTCAATGTCCACCCTCAAGAGTAGTTTGCTGGCATCACCACAGGACTGAGCTGGCTGAGTCCTAAAGGCCATAGCTGCCAGAATGGGTCTGCGCCAGGTAGTCAGGGAATCAACAAGAGGGAAAAGCATACTCGACCTCTTGCTTACGCATGTGCCATGTCACAGATGCACTTGTCCATGACAGTATTGGCAGAACTGACCACCACACAATCCTTGTGCAAAGTCCCATCTTCAGATTGAGGATACTCCCCATCATGTTCTGTATTACTACCACTGTGTTAAATGGGATAGATTTTGAACAGATCTAGCAACTCAGGACTACGTAGCCATGAGGTGCTGTGAGCTATCAGTAGCAGCAGAATTGTATTCAACTACAATTTGGACCCTTATGGCTAGGCATATTCCCCCACTCTATCACTACCACCAAGCTGACGATCAGTCCTGATTCAGTAGGGTTCAGAAAGACATACCTGGAGCTGTACCAGGCATACCTAAAAATGAGATACCAATTGAAGCTACAACACAGGACTATGTGTGTGCCAAACAGCATCAACAGCAAGTGATGGTCAAAGCTAAATCAATTCCACAACCAACATCTGCCACTAGTTCATTCTTGGAGTTGGTTGTCCTGTTTTATACTTTGGCTCATTACTTGACTAATATTATACAAAGGCATAATTTTCCCTTCTGAAGACTAAGGGCAGGATTATTCGGCCACAGTCAACCCAAGACCAGAAAGTCCCGCTTGAGGTCAATGGACTAACCCCTACAGTTCCCGTGGTAGACAGGGCAGGAAAATTCTGCCCTAAATGTGGTGGTGGATGGGAAAATTGATGGGATTTGCACTGGGCAATAAGTGGATTTTTGTGTCCAATTTTCTGCTTTGCAGCTAATTAATGATGCATCATCGAGAAGCTCATTGAATCTCACAACTGGGTAGGCAGTAATTCATCCCCCACCCCCCCTTACTTCACGGGATCAGAGGTCCTAGCGGCATATTAAGTGGTACCCACACACATTCACAGCAGGCCACGTCCGTTGTGAACGGTATTACCACGGTGAACAAACAAACCAAACTTTCAGCCTCACAGTTCAGTGAGATCTTCCTGGTCATTCTCTTCCAGGCTGTCCAGAAAAGGCAGATGGTCCTCTTTCCTCAGGATGGGAGCAGGAGGTCCTCCTACCTGAACATGCTGGTCTGGGACAAATATCTGAAGAGGCCAAAATAATCTTCAAACAATACTTTGCTCTATTAAGGACTTTGACCAAATGTGCAGCATTGTATATCTCCCCTGTTGCACTGTGTGGCCAAAGAACAGGCATCATTAGCCACATTTCTAGAGGTCACCCTATTCTGCAAAGAAGCAAAACTCTAAATGATGAATATTCTCTATTATCTCTGGGAAGAGACTCAAAATGAATGAGTTGTGTAAGCTCCCTGGGTACTTAGCACAAAAATGCTGGATCTGCTTTCTGTGACCATAGATTAGCTGTACATTCAGAAAGTGAAATCTTTCCCTATTAATGAATCTCACAGGCTGCTGCCAGGGAAGATGTGCACAGTTGATGGCACCTTGCACTTGTGGAAAGCCTGAGATCATAGCAAAATCCCAAAGTTCCGATAGCCTGACCTGCATCATCCTTGTGGAACTGCAGGTAATAGTGAGTTTTATTGAAAAAGGCATCTGCTACCTCCCTTATACATTTATATGACACTGATTGTGAGGTTCTGCAAAGATTCCCAATGGGGTCTAAAAGATGACGGATTTTTGACTGAATGCGCTCCATTAGTGAAGAAGCCAATCTCATTCATTGTGCATTAGACCCTTGAGTCCAGCACATAGCTGGGACATGCTCTCTGGGATCTGAGCAGAACATTTATACTTTGCCCTTCAATAGGCCAAGAATTGCTGTGCTGAACTCCTGCCAGACATCCAGAGAGCCCACCCCAATTGATTTTCCCTTACTTGTTTACAAATTCTGTCACTGTAAGGTAAGCTTGAAAACCCAGGGCTGGTTCTCGGTCTGGGAGAACAGCTTCCAAATTCTCTAATACACACTAAGCTCCCCCTATCCTCCTACATCCTTATTGCCTCATAATCCTATTTCTCCTATCACTATACAGCCTCGCCAAAATCCTTGAACCCATTATTGATTTGATTTGATTTATTATTGTCATATGTATTGACATTCAGTGAAAAGTATCGTTTCTTGCATGCTATACAGAAAAAAACACACTGTTCCTAGAGAAGGAAATGAGACAGTATATAATGTAGCAATCCAATCATAGCTAGGGTGTAGAGAAAGATCAGCTTAATGAAAGGTAAGTCCATTCAAGAGAGCAACAGGGAAGAAGCTATTCTTGAGTCAGTTTGGAAGTGACCTCAGACTTTTGTATCCTTTTCCAAAAGGAAGAAAATTCAAGAGAGAATGTCCGGGATGCGTGGGATCTTTAATTATCAGGCTGCTTTGCCAAGGCAGCAGGAAGTGTAGATAGGGTCAATGGATGGGAAGCTAGTTTGAGTGATGGATTGAGCTACATGCATAACATTTTCTAGTTCCTTGCAGTTTTGGGCACAGCAGGAGCTATACCAAACTGTGATACAACCAGAAAGAATGCTTTCTATGGCGCATTTATAAACATTGATGAGAGTCGTAAGTGACATGACAAATTTTCTTAGTCTTCTGAGAAAATAGAGGCATTGGTAGGCTTTCTTAACTATAGTTTCGGCATGGAGGGACCAGGACAGGTGTTGATGATTTGAACACCTAAAAACTTGTCACTCTTGATTCTTTCTACTTCATCCCCGTGGATGTAGATAGGGGCATATTCTCCTCTACACTTCCTGAAGTCTATGACAATATCCTTGTTTTGTTGACATTGAACGAGAGATTATTGTTGCCACACCAATTCACCAGATTCTCTATCTCATTCCTACACTCTCTCTTGATCTCTTGTCATTGTTTGAGACCTGAATCACTATGGTGGTGTCATCAGCAAACTTGAAAATCGAATAGGAGGGGAATTTGACTGCACAGCCATAGGTGTATAAGATGTACAGTAGGGGGGCTGAGAACATAACCTTGTGGAGAACTGGTGTTGAGGATAATTGTGGAGGAGGTGCTGTTAGCCATCCTTACTGATTGTGGTCTTTGGAAGTTCAGGATCTAGTCACAAAGGGAGATGTCAAGGCCATTGTTATTGTCTACATGGATATTCCTATTCTCTCCCTGAACCATTTAATGTTGATTTGCCAATGAACTTTGTCAGCCTGACCTTTCCACTTCTTGAGGCCACATGCATCCTGACTTTTTGGGACACTTCCCATAAGACCATCCAAAACCCACCCCTTGCCATTTTAGATAATGACATGTTGGAAACACATGCTTTCTCTGAATATTACTGTGCCATCTGCCTCACAGTAGCATGCCTCTAACCCCCAGGACCAAATACCTTAAGCCATAGAGTCATAATGTTATAGAGGTTTAGAGCATGGAAAATGGCCCTTCAGCCCAAATTGTCCATGCCGCTCCTTTTTTTAACTCCTAAGCTAGTCCCAATTGCCATCAAGTCTCGGTAGCATCCTAGTAAATCTTTTCAGCACTCTTTCTAGTTTAATAACATCCTTCTATAACATAATGATCAGAACTGTACACAGTATTCCAAGTGTGGTCTTACCAATGTCTTATACAACTTCAACAAATTATCCCAACCCCTGTATTCAATGTTCTGACCGATGAAACCAAGCATGCAGAATGCCTTCTTCACCACACTGTCTACTTGTCTATTCCACTTTCAAGGAGCTATGAACCTGTACCTCTTAGTCTCTTTGTTCTATAACTCTCCCCAACCATTAGCTAAATAAGTCCTGCGCTTGTTTGAGCGACCAAAATGCATCACCTTGCATTTATCTAACCTATCTAAATTAAATAGATGACTAACCATGTTCTGCACACCACACTGTGCATGACTGACACTAAGTGGCATTCCTCCACCCAACAGCAAGACCATTCTTTCCCCAGGGCAGTCTTTCACTACTCCACTCTGTTCCCCAATCAACCCCTTGCCCTTCCTCTGTCTTCCCACTCCCATACTTGAACAACAGCAACCCCCGCCTCTTCCACCCCAAGCCCTGCCTTTGCATTTCCCACCCCTCAAGTGTTTCAAATCCCCTTGCCTGCCCCTGCCTCCCCCACCCCCAGGCCCAGTCTTGCTTCTGTCTTCCCACTCCCTGCTGATGTTGCCTCCCGTGTCAAGCTTTTGTACAGCTTATGCTACAGGCACCTGCAGGAGTGCTCTTAAAGATAGATGAAAGCAGCATCGACTGACTTTGAAGAAAACATACCAGGTGCGTGCCACTTATACAAAGGAAGGAAACAGATTGTGCTAATTATCTGCTGGCGGGGCTGTTATTTCAGAAGAAGAACGTAATTCTGGTGAGATGGCCTTTTAATGAATATTCATGAGATGCAAATGTGGTTCGTGACATCAATCAGTGGAAACTTGAGTCACCTTTAACCCACTATCAAAATTGGGAGAACAAAATGCTGAACTAATTTTCCACTGGTGGAAAACTGACATTTTCCATCACATCAAATTTAGTTCCCTCCGCCACCACCATTCCTACCCCTGGTCGGAGCAGGTAATTCCACCCAGAAAAAAATATGCAGACTTCTGCCCCTTCATTGAAATTAATTTACAATTTAATCTGCTAGAACTAAATTCCTCCTTATTGTGTGTCCAACTAACCTGCTTTATCTTTAGTTTCAATGTTCTCTTTTCCCCCTACCCCCTCTGTGCCTGGCTTTTTTGCTGCCTACTCCTTCTGACATTTGACCGTAATGTAGTCACTTCTTTGGCTGCTGATCTGGAAGCTGTCTTCTTCCTTGTTTTGGAATCTATAATCATCCAGGCAGCCCAATTGGAAAGGAACATAGTTCATTACAGAATGCAAAGTAAAATCATTACCTTGGTGTGTACACACACCAGCCCCTGTTTAGGACTACTGTTCATCAAGCCCAATCCTGGGTCTACCTTATAAAATGCACTGGTAATGAGTTCCACTAAGCAGACCATCGCCTTTAACAGGGGAACTCATATGCAACAAGTCCCATAAGGTCCAGAGATTCCCTTTGGAAGAAATAGGAGTTATCACGGAACCATTGCTCTCTCAGGTCTCCAGCCTCATTACTGACACTGCTTTTGACCTCAGTCACCACACTGTACTAGGTTCGATCCCCCTAACTCAGGTTACAGGCTTTGGTTAGGAATATTTCTGGAGGTTTTATCGTATGATCTACTTTCTTTAATTGCTCTGCAAAGTTGAACAGCTTTTTATGATCCATCTCCAATATCTTCAGAGCAAGTAAATAAAAGCATTCAGAACACATGAAAAGTATGCAATTTTTTGATGCCACATGGGTCTCCTGGTACTTTAACATCAATGTCTAAGAGATTAATTCTTACTAGGAGATTTTCACAGTAACTTCATTGCTGTATGAAAATAAGCTTGCAGGAAACATTAAGACTGACACTAAGATTTTCTATGGATACGTGAAGAGAAGGAGTTTGGTGAAGACAAATGTAGATCTGCCACAAACAGAAATGGGAGAATGTAAATAGGAAACAAAAAAATGGCTGAGCAACTGAATACATACTTTGGTTCTGTCTTTAGAAAAGAGGACAGAAATCAAATGCTAGAAATGTTGGAGAGTGTACAATTTAGTAACAGGGAAGAAGTAAAAGAGATCAATATTAGTAGAGAAATGGTGCTGGGAAAATTGATGGGATTGAAGGTTGATAAATCCCTGCAACTTGATAATCTATATCCCAGAGTACTTAAGGGAGTGGCTCTAGAAATAGTGAATGCATTGGTGGTCATAAGAACATAAGAAATAAGAGCAGGAGTAGGCCATACAGCCCCTCGAGCCTGCCCCACCATTCAATAAGATCATGGCTGATCTGTAGTGGTTCAGTACCACTTTCCCGCTTTTTCCCCATAACCCTTAATTCCCTTGTCAATTAAAAACCTATCCACTCTTGACTTGAACATATTCAGTGAGGAAGCCTCCACCATTTCATCAGGCAGAGAATTCCAAAGATTCACCATCCTCTGCGTGAAGAAACCCCTCTGCAACTCCAATCTGAACCGCACTTCCCCCCCCTAATCTTGAGGCTGTGCCTTCTAGTCCTGCTACCTTCGTTAAGCAGGAAGAGTCTCTCAACCTCTACCTTATCCATCCCCTTCGTTATCTTATGCGTTTCTATAAGATCCCCTCTCAGCCTTCTAAACTCCAAAGAGTACAAACCTAGCCTATTCAGTCTCTCCTCATAATCCAACACCCTCATCTCTGGTATCAGCCTAGTGAACCTTCTCTGCACCCCCTCCAAGGCCAATATATTCTTCCTCGA
Source organism: Sphyrna mokarran (assembly GCA_024679065.1). NCBI lineage: Eukaryota > Metazoa > Chordata > Chondrichthyes > Carcharhiniformes > Carcharhinidae > Sphyrna > Sphyrna mokarran. Next base: position 108,602,675 of record JAGIQG010000001.1, on the reverse strand, counting down.
ATGCGGCGACCAAAACTGCACACAGTACTCCAGCTGCGGCCTCACCAGTACCCTATACAGCTGCAACAGAACCTCCCTACTTTTATATTCTATCCCCCTAGCTATAAAGGCCAACATTGCATTCGCCTTCTTAATCACCTGCTGCACCTGCAGACTGTGTTTTTGCGATTCGTGCACAAGGACCCCCAGGTCCCTCTGCATCGTCGCATGCTGCAGCTTTTCTCCATTTAAATAGTAGCCCTTCCTACCATTATTCTTCCCAAAGTGGATAACCTCACACTTGCTAACATTATACTCCATCTGCCAGGTCCTCGCCCACTCACTCAAGCTATCCAGATCCCTCTGCAGGCTTTCTACACCCTCCACGCAATTTGCTTTTCACTCATCTTCGTGTCATCAGCAAATTTCATCACCCTGCACTCTACCCCTTCCTCCAGATCATCTATGTAAATGGTAATTAGGTGAGGCCCCAGCAGCGATCCCTGGGGCACTCCACTAGTCACCAGCTGCCAATCAGAATAGCACCCATTAATACCTACCCTCTGCTTCCTATTAGACAAACAATCCTCTACCCAGTTTAACACCCTACCCCCAACTCTCTGCACATTAACCTTCTGGAGCAATCTTTTGTGAGGCACCTTATCGAACGCTTTCTGGAAATCCAAAAACACCACATCCACCGGTTCCCCTCTAACTACCGCACTAGTCACTTCCTTATAGAACTCCAATAAATTCATCAAGCATGACTTCCTCTTAACGAATGCTGCGTCTGCCTGATCAAACCGTTCGTATCTAGGTGCCTTGTTATTTTGCTTTGACTACAGATTCAAGCATTTTTCCTATTACAGACATTAAACTAACCGGCCTATAATTTCCTGCCTTCTGTCTTATAGACTCCGGAACAGTCCATGCAGAATGGGAGATAGTTAATGCCTCTCCAATATTCAAAAAGGGAAGTAGAGAAGGAACAGGGAACTGTAGTCTAGTAAGCTTAACATCAGTAGTGGGGAACTTCTCAAATCCATTATCAAGGACTTCATTGCAGAGCATTTAGAAAGCAGTGGCAGGATCTAGCAGAGTCAACATGGATTTATACAGGGGAAATTATGCTTGACAAATCTGTTGGAGTTCTTTGAATATGAAACTAGTAGATTTGACAAGTGGGGGTGCTGATGTGGTACATTTGGACAGTCTGAAAGCATTTGACAAAATCCCAATAAGAGATTATTGTGCAAGATTATAGCGCATGGGATTGCGGGAAGCGTATTGAGATGGATAGAAAACTCGTTGGCAGAGAGGCAACAAAGAGTAGGAATGAATGGGTGCTTTTCAAATTGGCAGGCAGTAAATAATGGGATCCTACAGGGATCGGTGCTGGGACCCCAGCTATTCACAACATCTATTAACAATTTGGATGAGGGAACAAAAAATATCAAAGTTTGCAGATGATACCAAGTTGGATGGGAGAGTGAACTATGATGTGGATCAGAGATCTTTCAGAATGATCTGGACAGGTTGGGTGATTGGCCAAATCAATGGCAGATGCAGTATAACTTGGATAAATGTGAGGTTATTCACTTTGGAAGCAAAAACAAGAAGGTAGATTACCACCTGAATGGTTGTAAATTGGGAGAGGGAAATGTGCGGTGGGAACTGGGTGTCCTTGTGAACCAATCACTGAAGATAAGCATGTAAGAGCAGCAAGTGGTAAAGAAGGCAAATGGTATGTTGGCTTTCATTGCAAGAGGTTTCAAGTACAAGAACAGGGATGTGTTGTTGCAACTGTACAGGGCTTTAGTGAGGCCACACCTAGAGTATTGTATGGAATTTTGGTCTCCTTTTCTGAGGGAGAATGTTCTTGCTCTCAAAGGAGTGCAGCAAAGATTTACCAGCCTGATTCCAGGGATGGCGGGACTGATGTATGAGGGAATGTATGAGAAGAGATTGACTAGGTTAGAAATGTTTTTGCTGGAACTCAAGCGAATGAGGGGGAGATCTCATAGACACTTATAAAATTCTAACAGGACTAGACAGGGTAGATGCAGGGAGGATATTCCCAATGGTGGAGGAGTCCAGTCACAGTCTGAGGATTCAGGGTAGACCATTAGGATGGAAATAAGAAGACATTTCTTCACCCAAAGAGTGTGGAATTCATTACCACAAGAAGTAATTGTTGCCAAAACATTCAATGTATTCAAGAGGTGGCTGACACTTCAGTGAATGGGATCAAAGTTTATGAGGAAGAAGCATGATTAGGCTATTGAGTTGGATGATCAGTCATGATTGTAATGAATGGCGGAGCAGTTTCGAAGGGTCAAATAGCCTCCTTCTGCTCCTATCTTCTATGTTTCTATGTGTTAATGTAAGCCTGCTTATGTCACCCTGTTAAAAAAATCAATGCGGCATATTTCATGCCATCATGCGGGAAAGGAGGTGGGAGTGGCTTCAACATGTCAGCAAAGCCCAGATGAGATTGTATCGCCATCTTTAAAGGTCATTCCGATCATAACAGGAATATACTTCCCCACTCGCCCGTTGTGGAGGTCTCAGGGGATCCCATACTCATCCCCAATCAGAGTCGGTACTTTTATCCACCCACCCCTTTCCCTTGTTCATCAGCCTCTTACCCCCTTCCTCCCCGATCACCAGCCCCTTCCTACCAATCATTGTCACCTTCCCCCTCGATCATTTGATCATCAACCCCTTGCCCCCGTGCCCCTTACAGTCGGAGCCATATACCACATTTCCTATAAAAATGCCTATGTTTGAACAAATACCGTGCAACACCAAAGCATGATCTCTTTCGCTGCCACCTCCTCCAGGTCACTCCACCCACCCTCCAACTGGATTTTCATATATAGGCTGAAATTTAGAAATTGCAGGAGTCTTTAACAATATAGCTGGTGAAGCTGATCTGGCACAGAATGAAGACCTGCCATATCGGACCTCCTTGGGATCTGTTTTCACCTCTTTATTAGGCATGGCACCAATAGATTCCCAGGTCTTTATTTCTGTATCTGGCTTGTGTAGAACATCAGGGCAACAGACCTGCAATAATGAAGTATTTTTCTGTTTCATTTTGTTGCAGTAAACATTTATATCTCACAAAATGGCATATCCTGCTATTCTGTCAAATCAATAAGGGTTTTGATCGCTGCTGAGCTCAGGAGACCAAACGGTGATAAAAGAGCTGCTGCAAATAAATTCCAATGCCAGAACTTCTGAAAATAAGTATTTTCTATATGTACATATAATCCATTAAATAAGCTTTTTAGACATTAATGGGAGCAAGAAGATTAGTTCTGAGTGCTCCTTATGAGGAAACATACTGCAATTTAGTGGGAGGAACTGTGCTACCAGTTAAAGATTTCTAAAATTAATTTTCCATTCCAAACTCTAAGGGCCCTATTTTATCATTTTGATTCTAAGTGCTGGGCGGCCTTGAAACTGAGAATTTTCAGATCCAACTTTTAGACTCATTCTCAGGCGCCCCCATACACACTCTGCTGAAACAAATATCAGCAATTCCAAATCATACTGCAGAAACCTTTGGGTGGGGCTTAACGCACCCAAAACCCTGCAGTACCGCGTCTCCAACTAGATCTGCTGCCAGCAGGTTATGTTGCTGGTGCTTACCATGGCGGGTGGAAAAGTGGCCAGACGTTGGTGTCAACTTCATTTGCATCTCATTAATAGGACACATTAGAAGGCTCAGTCCCCCCACCCCCCTCCCAACCTCCCTCCTCCTTTCCATGCTATATTCTCCACGATGCCAGCGGAAAAACACAACCGCTGTACCATGTTTGGAACAATGTGAGGTGCAGATTTTGGGACTCACCTGACTAATGCCAGGACCTGCCTCTGGAGTTCAGGATGGAGGCTGTCTGCAACCCTAGACCATCACTTCAGTGGGTCCAGGATGAAACTGCAGATGGAACATCTAGATTTGGTGTCCTGGAGGGGGGAAATCAATCTTCCAGCCTCAGAATGTTCCAAGATTTATCATCATCCTGGAGATCTATCATCATTCCCAGTTTCATTCTTCAGTGGTGAGTCAGAGATGTTGCACACCTTTTCAATATGGTATCTAGATATGATGATGGACAATGGTCTATCCCACACCGAATACCCAATCATTGATTAATTATTGATTAATTACCCAATTAATTATGCACCTGTGTAAAACAACCAGGTGCATAATTAATGAGGTTGGGCTGGAAGATCTGGAGTGTTTTCCTGCTGGCATCTCCAACAGGAAATACTACATGTTCTTGCCCTCACCATGGTATTCAAGCTCAAAACTGGAGAATTCCACCCTATAAAGCAGGATTTACCAGCCTTTCCCGCCAGTGGGATCTTCCAGCCCTGCCTAATCCAACCCCCTGCACAGGTTTTCTGGCAGTCGGTTGGGCAAACCATGTAAAAGCCCATAGACTTTGGTGGGTCCAGAAGATCATGCCACCAGTGAAAACCTCATCACGTCCTCCATGGGAAACCCACCGTGGGAATCCGGAAAATCCCAGCCCATTTCCTCTCTAACCCTTTGATACTATTAAGTTCTCTTCTTTCCAATTTACTCCATATTTCTCCATGAAACAAGCAATATTCTTCTTCTGTCCCAACAACCAAATGGACGTTGCACACCTCAAATCCACTGTCCTTTCCAGTCCCAAAACCACCATGATTTCCTATCCTGGGACATTCACATTTTTTAAAAAAATGAGAAACAGATTATCTCACACTTCCCCATACTGTGCTCCGCCTTATACAGTTTTGTGCACTCATTTGTTCATTCAAGCTTCCTTTGTAACTCTTTGGCCCTAACTATATAATTTACAATGGCTCTGAACATTTGCACATAGAGCTGCGTATGCTTTCATCATGCATCACTAATATAATATGTAAGGAGGCTCCAGTATAGATCCCTGGGAAACACCCAGGGGAACACTTCCTATGTCCCACCATTGACAGCAGATTTCCTTTCTCCTTGCTCCCTGTATCATTTTTTCCCAATTAGTTAACAATTACTGCCCATATCACAAAATTATTTTCAATTCAGTGTGCAAATTTACAAATCCAAACCCAATTCAGTTTTGGCTAATAATCCCTTGTGTGAAACTTTATTTTAGAAATCCATATAGACAACATCCCTGGCCCACTTGTAAGTCCTCAAAAAATTCAAGTAAATTAGTCAGACACAGTCAATTCTTTACAAATCCATGTTGGCTCTCTCTGGGACCAACTCATACTTGTTCACATGCTCAGTCATTCTGTCCTTCTTGATAGGTTTCCATAACTTTCCCACTACCTACAACTCATATCACAACCTGAAAACTATTGAATTCCTGACCTAATTTAGTTGGGTGTTTTCTCAGAACTGCTTCAACTCTGCTACTGCACCAAATTGAAGGTTTTTCACAAAATTCTGATGGCTGGAGAGAAGGAGTTTCCTAGATTTAGTGCTCTCTCTTTCTTATGCTCTATAGGTATTCAAAGAACAAATTATATACGTCACCCACTGTCACTACTTATTGTTTTATCTTGGCTTCTACTCCTTCAACATTTGTGATGAACTTGAAATTTGGATATTCACCCAAATTTTATTATTTCAATCATTTAAAGAATAATGCCATCAAACTATCATAGATGCTCTTTCACTGTGCTAGCAATGGGATGATGTAAAGATGCTGGCGTTGGATTGGGGTAGTGAGAACTCAGTAAGAATTTAGCAACACCAATTTTTAATCCAACCGATTTATTTGATAGTAAAATTGCGAGCTTTCAACACTCCGTGTCTCCCTCAGGCAAATGCATTTTGCCTGAGGAAATGCATTTCCTCAATGCATTTGCCTGAGGAAGACACGGAGTGTTGAAAGCTCGCAATTTTACTATCAAATAAATCGGTTGGATTAAAAATTGGTGTTGCTAAATTCTTACTGAGTTCCTAGCAATGGGAGCCATAGTGTTATCCATGTTATAGAGGTGTGACCCATGTTATAGAGGTTTCATTTTCAACACATGACTCAGGAACAGTGCCACAATTGACCATGATTTTGCTGTGCCACAGAGCCAGAAATTGTTTTATTGCCAACATTACAAATATTTCACTGGCAGCATAATTGTTCACAAACAATGGCAGAGATTAAAAAGATAATTAAATTCTATGCAATCTGAAGAAGCAGCTTGAAAATAATTGAAGGAAAGCACACAGAAACCTTTCAGAATCCCTAGCCAATCAGAGCCTCTACTTTTTTAATCAACGGAAGATAACATCATCGCCTTTATCCCTCTGTTAAAGTGTTGCCGAGGTGGTTTTATTGTAACATTAATCTAAAGCAGCAGCAATCTAAAATGGGTTTGGTACCAATTCCCACACCAGAGTGAAAATTTTCCTTTGGTTCACCCCTGACTAGCAGTGCAGCACAAAATGGCATCGTTCATCATCAGGGAAATAAATCACTAAATTACAGAGCACTGAAGGAGCTTCTTTGACCAATTGCATTTGTGCTGACTTTGTGCTGGAGCTTTCTATTCCCCTGCTCTTTCCCCACAGCTCTGTGACTCTATCTTTTTCATGTATATATCAAATTCCCTTTTGAACATTACTAGTGAATCTACGTTCCCTGTCTTTCAGACAGCGCATTCCAGATCATAATTAGTCAATGGATGAATAAATTTTGCCTCATTTCCAGCTGGATTTTTTTGCAGGTTATATTAAATCTCTATCTGTCAGCAAGAACAATTTCAACTTATTTACTCAAGCAAAGCCCGTCAGAATTTTGAACAACTCCATTAAACCTTTCCTTAACTGCCTCTGCTTCTAGAAGGAAAATCTCTTTATATATCTGAAGTCATCATCATAGAATCATCACAGAACCCTACAGTGCAGAAAGAGGCCCTTCGGCCCATCCACTAACCACACCAACAACAATCTGACCCAGGCCCTACCCCCATATCCCTACAAATTTTACCTGCTAATTCCTCTAACCAACATATCCCAGAACACTAAGGGGTAATTTTTTAGCATGGCCAATCAACCGAACCTGCATATTTTTGGACTGTGGGAGAAAACTGGAGCACCTGGAGGAAACCCACACAGACATAAGGAGAACATGCAAACTCCACACAGACAGAGACCTAAGCCTGGAATCGAAGACTGGTCCCCGGAACTATGAAATAGCAGTGCTAACCACTGTGCTACCATACTGCCCATCCCCTGATACTATTCTGGTAAATTTCCCTTTGCATCCTGATCAAGGTTGGGACATCCTGGTGCTCAGAACTGAACGTTGCACTCTAACTGCGGCTTAATCAGTTATGTAAAATTAAATGAATCACTATATTTTTGTATGAACTTACATCAAAATGTTATATTTTAACTGGCAGCATTCTTACCTTTAAGTGGGAAAGTTGAGCATTTGGGCTGTCTATTCAAATTTGCGCTCATAATCTGGTACTTCAATACAGCACTAAATAGGCTAACTCCCATTGACATTTAAAAAGCTTTCACCAAATATCAGTCCACATGTTCCAGCAATTATTAAAAGACCAACTGACATTACTTGAAGATGTCCATAATGTTCCACCAAAATGTTGGCTAACATCCTGCCCTCCAGCAATTAAATCACATAACATATCAGTACGTAATTCTTGCCTTTGCTCATTTTTGAGTTGTTGCTGGTTTAGAATGGATATATTTGCTACATAATGATAGCTCTTTGTTGGAGTATGGATCAAAATCCCAAAGGTTTGTTATGAAGTTAGACTTGACCCCAACTATTTGCTGTTTTGACACTAATGTGATGATATGAGTTTCATTCCAGACACAACTTTATTGATAAACTGAAGAAGCTTTAATCAACAGTTTAACCATAACAACTAAGTTAGCTTAACATTTAACATTTGAATAATGCTTAAACATGACAAGACACAATTCTTAACAGCTAACCTTTCACTAAGCATTCCAATTTGAGCAAAGAGAAACACTTCTTGCTTCTTTCAGAACCAGGAGCAAATTAATTGTTTTTAAATAAACGAGAATCTGTGTACCTTCCCTGCAAGTTTAGCTCCTCCCATTGGCACGACTCTTGTCTCTATTAATCAAGCTAATCAAAACCCTACTCTGATCCCAAAGGAAATCTAAGTAAACACAAATGCATTAACTCTGTTAAACATACTATTAACTAAAATGAGTTAATACGCTGTATTCTCATCATGGAGCTACATGTTTATTCTCCAGAAAAATTGCCTCCTTGGAAAACAGAGCTAAAATTTAAACATACCTGCTACAAGAAGCATGAAAGATATACATTTCTTAAAGGCACAGTATTATCACACATTACACTCCAGAAATGATGAATTGGAGCTAATTTTAGTCTCATTACCATCCCATTTATTGGGACCAGTTCAGCAGTGATATAAGTTACCAAACAATATCTTCTATCTCAGTTCAGCCAGTTTCAGCCAACTGCAATTGGGGAGCAAGCCAAGAAATAGAGGAATTACGTTTTCACTCAAAACAGATATGCACGTTGATGACCTGTCCTGTCAAGTGGATCACAATGTTGAACCAACTAAACTAATAAATGCCATTATTTATAGCAATAGATGCCAATGTATGAACAACATATGGGGTGGAATCTTCCCCCCAAAAAATGTCATAACAGCAAGAATACCAGAGTGGTCCATACCAGCATGTCAATTGTGGTCTGACAGCAATCCTCCCACATTCACATTTTTGGAGAATGGTGAGAGATGTGCTAGTACTGATGGGGATGGGGCTGATGAGCCTGGCTGTAGAGAACTTGGGCACTGTTTACAGGATGTCCTAATCCCCCAACACCTCCCATCCCCCACAAAAGATATCAGGATACAGCTCTCCTACTCATCAGCAGCAAATTCCCCTTCCTCAACACAAGTCGCCAGCAATGGGACTTTCGCAATGGATCTCCCTGTGCAACCCCTGACATGGTCCCCATCATGATCCCCAAATCATGACTCCCAACATGCCATCCCATCATGACCCCTGACTTGTCCCTTGTCATTCTATCATGACCCCTGACCTGCTGCCCATCGGGCCCCCCATTCATAATCCTCCCCTGCACAAACACCACCCCCCCCACATATCCCACCCCCACCCCACATACCCTCCATCATAGTCTTCAGTGAGGCCCTCTCCCCTCGACACTGCCCTGGCACACTGGGAGTGCTCAAATGGCATTGTGAGGATGTCCAGTGGGCACAGTCAAGGTGTCTGATGGACATTGCCTGACCATGTCCCTGACTACTGGGACTTCCTTGGCCTCCAATCCCCCCAGCATTGCCATCACATCTGATCTCTGCTAGTGGAGACCAATACTGATTTGAGCCCATATGATGTCCTGCCGGAGAGATGGGAACATTCCCATCTCTCCAGCAGGGGGGACGATTGCGTGCTGAACTCGCTAATGAGACTGAAATCATGTCAATCTCATGTTGATCTGCCTAACACCTTTTCCGGGCACAATCCAGTTTGCACCAGTAGAAAGGGGTTAGGATGATTGCAAATCGTTTAGCCTTGGGCACAGAACCAATTTTTAGGCCCATATATTGATTTCCAGGAGCAGCACAATCTGCACCAGGCATGGCGAGGTTGGTATATTACCTCCATTGTATTACTAAAAAATTATCCTGTGATTTGCCTGGAGAAAATTCTTCAGTTTTTGCAGGAGTATAGAAACAATATAATTCGTGTCAGAGCTCGGGGAGGTTGCACAGCACTACAGCAAAAAAGCCACTGAATAAACATCACAGAGAAAACAATATCCGTGAAGTGCATCCTTTTAGCATTTTACTAATGTCACTGATCTTGACATATTGTACCTCTTCAGATGTAGATACATCAATAGCCAAATGATCATTAAGTGGTATTTAGTTGCAATTAGCAGAGTCAAAGAGTCTTGCAAGGAAACAGAAGCTTTTTTTTATTTGCTTTCTCTGTTGCCTCAGCAATTCCATACGTCTCCGTTGACATACATCACTTGAGTGCACAGTCCACTGAGCCCATTATGAGAATGCTGTGGATGTAGATTTACTCTCAGGATTGTATCCTGCACTACATCCTTTATAGTTCCAACCAGAACCAATGTATTTTGTTCAGTGAAGTAATATTTTTATTATTGCGTATCATTATTCTAGACGTGTGATCATTTGTCTGATGTTAACTTTGAAGATGGAATTGTGCGTTGATAGATTTTTTCACGAATTGAGTCTGTTCATGAGCCTCGAATTCTTACTAGTCTGCTGGACACATTCCAGTTCAATCAACTGGGAAATCAACTATTAACAGGTCATCTCCATATCTATAGCCCAATTAAGGATGGGGGAATAGTTCCTCAGATTGGTAGGCCAATCAGAGGGCCTATTCAGAATAAGCAGCTGCTCACCGGGCAATGTTGACTCTTCTCAGGCAGAAAAGGCAAGGACATCCTCAGAAGTGCCCATATAATTCCAAAAGAAGAAGCTCAAAGCTGTTCAAACCATCGGAACAGAAGTAAAGCCCACCAGAAGATTAATTTCAGTGGAAACTGTGATTCATCACCTACATGGCTCCATTATTGGGTTGTGGAACCTCCATCTCTGATGACTCCCCTGCCAATGCTGTGCTGCCTCCAAGGAGCCTCTGGAATCCACACTCAGCCAGAGTCTGTTCACACTGAGAAGATCTCAGTGTGTCCTCCCTGTCCCTCTCATTACCCCCTTAATTGCTCATTATTGGCTACCAGCCACAGCTGGGCAGATTGCCGCTGCCTGTGTTCACCCACTTCCACCAAGGTATGTTGGGGCAAGTCAACCAAGGCCTATCTCTATCTTGTTCCCAGTCTCACCATCAAACGCATTTCCACAGGAAGATTCTGCTCTGAATGAATTTCTATTTGTTTTGTCACCAATGTTAAACAGATCTAACTTCAATTAAATAATAGTTGCTTTTTCATTCAGTTCCAGCTTTCAAACTTAAAATTTTCTCACCACTTGCTGCAATTCAACAATCCAGGGAAGTGACAGCATCAGAAATATATGAACATTTGAAGGTTGAAAGAAGGCAGAGTCCATGAACATGAGGCATTTGGTTTCAACAAAATAAATGTGAGAACTGGTGTGTTTTCAGTTTCTTCAATATAGTCTACTGGTGTTTGTTTGAATGCTCCTACTACGGCAGGAAGGGACAGCAGCATCTCAATTGTTACAACAGTTCCATTATTCCAGAAAGAAAAGCAATTAAACCACCTCTCCATACTTGTGCTGTAAGAATTCCCCAGAATAATTAAGACTGCAATGTTTGCAAGGAACATAACAACCTGAAAAAAATTTACTCCTGGATTTCCCCCATCATCACTCCCCACTCTTCCGCCACTTCCCCAAATAAGTGTGAAGCTTTTTTATGATTGTTAAGCTTGTAGAAACACCCAGCAAGATCAATGCAATTTGAATTATTCTCGATAATATTAATACTCACACACATATCAAGCCTATCAGGGCAGTTGGGAATTTGTAGAAGCTGTGTCCTCAAAACGCAGAGATCTTCTAATGAATTCCCGCTATCACATTCATTGTTGTTTGGCAGAAGTTCTGGGAAATAGATCAAAATACACCAGCCCCAGCCTTTATTGGGAATTCCCTATTCAGGTTAAGCAAATGGCCTGCAGCCTCAGAAGAAAAATGATTTTTTAAACATGTATTTTATTTATAAGAGGTGGAAGTGATCAATAAATTGTTATGATAGGCAGGGGAACTCCCTCACATTAAACAGCAGTAGGGCATAACGGACCATCAAGTGACAGAGATGCAGCTGGTACATGGTATGGAGATGCTGAGGTCCATGTAAATGACAAGCATGCCAATTAACCATGTTGCCATCAGGTTTCCACACAGATTCAATGTCTCATGCCATCTCCAAATTTGTTATTCTCTCTTCTCTATTTCCCCATCAACATTCCTGATCTCCCGTATATCTTTTTTCTTTTACATTCACCTCCCTTTATTTCTCTAAACTAAAATGTATTTAGTCTCTTGTTCTCTTTGCCTGTGCAATCTTCCAATCTCTCCATTTTGGCTCATTTCAATGTAACTTCTCTCTGAAAATCTTCCTTAAGTTTAAGCTTTTGTATTCTTTAACTTTACTGCCATATATTTCCTTTCTTCTTGACCAATATTTTCAGTGTAAGCAATTAGAAGACCAAAAATTCATACTCATTTCAGAAGGACTAGAAATTAGGTCAGCATACATCAGGTCCCAGCAGTATGAAGTTATGTCATCTTTGCCAAGTGTAAATCTTTTAACTTCTGACAGGGCCGGCAGTGCAAAAGAAGCCATCCTTGAAACCACCACCACTTGCTACAACTTGTATCTTATGGGGCTCCTGGTTGAGTCAAGGGACCAATCTCCAACTCTGATGGGGTCAGCAATAGCCAATTCTCTCAGGTAAACACATCTTAGTACTTATGTCTGCACACTCCTCACTCCTGCTGCTGCTAAGAGGGCACAACATTGGAAAGACAGTTTGAGGAACATTGGCTCCATTCTCTGACATGTCCTCATCTCCGAGAGATTTTGTTGGAGGCAAGATCATCTGTTCACAATGAGGAGACAATCAAAGGTCTGTAAAAAGGGAATTAGCAATCAATTATGTGCAGCAATCTGATCTTACAAGAGGAATGGCCCGTGCTATGTAAGGAAATGGCCTTGTAACAGAAGGTTAGAGGGAGCTTGGAGGTTGCTATCCATTCCACTCTCACAGAGTAACAAGCTGAAATGGTCACAGCTATAGCCAAAAGCATTTCAGTAGAGGGCTGTTCCTGAGTACCAAGCCCGAACAACTCTGGACCTTTATTTTTAATAAACCAACCTTTTGACATCATCTCCATTCTGAAGCTCCTTCTCACTTTCTCTCTCTATCAGCAACCCTCATCTCTCCCAGTGGATTTGGCTGCCAGCTAGCTAGTCCTTTTGGGTCCTCTCAATGGGCCCTCTCATTGGGCCTCCATGCTTTGCCCTTTGTCCTAATCTGGACAGGGGACACAGGGACAGCTGCTTCCCATGAGATCAAATTCCAGATCCCAACCCCTGCATTATCCTGAAACATTTTAAAATAGGGACTAGTTTTGCTCGGTGATTACGTATATGAGGCGTTCTCGATATGGAGAATATTTTGAACTGACTGCTGAAAAATCTATGGTGATATGATAACTCTCCATGCTCTCCGAAGAACATTTTATGAGATTCAACTTTTGCCAAATATCAATAGTTTCTTACCTGTCAGCGATCCAACTAGAGGACACTGCACCTGAACATCATCACTAGGCAGTAGCAACACTCTTTCTCAGTAGGAGCTGAAGACATTTAGAAGTAGAGTATGCTGACACCTAACCAGAATGAGTTTCTTCAGAGTGCAGAGTACCTTATTCAAGATCTAAACCAGGCAAGTTTCAGGGAAGAAATACTGCTTTAGTTACCTCTCTATTTCTTACACTAATTTATGATTTTTACAAGTTTAGTAGAATTGCATTCCCTGGCATCTGAAATTTATTTTTCTTTGAAGTCATTGGCATTTTCTCCATTAGATCCAATAGGAATCTTTAATTCACAGTACACTGGACTGATATTATGTCATGAAATGTTAGTAACATATCAATATTGAAAATAAATGACTTAACACCCTCAATAAAACAGTGGGTAAAGGAACATCACTAAAATATTATAAATATCACATTGAACAGTCCCAACCCACCTTAGCTGCAAATAGCACCTAAACCTTTCTGCATCAATCAGGAAAAGACAGCCATCCTTGAAAACAACAAGAATGAGTGTGAGCTAATGAACTTTAGATTCAGGAGAGCCATTCTTTGGATATGCATTGGGATGTAGGATGTGACATATGTGCCAGATTGGTGAGGGTTGAAGAACTCTCATTATTGGGTCTCAGTCCTCATTAACATCATGTCATTAAGAAAAGGAAGACCTCTGCTGAAGATTTATGTATCGTAGCAGCTCTCAGGTAAGTAAGAGCCAGGTGTAGGAGATCAAGCCTTGAAAAGTTGGGTCACTGAAAAAGAAATCACATGGATATTAAGAATATATTTTTCCCCATTAGTTTTAAAATTGTTGTTTACCGATTGTTAAAATATTGGAGATGGGAGAAATAAGACTGACTGACAGTCAAGAATCATTCATTAAAATGAGAAGCCAGTCTCCTGTGTGGATGGACTTATTGAAGAGAGACTGAGTTGGATAGGATTATATTCATTAGGGTTTAGAAGAGTGAGAGAGGATCTCTAATAGGGTTAAACAGGATACATCCAGAAAGAATGCTTTCAATGGTGGGTAATCCAGAAGTGGGGTCATAGTTTCAGGATAAGGAATTGAGGTGAAGAGAAAATTCTTCACTCAGAGTGGTGAATCTGTGGAATTCACTACCACAGAAAGTACTTGAGGCCAAAACGTTGTGTGATTTCAAGAAGAAATTAGATATAGCTCTTGAGGCTAAAAGGATCAAGGGATATTGGAGGAAAGGAAGATCAGGATATTGAATTTTATGATCAGCCATGACCAAAATGAATGGTGGGGGAGGCTCAAAGGACCAAATGGCCTGCTCCTCCTAGTTTCTATGTTTTTATAGAGAACAAATAACATAACAGCACGGGAAACAGGCCCTTCGGCCCAACGAGCCTGTGCCGCCACCCCAATGTTTCCACCTCTACCCGTGATCCCTGTCTATGTTTATAGATCTATGGATTAAAAATCAAATTTGAGACAATTTAGGAAGAATTTGTTTTGCCAATCAGCCTAAGAGCACATCTTTGGGATGTGGGAGGAAACCGGTGCACCCGGAGAAAACCCACACAAGCACAGGGAGAATGCGCAAACTCCCACAGACACAGGCCCAAATCCATATATCTGCACAGCACAGCGATAGTCACTGAGCTGTCGTGTTGCCCATCAAATGGTCCAGGTCAAGCATACACTAATGACGTAAAGCACTAGGATACTCTCGAAAAAATCCAAGAGCAGCCCTCTCAGGACCCATCACGTGTACGCCCCTCGTTAGACAACAAGGTGGACCAAAGCAACTGTAGGATAAAAACAAGTACATCAATATCATCACCAATATCATATGTTTCAGACAACTATTGATGGGAATGTTGGGAATATGGGAAAGAGATCATTGGAGGTGGGGAGATCTTGAGGTTAAACCTACAAGAATAAATCCAACCAGCATTGGTAACTCTGATTGCACATTCAGCTAAATATAGGGATTAAACTATCTGTTAGCACCATATGATGTTGTGCAGGTTCAGGGATTCACAAGCAAGATGCTGCAGAAAAGTCTGAATTAGATCCAGCAAGCAGTGCAAACCCTTCATATATAAAGATTATTTTGTAGTTAAACTGCTCTCAATGTGCACTTTGACTGTGAGCACCTTTATCTTTTCCAGGGTGGTGAGAGGCACCCCTCTGACTGAAAATGTGAGCAGTCTTCCTGCCTGTATTTGAAGACTTGGGGGTGGGATGATATTTAGCACTAAGAATGGTCCCTGCACGGCCAAATCTCTTGACCATTGTATGTTGCTTAATTAGAAGGACAATTTGTCAATGGCATCCAGAGCTACCAGCAAAAATGCGTCCCCTGCAGAAAAGCAAACTATGTTCCTAGTAACAAATAATGTTGCAAGTTCTTAATTTCATATTACTTAATATCTGCCTATTCAAACTGTAAAGAAAGAATTTGTAAAAAGGCAATGTACCCAGCTTTTTCCAACACTGAGTTTTTAACAGAACAGATTGTAAGAAATTAGTGTCAGATTTTATTAAAATGTAACAATGACTTTGAAGAGTATGGATCATCTGTTTCAGCACTAGTGAAAATAGGCAAAGGCACACAATTAGTATAGTCACGCTTCACTTCAAAGCATCACATCGCAATGTAGAAATTTGATTCTGTAAAATTAATAGTTTTTTGCAACCTTTGCTTCCTATATTATTCATCAATATTGTACAAGCAATCCTTTGTCTGAAAGAATGCTATTCCATCCTCTGAGTGAGAAAGACAGGGTTTGCATCCTACTCCAGACAATCCAGATGCCAATGGCATTCAGCGGGACACATCCAGGGAATACCTGGATGACCACCACCCATCACCAACCACCTCCCCCCCCCCCCCCACCACCACCACCACCACCACCACCACCATCACCACCTCCCCAATACCACCACCTAATACATACACATCCCACTTCATCATTTGGGTTGTGGGAGTCAGGAAAATCATCCCATCAGCTGCTAAGAAGATAGTTATGGCATAAAAGGAGCCATGTGCTGTTAATCAGCCAGCAAATCATTTCCTCAACTTCACACAAATCCCCACAGAACAAGTGTGAAAACATGACTTAAAAATATTAATTTGTTGCAAACCAAAGACAATGAATTTGGCTGCAGTAAAATACATCGCTGTATTACACTCCTATCAAATTACACCATTATCTCTACAGCAGTTATAAAGAATCAAATAGGAAAATGTATTCAACTCCATACAGAATAAATATGATTCTCTTTTCCATTTCAAAAGTTTTTTTTGCCTGATTCTGTGTTATTCCTTCTTCGTACTGGTACCTAAAGAGAAACTGTATTCGCCTGCCATTAATTCCCAAAATTGACACTGAATACTGATGCATCTTCCAACGTAAATGCAGAAATTAAATCACATTGAAATGGTCTGAAATAACGTTTCTAACTTTATGTTAAATCACAGACAAAGACCCTCATACATGCAGTGAACATTGTAAATTATTTGATTATCCCAGAACATGACCCCACACCCCACCCCACCAG
Organism: Sphyrna mokarran; assembly: GCA_024679065.1. Classification (NCBI taxonomy): domain Eukaryota; kingdom Metazoa; phylum Chordata; class Chondrichthyes; order Carcharhiniformes; family Carcharhinidae; genus Sphyrna; species Sphyrna mokarran. The sequence continues at coordinate 108,585,811 of JAGIQG010000001.1, read as the reverse complement.
CACATGCACATTTTTAAAAAAGGAAATAAATGATTAGACTCCAACACTCCAAGGTGCCTTAGTCATAGAGTCATGTCTAATTCAGTTCTCATTCAGCGCTGAATAATCATAACTGAATAAATTACATTTTAACACTGAGTACAAAGACTTCTGCTGTATCTGTATGAAAAGACGCCATCACAGTCTCTAAACAAGCTAGGTGTATACCCATATTTGGTCACGATCATATGCAATATTTGCATATAGCTCTCTCTCTAGAGATTCTCACAGGGCGAAATCACAACACCCTCACTGAACAAAACGGCTTCCTCTGCAATAATCAAGCATGTACCCTAGATAGTTTCTGCCTCTCCATCAATCTATTCTTAATGACAGCCTCAAAGGGAAATTGGTAAGTAACAACAGTATTCCCAAATGATATGACAAAGAAAATGATCTGGATAACCATTTTGTCAAATAGATTCAATGCAAAATGTTCATTGACACCATGCAGATCCTTGTCATTTCTTGACAAGCAGAGCACACTGGGAACAAATCCTTCTATCTCTACCCGCGGCCTATGCTGACTGGCCTATTCAGAGGATTGATTAAAAATGTTAATCAACGCAGTTATCAGGACTGAAAATTGCCATTAATTCAAAAAAGCTGAAAGACACAATAATCAATTAACCCCAAAGATTCTAAACTCATTTACTGATATCAAAACTTGCTGATTCATCACTAAATGTCTTTAAAACAATCAGTTGATTATACATACGCATCATGATGTAAAGCTGGAAAGGTCTAAAATGTTTCTTTCCTACAATTTATAAAATACTAATTTCACTTTTATTAAACCCCACAAGTTTTCTCCTTCAAATGTCAGCCAAACAATAAATTGAAGGCACTATTCAAAGCTTCTACATTATTTTATACTTAGATATTTGTACATTTTTTTAATGACAGTACCAGATGGATGCATATCAATGAGAGGAAAAAGACTACATCCAGCTGCCACTTGCTGGGATGCTTTCCTCTTGCAATTCTAGCAGTCTACTTCATTAACCTTTGTTGCAATCAATATTCATCACCCCACCCTTAACAGGTTAGCACACTGCATCAGCATCAGCCACCTACCATTCCGTGCCAACTGAAGAGAATCCTGGTACGGCAACAGTCCTCTACCGAAATCTTGATTCAAAGCATTTTGCTTTTCACAAGAGGGAAACAAAATAAAAAACAATGTACAGTGGGATGGAGAGAATGCACTGAAAGAAAGAGAGAGAAAGAAAAAAGCTGCTGGAGAGGAGAGAGACCTTGCTGAATCACCGCCATCACCCGTGTTAAACCATTGTGCAGTCCAATGCTGGCTGTACCACTGTGGAACCTACCAGATGAGACAGACAGAGGGCCTGGGGAATAAGTTGCTATAGCAACTGAAAGGAGCACACATGACGTCAAAGCTCACAGAAGCCTTGGGGTTGGGGGGGAGAGAGAGAGAGACTTTCATATTTGAGACTATCTCCTGTATGCTACCAGTGAGACTTATTTAGAAACCGATGCAAAACAGTTTGTCTGATACACCTTCACTTACAAGTCAAATGATATAGATGTAGCAGGTAATTAATAGACAGAGTGCACAGATGCTACTCAGCCCAAATGCTGTTTACTGCACTCGTCTTTTAAACATGCAGAATAATAATTTTGTTGCTGAAGTATCGTTGGAGAAGAAAATAGAATGTTAGTTCACAATAATTATTCAATATATAACACATAATGATACAATTCACATTTACCTATACAAAGTATCTGAACGTAGTATCATCATAACATTAATAAAATGCTGTTACTTTGAATTATTCTTTAAAATATTCTCTTGAACAAGAATGATAGGAATTGCCACCTCCCCACACACGCATGCACATACAACCTCACAAACACTTTCACACTCTCATTCTTACACATCAGTCTTTAGCTCTGGGGGCTTTAGTGCTGTCATATTATTGCACTGATGTGCTTCTCTCCAATGATTTTATTCATTGGTCCTGATTTTTAGGGACTATTCATAACAGGCACAAATCCCATGACAACTACTAAATCTCGCACAAAGGCCATAAAGGAATTTGCACCGAAGAGATTTCCAAGCATGATAGTCCCAGGTCCATTCCGATAACACGATTAGGTTCACAATTTGAATGAATTCAAATATCACTAAACAGCTTTACGCCATTGCTTCAGGCCACTGACAGCATAATAGCATTCTGATGGGAATCACTACTGGTCTCCAAAAAAGGAAACCAATTTTGATTACCATGCTGGGGGTGCAGAGGTGAATATAGTTTCCAGGTGATGAGGGGCATGGCTGGCCATCCCCTGGCAATGCCAAACTAGCAGTGCCAACTTGACACTGCTAAGGGGAGCTGCCAAGAGTGGAGCCAGTGGCAAAAGTCTCTAGGGGTCCATTTAGGGAGTTCACAAATTTGTGGCGGGTTGATAGTGGGGGGCGGTGGTTGTATTGTGTCTGCATGGTAATGGGAGGAAGGCAAATACTGAGAATGGAGGGGATGCATCATTTCCAATGATGCTGAGGAGAGGGGAATGCCCAAATGTCAGAGAGAATGGTGGGGTAAGGCAGGAGGAGGGGTGTGGGTTAAGTCGCTCTGATGCTTGTTGTGTGGGGAGAGGGGATGTATCAACCATTGACTGGGGGGGGTGAAGTTGGCTCTCTGTGTTTGAGAGTTGGGAGTATTTCCCTTGTCTACTGGGGGGTCCAGATGTCTGCGGGGGCCTTTACTTCAATCTAGAGATCAAAGTGCTCTTTAAAAATGGCATCCCAAACTCTATGCAATCAAACTTGCCGCCTCAGTCAGGTCCTGCCCCACAAAACATGTTCCCCAAAGTATCAGAAGAACTACAGAGAAAACATGGCTTTGTTCCTGGGCAGAAACACGCTGGTTTTCAGTTAGAACTTTGACAATTTAAATTTTCTTGCTGCTAGCCACAGAGGGTAGGGGGTGAAATGCTTGTTGGGATACATTAGTTGGCAACACATGTTCTTACGTATGCCTGTGCCACTGACATTTGCAAAGAAATAAATATAATTTGGCTTCAGTGTTGCTGGAAAATCTCCTTTGCACAAGTGATGTTGTTATCTAAATATTTACATCGACAACGAGCAATGTTTGGGTTCTTCTGTTAAAATCTAAACTTAGCTCTATGTTTAATTATAAAACTAAAAAGTTCAAACTTATATTTAAAATCTAATGTAAGATCACACTCACTGCACACATATTTTATATTAAAGGATGAGTAGGTCACTGCATAAACATAATAGGACAGATAGTCTGAGGTGTGTTTGCTTTAACGCAAGGAGTATGAAAGGTAAGGCGGATGAATTTAAAGCTTGGATTGCTACATTATTACCTGAATGGCTGTAAATTGGGAGAGGGGAATGTGCAATAAACCTGGGTGTCCCTGTGTACCATCACTAAAGATAAGCATGCAGGTAGAGCAAACAGTAAAGGAGGCAAATGGCATGTTGGCTTTCAATGCAAGAAGTTTCAAGTTCAGGAGCAGGCATGTGTTGTTGCAACTATGCAAGGCCTTAATGAAGCCATACCTAGAGTATTGTGTGCAGTTTTGGTCTCCTTTTCTGAGGAAGGATGTTCTTGCTCTGGGGAAAGACTAGCTACAATAGTATTAGGCAGGAGCTAGGGAATGTAGACTGGGGACAGCTTCTTGAGGGTAAATCCACATCTGATATCTTTTAAAAGTTAATTGTTAACAATTCAGGACAAGTATGTCACTGTAAAAATGAAGGATAAAGATGGCAAGGTTCGGTACCCCTGGATGACAAGAGAGATTGTGAACTTATTGAAAAAGAGGAAGCAGGCATACATAAATCTCAGGAAATTGAAAATGGATAAGGCTCTTGAGGAATACAAAGATAGCAGGAAAGAGCTTAAACAGGGACCTAGGAGGGCAAAAAAGGACCACAAAATCTCCTTGGCAGATAGGATTAAGGAGAATCCCAAGGCTTTTTGTGCTTATATAAGGAGAAAGATGACAGTGAAGGGAATTTATGTGTGGAGCCAGATAAGATGGTAAGTTCCTTAACAAGTATTTTGCATCAGTATTTACAAAGAAGAAGAATGTGGCAGATGGTGAGTGGAGAAAGGAGGATGTTAACATGTTGAGATAAAAAGTGGGAGGTATTGGAGGTTTTGAAAAACACTAAGGTGGACAAATCCCTAGGGCCAGATATGGTCTATCCCGGAACACTAACACAGGTGAGGGAAGAAGTTGCTGAGGCCTTGGCCAAAATCTTTGCATCCTCTTTGGCTACAGGTGAGCAGTAAGAGGTTGGAGAATAGCTAACATTTTTCCTCTGTTTAAGAAGGGCAGAAAAGACAATCAGTGCTAGGACCCCTATTGTTCGTAACATACGTAAATTATTCGGAGGAAAATGTAGGTGGTCTGATTAGTAAATTTGCAAATGATACAAAAATTGAGGGAGTAGCGAATAGTGAGGAAGATTGTCAGAGGATACAGCAGAATATAAATTGACTGGAGACTTGGGCCGAAAGGTAGCAAATGGAATTTAACCTGGACAAATGTGAGGTGATATGATTTGGAAGGTCTACTGCAGAAGGAAAGTATACAGTAAACGGTAGAGCACTTGGAAATATTAGCATATAGAGGGATCCTGGCATGCAGATCCACAGTTCCTTGAAGGTGGCAACTCAGGTGGACAGAGTGGTCAAAAAGACATATAGCATGCTGACCTTCATCAGTCAGGACATAGAATATAGGAATTGGAAAATCATGTTGCAGCTATATAAGACTTTTTTTAGACCACATTTGGGGTATTGTGCACAATTCTTGTTGCTATACTACCAGAAGGATGTGGATGTATTGGAAAATGTGCAGAAGAGATTTACCGGGATGTTCCCTGATTTGGAGGATATGGACTATGAAGAAAAGTTGAATAAACATTTCATTGGTGCATCAGAGGATGAGGGACAACCTGATAGAGGTTTACAACATTATGACAGGCCTGGATAGAATGATAGTAGAGGTCTTTTTCCCAAGGTCAAAAGGTCAAATACTTGGGAGCATCGGTAGAAAGTGAGACAGGGAAAGTTTAAAAGAGATATGAGAGGCAAGTTTTTCACAAGATGGTGGTGAATACCTGGAATGTGCTGCTGGAAGAAGTGATGGAAGCAAATTCTATAACAACTTCCAAAAGCATCTGGATACATACATGAGTAGGCAGGGAATAGAGAGATAGAGGCAAGAAAATATTAGATTGGAGAGGCATTTGTGTTGACACAGATTTGGCGGGCTGAAGAACCTGTTCCTGAGCAGTGTTGTTATTTGTCCTTGTTGGAACAATCAAAAATACCACCAAATATATGAACTAAATTTCTGACTTTTTAACTAATTGATTATGGTCTGTCAGTCTAAAACTTGGTTGTTACAGATTTCCATGCTGTGAATCTCCAGTGTGTCATTCAAAGAGCTTGCATTTATAAAGCATCATTCATAATCTCAGGATGACTCAATCAGTTTCACAGAAAATGAAGTAATTCTTGATGTATAGATCTAATGTAGAATGCGGTAGCTGTTTTTGCACAATATCACAAATACAAATAAGATCAGCAACTGACTAACTTGATTTGGTTATACTGGTTTACAAGGTACAGACAGAATTAAGGCAGGTTGGGTCACTAAAATTGACATAAATGAAAAGGTCAGTTTCTTGCTCATTGATGGACAATTAGTTTGGAATATTGTTGATAATAGGATGAGTTTCCCACTGAGCTGTATCGGGAACCATATTTGCATCTCATGAATACTCAGTAAAAGGCCAATTCACTAGAATGCCTTATCCTCACCAAATTAATTGCCCCACCAGCAGCTAAAAAGGACAATCTGATCTACGACTGTAAATAAGTAATATGCTTCACTCCACCCATGACTGGAGGTGAGTAAATGCTGAATTTGCCTTTCTTTAACACTGTTAAACATCGTATGCCTGTAGCACAAATTGTGCCAAAGCTGGGCACAATAGGCACAACCAGTTGGGAACAGTGAGATAGATTGAGGGCTTGGTGGTTTTTGAGGGCGGTGGGAGGAGCACAAGAGGAGAAGGTGAGATGAAGACAGGACCCAGTTGGGGGAAACATGAGAGGGGAAGGTGAAGCAGAAGGGGGTTAAGGAACAGGGTGGAAGATTGAAAAACAAGAGTTTGAAAACAGTGCAGGGAGAGGTAAAAAACTCTCCAGGGAAGGATGAAAAACTGGCAGGGAAATTTCAGAAGCTGTCCTGGGCTCAAGGCCACATTGTCGGGGGTAGATTTTAGAGACTGTCCTCAAGCAGTGGACATGGGGTAAAGGGCATATTTCAAAGACTGTCTTGGGTTGTATGCGGCAAGGTTAGAAGGCTCTTGCCTTCCACCATGGAACAATCCCTGTCCTCACCAGCTAGTTCTGCTGCCTATTATTCGAATGTGTGTATGTCCTCCGCTCTGACATTCCTGCTCTTTCATCTTTCACTTTTCATAGAATGATAGAATCTTTACAGTGCAGAAGGAGGCCATTTGGCCCACTGAGTCTGCACCAACCATAATCCCATCCAGATCCTATTCCCCTAACCCCACACATTTATTTGCTAATCCCGCTAACACTAGGGCCAATTTAGTATGGCCAATCAACCTAACCCACATATCTTTGGATTTTGGGAAGAAACCGGAACTCCTGAAAGAAACCCATACAGACAGGGGAGAACGTGCAAACTCCACACAGACAGTGGCCTGAGGCTGGAATTGAACCCAGATTCCTGATGCTGTGATGCAGCAGTGCTAACCACTGTGTCACCATGCCACCCTTTTGCAGTAGGAAATTTTGTTCTGTATAAAGAGAAATGTATTGTGAGTATTATGGGTAAAAGAGCATTTCAAAAAAATGCATGAATGCCGTGTGCATTCAGCCCTCCCTAGTAAGGGATCAAGATACCATTTGTGCAGGACCTTACGCGAGATAGTGACCTAAAAATTGCTGGCACACAATCAGTGCTGACGGTCCATGTGCTGGTCATATGTGACATCTCCATAGACTCTAACCCTTAGACTGCCTGATGCTCTTGTGTGAGCGTGAGTTTGGAAAGAGTAGAAGTTTTATTTAACTTGGTGGGGAAGAATTGGCGCACAAAGGATTTTCCCTTTTTATTTGCCACCGGTGACCTCCTCCAGGGCCAGCATAGTTAAGTGGGATGACTTTCTGCTCCTATCCCAAGTAAAGGGGACCTCCTGCCTCTCCTGGATGAACTGGAGGAGAATCCCCAGGGAGGCTTCACTATAAGATGCTGATGGTTTTGTTCTCCTCACTGCCATGGATCCCCAATGCAACTGGAAATCTGGCCTACAGTGAGTGGATGTCTTACTGGGTGCCGCATAAATATGGTGCCAGGACCTCTGATTTAGTGGCAGGGTGGGTGAATCTTTGCCTACCCCACCACAAATTTTGCCAAGCTCCTCATTAATGCATAATTAATGACCAGAAAAGTGGAAGATCCTTTTGGTTCAGCCATCCACACTGCCCAGCAGAAATCATACCAACTTTCCCACCTGCCTCCCAGCTTAATATTCAGAATAGAAAATTACACTCACATTTTGATCAGGACAACAGTGAGAATTTCTCTTTGCAATGGGATCTTTCACACCATGCAAGTAAGCAGTTGGAGCTTCATGTTAATATCTCATTGAAGAAGCTGTAGTTCTAATGGGGATGTAGAGATGCCGGCGTTGGACTGGGGTAAACTCAGTAAAGTTTTGCAACACCAATTTTAAATCCAATCAATTTATTTGATAGTAAATCCGCGAGCTTTTGACACTGTGTTGTGCCTTCGTCAGTGGCTAACAATGTGTGTGAAGGGAATCCTGAGCATTGGTTAGAGAATTGTGTATTTTCTCCAGACAGCACAGTAAGTGAGGTTTTTTGCTAATCCAGGCAAGTTACGGGGGTTACAGATAGTGTGACATGAAGTCAAGATCCCTGTTAAGACCGTCCTCATGTGTGCGGAACTTGGCTATCAGTCTCTGCTCAGCAACTCTGCGCTGTCGTGTGTCACGAAGACCCCCTTGAAGAACATTTACCCGCAGGTCGGAGGCCGAATGCCCATGACTGTCTGAATTGTTTAACCATGTCAGGATTGCCTTGATTGTTAGCGACTTTAACTGTTGTATGGCAGGTTAGATGTACCATGCTTCGGGACATCCTTTTGTGCAATGTATTAGGTAGACAACATTGGCCGAGTTGCAAGAGTATGTACCGTGTACCTGGTGAATGGTATCCTCATGTTTGATGATGTTGTCCATGTCCAATAAATTGGTTGGATTTAAAATTGGTGTTGTGAAACTTTACTGAGTTTACCCCAGTCCAACACTGGCATCTCTACATCATGACTACTATCGACACCGCATACTGCCGGATCCAAGTGGAGAGGATCTCCAAGAGGATTGCACATATCGACACAGACGTCAAGTTTCTACAGAGATGCAAGAAAGCAGACAGGATACCAAAGGGACTACAGATCACGAACCCACTCAGGTCAACCTATAACACAGACTATGCTGAGAGGCTTTGCCGTCGCACCTCTCTCACACTCCTCAATCACCTCATACACCAGCTGTATAGCAAACGCCGCACCCTGGAAAGTAAAATGGAATACATATTCTCAACTTGCACTCAGGACGCAGATCAGCTGCAAAACTTTGCCAAGCAGATGAGACAAAGAAACTACACCATTTACATGCACACCAAGAACAGGAAACTTGAAAAACTCGGCATCGCCACTGGCAACAACCAAGCCTCCCTTGGCACCACAGTAGAAAACAACACTACCGCAGGGAGGTCCATTGTTAACCTGTCGGACTACACACTTCCATCAGAGGAAATCGAAGTTCTCAGCCGAGGGCTCAATTTCTGTCCCACCACCAAAATGGACCCCATCAGTCTTGCAGCGGACACAGAGGAATTCATCAAGCGAATGAGGCTGCGTGAGTTCTTCCACAAACCCCAAGAGGCCAATAGCGGACTCAATGAGATAGCTAATGAACCAGAACAGCCGACAGAGGGATCCGCAGTGCAGCAACCGAAGAGGAATGAATCCAATTGGACTCCTCCGGAAGGCCGCTGCCCCCGACTGGACATGTACGCCCAAGCCATCAGGAGGTGCGTGAACACCAGATTCATCAACCACACTTACAAGACAGTCCCGAACATCACCCAAGCACAAAGCAAGGCCATCCGTGCTCTCAAGACAAACCGCAACATTGTCGTCAAACCAGCAGACAAAGGAGGCGCCACTGTCATACTGAACAGAACGGACTACTGTGAAGAAGTGTACCGACAACTAAACAATGTGAAACACTACAGACAGTTACCAGCGGATCCGACCAAAGAAAACACTCGTCAACTCAACACTCTGATCAAAACCTTTGATCTGGACCTTCAGAACACCCTCCGGACTCTCATTCCACGTACTCCCCGCATTGGAAATCTCTACTGCCTCCCAAAGATACACAAGGCAAACATACCCGGCCATCCCATCGTATCGGGCAATGGGACCCTGTGTGAGAACCTCTCCGGCTATATCGAGGGCATCCTGGAACCCATTGTACAAAGAACCCCCAGCTTTTGTCTTGACACTACGGACTTCCTACAGAAATTCAGCACACATGGAGCAGTTGAACCAGGGACATTCCTTGTCACAATGGATGTCTCGGCACTCTACACCAACATCCCCCACGACGATGGTATTGCTGCAACTGCCTCAGTACTCAATGCCAACAACTGTCAGTTTCCGGATGCAATTTTACAACTCATCCGCTTCATCTTGGACCACAATGTCTTCACCTTCAACAATCAGCTTTTCATCCAGACACAGGGAACAGCCATGGGGACCAAATTCACACCTCAGTATGCCAACATCTTCATGCACAGGTTCAAACAAGACTTCTTCACTACACGAGATCTTCAACCAAGGTTGTATACTAGATACATTGATGACATCTTTTTCCTTTGGACTCATGGTGAACAAGCATTGAAACAACTGTATGATAATATCAACAAGTTCCATCCCACCATCAGACTCACCATGGACTATTCTCCAGAATCAGTTGCATTCTTGGACACACGCATCTCCATCAAGGACGGTCACCTCAGCACCTCACTGTACCGCAAACCGACAGACAACCTCACAATGCTCCACTTCTCCAGCTTCCACCCTAGACACGTTAAAGAAGCCATTCCCTATGGACAAGCCCTCCGTATACACAGAATTTGCTCAGATGAGGAGGATCGTGACAGACACCTCCAGACGCTGAAGGATGCCCTCGTGAGAACAGGATATGGCGCTCGACTCATCGATCGACAGTTCCAACGTGCCACAGCGATAAACCACACTGACCTCCTCAGAAGACGAACACGGGACACGGTGGACAGAGTACCCTTTGTTGTCCAGTACTTCCCCGGAGCGGAGAAGCTACGACATCTTCTCTGGAGTCTTCAACATGTCATCGATGACGATGAACATCTCGCTAGGGCCATCCCCACCCCCCCACTTCTTGCTTTCAGACAACCGCACAACCTTAAACAGATCATTGTTCGCAGCAAACTACCCAACCTTCAGGAGAACGGTGACCACAATACCACACAACCCTGCCACAGCAACCTCTGCAAGACATGCCAGATCATAGACATGGACAACATAATCAAACGTGAGGATACCATTCACCAGGTACACGGTACATACTCTTGCAACTCGGCCAACGTTGTCTACCTAATACGTTGCAAGAAAGGATGTCCCGAAGCATGGTACATTGGGGAGACCATGCAGACACTACGACAGCGGATGAATGAGCATCGCTCAACAATCACCAGGCAAAACAGTTCCCTTCCTGTGGGCGAACACTTCAGCAGTCATGGGCATTCGCCTCCGACCTGCGGGTAAATGTTCTTCAAGGGGGCCTTCGTGACACATGACAGCGCAGAGTTGCTGAGCAGAGACTGATAGCCAAGTTCCGCACACATGAGGACAGTCTTAACAGGGATCTTGGCTTCATGTCACACTATCAGTAACCCCCGTAACTTGCCTGGATTAGCAAAAAACCTCACTACTGTGCTGTCTGGAGAAAATACACAATTCTCTAACCAATGCTCAGGATTCCCTTCACACACATTGTTAGCCACTTTAACACTTGAATAGCAGGTTAGATGTAAGGATTCGCATTCTAATCAGCAATCTGTAACTGTCTGTGTGGATATGAGTGCCTCTGCAGATCAGAACACTGCATTTGCCTGATGAAGGCACAACATAGTGTCGAAAGCTCGCGGATTTACTATCAAATAAATTGGTTGGATTTAAAATTGGTGTTGCAAAACTTTACTGAGTTCTAATGGGGAGCCAGCTCTACAACAGATTATGTATTCAATTCACTGTCATGGGGCTTGAACCCTCAATCTGCTGACCTGAAAACAAGCACAGTGTGACTGAGCCACAGATGCCACCTAAGATTAGCTTTAATCCTGACTCATTTTACCCTGCTTTTGCCACTGATTTCCCTTTACATTTATTGTTAATATGAATTAAATACTTTGTTTAATAAATATGTTTAAAATAGCAATGAAATCTGGGACATTCATAGAGTAAAAATTTTTTAAAATTAAATAAACAATGTGGCAGCTTTCAGGCCCATGTACAATGACTGCATTCCTTCTTATTTCCTTGTGTTGTAAGTCATGTCGAATTGACGCAGTGTTAGTGAACCACTCACTGATTGGATATCTAATGAGATAATACACTTCAGAAACTTCATATTGCTGCCCCTTACCCCCAACCTTACAGTTTCACTGAACTAATTTCTCTAAAAATGTAGTAACAATCATTATTACTTTGATTAATAAAACACTGTTTTTATCTTAGCCAAGGACTAATTAAATTATCTACATGAAAATTCACAAGCTGTAAAGTTTTGATAAGGGTTTTAACTATTTAGTTAAGAGAAAATAAAGTTGAGATAGATTTGCCCCATGACCTCCCACATTCCAATGGTCATTCTTTCCTCCTCATTCCCTTGTTACATCTTTTAATAAACTGGAGATGTTATGTTGCTGCAGCATGTCAATGACATGGCTGCAATCTAGACTAGTCCTGCTTTAAAAAATGATGTGGAGATGCCAGTGGACTGAGGTAGGCTTCTTACTGTGCTTTAAAAAAGGCATTTGAACAAAGGATCAGTCAGTACAAGTGAGATTTGGGTCCCGTTATCGATTTGAGGGACTAATATTCTGTGCTGAAAGGACACCAAAGAAATGTCCTTAGGTAACCATGAGCTCACCTGTACAATAATTGCGTGCATCAAATATGTAAATGAGAGGCCTTTTCAGTTTCTTTCCCAGGAGTTGGACAGTGATAAATGGAAAAGGCCTGAAGACTCCTCAGTTGTTAGTGACTGAAGGCAAGGTTAGAGAATTATTTGTGTGAATCTGATGTCAACTTTAATTTCCTGCGAGTTGCAGGCAGGTGAATGAGTGCAAAATTATTCCCTAGGCCAGGTTTCAGTTTGGAGGCATTTTAACACCTAGATCCCATCTGCTGTTATAGTCAGTTGACAGCCTACAAATAGGCTGAAAGCAGCGAGCTCTCCGTTTGTTAGGCATAGGCCTCAGGTGATTGAAAGTGCCCAAATGGTACCAAAGGAATGTTCACTGACAAGCAGGTAATTCAAGGGTTGTGTGCACATTTCACAAGATGACTTGGGAAACTAGTGTTCCATCTGGCCCACACTGGGTTTTGTATTTACCATGTAGTGCCTCTTCATCCTTCCCAATTGTTGTTGTCCTCCCTTGTCCTGGTTGGAAAGTTATGACACCTTTCCCCAACAAGTCAGAATTTAAAATGTAGTTGGAATCCCTCTGAGGTGGATGAGAAATCTTATGAGGCCAGCTGAAGCAGGAGTCCCATGAGATATGCTGTAAGAAATGCCATGGGGGTGGAGTGGGGGAGCAGTCTGAACCACTGGGAGAGCTCCTTCATGGGTGAACAAATGTCAAAACAGGAGTACTCCCTGAAACTAATGCCCACTAGAAGGTTTCCAGTATGTATCTGCAGTCTCCCATGTGACAGAGAGCCCCAACCCTGACTCTTACCACCACTGGTAAAATGCCACAAAAAGCCCTTAATTGGCTACCTAAGTGACTCAATCAGTTCCCAGAGCCATCTGCCACATTTCCTGGCACTGGTGTTGGATGTCTTCCCATATCCTTTCGCTGGCTTCTTGCCTCCCAACTTGTCCTCGAATGCTCTATAAAATTCAATCTTTGTTCTTGATTCACTCACCCGAGAAATATACTTCTGCTGTGCCACATCAACAAATCATTGCAATAGTTTAAACACAGCAATCAGTTCAACTCTCAGTCTTCTACATTGGAGGGAATATAAACTAAGCTTATGCAATGGAAGCTTAAAGCTTAACTCTTTAAATCCCAGTTTCAATTTGGGCATTGGTCATAAGATGAACACAAAGTTCATCATGAAGTACACAATGGAAATAATAGGGACTATTGGCAGACATTTCCAGGCACTCTGACTGTGGACAAGTAACACTCTGACTGATCATATATCTCAGATCACGAAAGGTAAGGGAAATTTCCTACCCAAAATTGAAATGATTTGTTGGCATGGCACAACAGAAGTATATTTTTCTGGTGAGGGAATCAAGAACAAGGACTGGAATTTTACAGTCCCCCTGACCTCAGCAACCCTCCCTCCCTTAACCAAGCCTAGGTCCCTGCTTACCTTTTTTAAGGGCACAAGTTCATCAATGCGCCTTCTTCTTCCAAGTGTAGCCCCAGCAGTGACCACTGTGCCTGATGGTGCTGCTGACCCACTGATTGTACTACTGACTCTTGGAGATGGGCTCCCACCTCAATAAGGATAGCAGCCCTGGCAGCTATTTAATTGGCTGAAGTACTTTCTTGTTCATTTAAAAAGGGTGTGCTAAAATATGTTGCATCTGGAGATCAGCAGCCAGGATAGACTTTCTATTGGACTTATGCATGACGGGGGGAAGTCACACAGAGCAGTGTAATATGGACTGAATCAAATTGTTGAGGACCGACCTCTGTAATGCTGGAGACTCCAGGTGGAGGCCGAGATGGATCGTCCACACAGTGCTTATGGCTGAAGACTGTAGCAAGTACTCCAAGCTTAACTTCTGCACTGATGTACTGGGCTCCTCCATCAATGAGGATGGGGATAGTCGTTAATCCTCCTCCTTCCTGCCTAATTTTCCATCACCATTCATAGCTGGATTTGGCAGTACTGCAGAACTTAGATCTGATCCATTGTTTGTGGAATTGCTTAACTCTGTCTGGGAGGCACTGTTGTAGTGGTACTGTCACTGGATTAGTAATCTACAGACACTGTATAATTTTCTGGTGACCTGGGTTTGAATTTGAAAGCAATAAAATCTGGAATAAACTATCTAATGATGATCATGAAACTATTATTGATTGTCTCAAAAACTCCATCTGGTTCACTAAACATTTAGGAAAGAAAGTCTGCTGTCATTACCTGGTCTAGCCTAGGTGTGACTCCACACCCACAGCAATGTGGCTGACTCCTAAATGTCCTCTGAAATGGCCTAACAAGCCACTCGGTTTAAGGGCAATGAGGGCTGAACATTAAATGTTGGCCTTGCCAGCATTCCTGATAAAAGAAATTTTAAAAATCATTTACTATTGTGCTGTTGAGCACACAAGTTATTCTGTTTTGTGGCTTCACCAGATAGATGACTCCATTTTAGATATGTCTGCCCTTCATTGAACTATTACCATTTCAAAGACTAGGATTTTCACCCAGCTCCTTTACACAAACTCTTGGTCACACCGCACAGCTGATCTGCTCGAGTGTGAGTTAGACCCAGCACAACTGAAGAGCATTATACTTTCTCTGAATGAGATCTGTGAATTAGGAAAATGAAGTAGAAGAGTTTAGAAATAGCTCCTCTTGCTTCATTTAGTGTAGTGTGGCCCAGCTTTTCTGCTGGTTGCACATCCAGCACAAAGCAAATTATATCAGCCGAACCAGCACAACATCCACAGAACTACATATACAGATCACAATCAACAAATCACAAATCTAGTTTCCATGATCTTTTGCACAGTTTAGAAAACATCACTCACAATCAGGCTCCCGCTCCAATCAAACTATTTACATTTAGAAGTCTCACAACAACAGGTTTGTTGGGAATCAAGAGCTTTTGGAGCACTGCTACTTCTTCAGGTGAGTCAATGTTGATATGCATGATCTTCTTGGAGATCTCTCCACTTTGAGCCAGCAATTTGCAGTGCCGATGGTAGCTATGATGTGGAGGTGTTAGTGTTGGATTGGGATGGGCACGGTAAAGAGTCTCACGACACCAGGTTAAAGACCAACAGGCTTATTTGGAACACAAGCTTTCAGAGTGCCGTTCCTTTATCAGGTGAGTCACCTGATGAAAGAATCTGATGAAGGAGAAATGCTCCAAAAAAATTGTTCTGCTGTTGTGAGACTTCTTACTGTATCACCCCAGTCCAATGCTGTCATCTCCATATTTGCATTTAGACTTTCTGCTAATTGCACCTTTTCAGACCTTCAAGGTTGGGGGGGGTGGTTAAGATTAAATTATTTTTTGAGATACATGTCACAAATTTGCTCCTTTTAAAAGCTTTTAAATATTTCATAACTTTGTTGCAAAACTGATTGATCTATACTGATGTAACTACAAATGGCTCTTTGCTGCATTTCATTTATAGACATCGTCAGTTATTTAAAAACAGGCTACTCAATGGTGATGAAGTAAATAGTCTGATTAGAAATATTTAATCTATACCCGTTTCCAGCCATATTAATCAAGCTGTACCAAAAGGGAAGGAATATTTTCTGACGCCAAAAAAAAATTACATCCTGTAACTTTGCCCAATTTGCTGGATTAAGATAAATTTTAAGTTCTGCAATATGAAATGATTTTGAGCGGGAAACGTCAAACTCAAAAATAGCATTTCACAAAATTTGCACAACTTGCAGCAAAATTTGTCCCAGTCTGCCAATTGCCCCTAAACTGGAAACTTTTGGCCAATTGTCTTTAGCTTGGAAATTGTAGAACAATGTACGAAGAAGGAGACTACACTTCCTGTGTTTCCACCCTGTTTCCTATGTTTTGCAGTTGTTAAATCCTTGGACACAAGACACAGGAAAATTAGTTCCACAGTCTACATTGGTAAACACACAAACTGGGCTTATAAATTTCCACAAATCTCTAAATGATAGCACAAGAAACTGCTGACTACTGAAAATTTTCTGACAAGCCAAAGATACTTCCCTCTTAGGAATTACTAGCAATTCTACAGTATGATTACTTTGGTAAACAATAAGATGATGACAGGGGACTTGTGACCTTCCCCAGGAGGGCTCCCACATTAGTACCGAATACATGACAACCAATGGGAATTTCATGTTAGTTTGTCCTGTCAAATGGAGGCAAATTCACAAAACAATTTCCAACTGTAGATTTCACAGCATGTTAAATGTGTCATTGTCAAACACCGGTACATTGATTAGCTTTGCTGCCTCTCAGTGCCAGGGACTGTGACAATTCCCAGCTTGGGCCACTGTCTGTGCGGAGTTTATACATTCTCCCCATGTCTGCACGGGTTTCCCCTGTGTGCCTTAGTTTTCTCCCACAGTCCAAAGATGTGCAGGTTAGGTGAATTGGCCATACAAAATTGTTCCTTTGCATCAAGGGCACTAGCTATGATAAATGCATGGGGTTATGGGGATATGTTTTATTGTTTGAAAAATACTCACATTTATAGTTTTTTGGTTCAAAATGAATGGTCTCACAATTAATCACATTGAAATCTATCTGCTACAGTTTTGCCCACTTAAACCATCAATGTCTCTTGGTAATTTCATGCTCTCAGCTACATTTTTTGTATTTGCATCATTGGTAAACTTGGATATATGGCTCTTTATTGTATTATCTAATCATTAATAAATATGGTGATTGTTGAGGCTGTGGAATGGATCATTATGGAATCCACAGGCTAAATTCTCTTTCTAGTGTTGAAATACCAACATTGGGCACAATTTTGGCTCCCGACCCCATGTTGCATCAGCTCTTGACATCCAACATGTTTTTTTTAACCAAGTAGGTCAATTAATGGCCAGGATGCAAAAATCCTGTTCAGTTAAGGACAGCAATTTAATTTTATGAAACTGGAAGACCAAGACCAATAGGGGGTTTCCCAGCATTGACAAATTGGCAATCCAACCAACTTAGTTGGGAGCTGCTGATGTAGGTAATGGAAAAAGGAGGCATCCTGTGTGGACTTTTTTCAAAAATGTAAAAATAAAAAGAGGCCACAGCTATCAGGGTGACCTGCAGTCATAGTCGAGACAATCTTTGGGGGAAGACAGGGGAAGGGGACTGTTGGGAAGTTTTGGTGATGGTAAAAAGTAGACAATGGAACAAAAGCCAAAAGCCGTGGATGGTGCAGGAGGGAGGGGTTCAGGTTCCTTAACAATTGGGACTCATTCTGGGATAGGTGGGACCTCTTCAAGAGAGATGGTCTATACCTGAACCAGAGGGGGACTAATATCTTGGGGGGAAAATTTGCTAAGGCTATGATGGGGGCTTTAAACTGATTCGGGGGGGGGTGGGATCCTAAGTAGTTGGGGTGCTGAGAGGGATGAGAGTAAGGGGGTTATAGAAGAGAGTTGTAAAACACAGCGGCGTACGTGTGGGGTGGGGCATGGTTTGAA
This sequence comes from Sphyrna mokarran, assembly GCA_024679065.1. Taxonomy (NCBI): domain Eukaryota; kingdom Metazoa; phylum Chordata; class Chondrichthyes; order Carcharhiniformes; family Carcharhinidae; genus Sphyrna; species Sphyrna mokarran. The sequence continues at coordinate 108,567,964 of JAGIQG010000001.1, read as the reverse complement.
ATGCGTATACTTTAATGCAAGGAGTATTCGCAATAAGGGGGAGGAACTTGCAGCTTGGACCATTACCTGGAACTTCGATGTTGTGGCCATTTCAGAGACTTGGGTAGAGCAGGGACAGGAATGGATGTTGCAGGTTCCGGGGTACAAATGCTTTAGTCGGAGTAGAGAAGGGGGTAGAAGGGGGGGGAGGAGTGGCGTTACTGGTCAAAGACTGTATCACGGTGATCGAAAAGAAGTTTGATGAGGACTTGTCTGTTGAGGTAGTATGGGCTGAGATTAGAAACAGGAGAGGAGAGGTCACCCTGTTGGGAGTCTTTTACAGACCTCCTAATAGTTCTAGAGAGGTTGAGGAAAGGATTGCGAAGTCAATTCTGATTAGGAGTGAAAGTAGTAGGGTAATTGTGATGGGGGACTTAACTTTGCTAATATTGATTGGAATAGCTATAGCTCTAGCTCGTTAGAGGGGTCAGTTTTCGTACAGAGTGTGCAGGAAGGGTTTTTGACTCAGTATGTAGATAGGCCAACTAGAGGTGAGGCTACATTGGATTTGGTGCTGGGCAATGAGCCAGACCAGGTGTTAGGCTTGGAAGTTAGTGAACATTTTGGTGATAGTGACCACAATTCGGTTACGTTCACCTTAGTGATGGACAGGGATAGGCATGAAGCTGGGGGCTGTAGTTATAGCTGGGGGAAGGGTAATTATGAGGCCATCAGGAGAGAATTAGGGTGCGTAGATTGGACTAGGGAACTACAGGGACTGGGAACATCTGGAATGTGTTGCTTATTCAAGGAGCAGCTGCTGAGAGTCCTTGATAAGTATGTCCCTGTCAGGCAGGGAGGAAATGGACGAGTAAGAGAGCCTGGGTGTACGAAAAGAGTTGATTTGCTGGTTAAGAAGAAAAAGGAGGCTTATGTCAGGATGAGGCTTGAAGGCTCAGGTAGTGCAATGGATAGCTATAGATTAGCTAGGAAGGAGGTAAAAATTGAATTGAGGAGAGCTAAGAGGGGACACGAGAAGATGTTGGCTGATAGGATTAAGGAGAATCCTAAAGCTTTCTTTCGATATGTTAAGAATAGAAGATTGGTTAGGGCAAGATTAGGACCAGTCATAGATAGCAGTGGAAAGTTGTGCGTGGAGCCTGAAGAGATTGGCGAGGCACTGAATAAATATTTCTCTTCGGTATTCACGCAGAGTGCTGGAAATGTAGCTGTGGAGAGCACTGAGGTACAGGGTTGCAAATTGGGGAGTATTGTAGTAGATAGGGAGGATGTGTTAGAAATTCTCGAGGGTTTGAAGTTGGATAAGTCCACTGGGCCGGACGGGATTTACCCTAGAATTCTCTGGGAGGCAAGAGAGGAGATTGCAGAGCCTCTGGCTCTGATCTTCAGGTCCTCGTTGGTTACGGGTGTGGTTCCGAGGACTGGAGGATAGCGAATATGGTCCCATTGTTTAAGAAGGGGAAGAGAGACCTTCCAGGGAATTATAGGCCAGTGAGTCTTACTTCTGTTGTGGGCAAGGTATTGGAGAGAATTATTAGGGATAGGATGTATAGTTATTTAGAGAGAAATGAATTGATTGGGGATAGTCAGCATGGTTTTGTGAAGGGTAGGTCATGCCTTACTAACCTCATTGAGTTTTTTGAGAAAGTGACCAGAGAGGTGGATGGGGGTAAGGCGTTTGATGTAGTATATATGGACTTTAGTAAGGCGTTTGATAAGGTGGCCCATGGAAGACTTCTACAGAAAATGCAGATGTGTGGAATAGAGGGTGATTTAGCTAATTGGATTAGAAATTGGCTGGCAGATAGAAGACAGAGGGTGGTGGTTGATGGGAGATTTTCAGCGTGGAGTTCGGTGACGAGTGGTGTGCCTCAGGGGTCTGTTTTGGGGCCCCTGCTGTTTGTAATTTTTATAAATGATCTGGATGAGGGTATTGAGGGATGGATCATTAAATTTGCAGATGACACTAAAGTCGGTGGAGTGGTAGATAGTGAAGAGGGGTGTTATACTTTACAGAGTGACTTGGACAAGTTGCAGAGCTGGGCCTAGAGGTGGCAAATGGAGTTTAATGTGGAAAAGTGTGAGGTAATGCACTTTGGCAGGAACAATAAATGTGTAGAGTGTAGGGCTAATGGTAGGGCTCTTAATAGTGTTGAGGAACAGAAGGATCTTGGTGTATGTGTCAAGAGATCCCTGAAAGTAGGCAGTCAAGTGGATAAAGTTGTTAAGAAGGCATATGGAGTCTTAGCTTTTATTGGTAGGGGGATTGAATTTAGGAGCCGCAGCATCATGTTGCAACTGTACAAAACTCTAGTGCGGCCGCACTTGGAGTATTGTGTGCAGTTTCTGGTCGCCACATTATAAGAAAGATGTGGAGGCATTGGAGAGGGTACAGAGGAGGTTTACTAGGATGTTGCCTTGTATGGAGGGCAGGTCCTATGAAGAGAGGTTGAAGGATTTGAGGTTGTTTTCGTTAGAAAGGAGGCGGCTAAGGGGGGATCTTATTGAAACATATAAGATAATTAGAGGTTTGGATAGGGTGGACAGTGATAGCCTTTTTCCTAGTATGGAAAAAGCTAGCACGAGGGGACACAACTTTAAATTAAGGGGTATGAGTTATAGGACGGATATCAGAGGTAGGTTCTTTACTCAAAGAGTGATTAGGGAGTGAATGCCCTGCCTGCAGCTGTTGTAGATGCGCCAAGTTTGGTGGCGTTTAAGAGGTTAGTTGATAAGTATATGGCTGAGAAGGGAATGGTTTAGTTAGGAGGGGCATTGCTTTTTATTTTGGTCGGCACAACATCGAAGGCCGAAGGGCCTGTTCTGTGCTGTATTGTTCTATGTTCTATGTTCTAATTGGGCTGCCATCAGGAGTCACTTCCATTTATCAGATGAGACGTGGCCTCAGTGGGCATTAGAGTGGGCGTGGGTGGCAGTGTATCCACCTGGAGAATTCCAGCTGTCAGCTGTTCAATGGCCTTAATAAGCTCCCTACTGTTTGAGGTCAAATGGCTATCATTATTGTGGACAGGGAAAGAATGGTTAGAACAATGACTTAAAACAACAATAGCAATAGTAGCTTTAAAATGCTATTCTGGCCAAGAGCTAAGCATGCTGAGAATTTTGGTCAACTTGTACATTTAAATCAAATGTTGGTCGTAAAGAGGTTCTAGTCTGAAGCTGTGATCTAAAACTTCCCGTGTTGGCCCAAATAAGGGAAGTCGTTTACATTAACTGAGACACTGTGACTGATTTTTATGGTTGCAATGTATGGAGTATGCAATTTGAATCAAGTCCTTCAAAAGAAATTTCACTGGATGTTTGAACCATGTGATCAATTTCTGGTTACACAAATGACAGAGAATGTTCTGGAAGAAAGTGGAGAATTGTGGATAAAGAGACATGCAGTGATATTTTGCACTGATAATGCCAAGTGACTGATCATTGCAAGAAGACTTGTACCCTGAAGGATGCTTCAGAGAATAAGAAAATAGATTCTACATCAAGGATATTTATTGGCCAAGGTTTTCCTAAACTTGGTAATATCTATTTTCAGTTAAATAGTTGAAGTTGATATTTAGTTAAAGCTGATGTTCAGTTAAAGTTAAAGTGCAATTTAAGTATTAGAGTTCAGTTCAAAGTTGATGTTCAATTCAAAGTTGATGTTCAGTTCAAAGTTGATGTTCAGTTAGACTTAACGTTCAGTAAAGAGTTAATGGGTTGCAACTATATTTGAGTTGGTACTATAAGTTTTAAATAAATAATTGAATTAACTGTGCTTGTTTGTCTCATTTAACTGGAATGCTTGGAAGGTGTTTAAATTAAAGTTGTATAACACTATCCTGCAACCAACCTCCTCAGAAATGGCCCTGAGGTAGGAACATGGTGAAAAACAGCTCCATTAAACTGTATTTGAATCATTAATTTCTTCAACTTAATTTACTCAATCGATCTCCACTCTCACATGAAGCCCTCTCAATTTAACAAGAGTGTGAACTCCCAACTTAGTGAGGCCCCTACCTTTGATCATGATGCCCTACTGGCCATACATCCTCCAGAGTTAGAACATAGAACATAGAACATAGAACATTACAGCACAGAACAGGCCCTTCGGCCTTCGATGTTGTGCCGACCAAAATAAAAATCAATGCCCCTCCAAACTAAACCATTCCCTTCTCTTCCATATACTTATCAATTACCCTCTTAAACGCCACCAAACTTGGCGCATCTACAACAGCTGCAGGCAGGGCATTCCATTCCCTAATCACTCTTTGAGTAAAGAACCTACCTCTGATATCCGTCCTATAACTCATACCCCTTAATTTAAAGCTGTGTCCCCTCGTGCTAGCTTCTCCATCCTAGGAAAAAGGCTATCACTGTCCACCCTATCTAAACCTCTAATCATATTATATGCTTCAATAAGATCCCCTCTTAGCCGCCTCCTTTCTAACGAAAACAACCTCAAATCCTTCAACCTCTCTTCATAGGACCTGCCCTCCATACCAGGAAACATCCTGGTAAACCTCCTCTGTACCCTCTCCAATGCCTCCACATCTTTCTTATAATGTGGGGACCAGAACTGCACACAATACTCCAAGTGCGGCCGCACTAGAGTTTTGTACAGTTGCAACATGATGCTGCGGCTCCTAAATTCAATACCCCTGCCAATAAAAGCTAAGACTCCATATGCCTTCTTAACAACTTTATCCACTTGACTGCCTACTTTCAGGGATCTATTGACACATACACCAAGATCCTTCTGTTCCTCAACACTATTAAGAGCCCTACCATTAGCCCTATACTCTACACATTTATTGTTCCTGCCAAAATGCATTACCTCACACTTTTCCACATTAAACTCCATTTGCCACCTCTCGGCCCAGCTCTGCAACTTGTCCAAGTCACTCTGTAACACCCCTCTTCACTATCTACCACTCCACCGACTTTAGTGTCATCTGCAAATTTACTGATCCATCCCTCAATACCCTCATCCAGATCATTTATAAAAAATACAAACAGCAGGGGCCCCAAAACAGACCCCTGAGGCACACCACTCGTCACCGAACTCCACGATGAATATCTCCCATCAACCACCACCCTCTGTCTTCTATCTGCCAGCCAATTCCTAATCCAATTACCTAAATCACCCTCTATTCCACACATCTTCATTTTCTGTAGAAGTCTACCATGGGCCACCTTATCAAACGCCTTACTAAAGTCCATATATACTACATCAACCGCCTTACCCCCATCCACCTCTCCGGTCACTTTCGCAAAAAACTCAATGAGGTTAGTAAGGCATGACCTACCCTTCACGAAACCATGCTGACTATCCCCAATCAATTCATTTCTCTCTAAATAACTATAAATCCTATCCTTAATAATTCTCTCCAATACCTTGCCCACAACAGAAGTAAGACTCACTGGCCTATAATTCCCTGGAAGGTCTCTCTTCCCCTTCTTAAACAATGGGAACACATTCGCTATCCTCCAGTCCTCCGGAACCACACCCGTAACCAACGAGGACCTGAAGATCAGCGCCAGAGGCTCTGCAATCTCCTCTCTTGCCTCCCAGAGAATCCTAGGGTAAATCCTGTCCGGCCCAGGGGACTTATCCAACTCTGTATGTATCCAAAATCTGTTATATTCAAACTGTAGGAATTATTGTCCTGTTTGGGATTGATTACTGAAATGAGCTAAAATAATGTGCAAAAAGATTCTAAATCCAAAATTTGGAAAGAGTTGTGATGGAGATCCCTGGAACACCAGACTTTAGCTATCTCAGAGCAACTTTTATGGCCTAGGCTTTTCAGTCTTTCAGTAATTATTTGCAGATCGTGAGAATTTTTTCCAGAATGATTTATCTTGTGATTTATTGTAAGATATCTTGAAAAATATAATGCTGAAGAGAGAGGCTGGACAAGATTTGGAAAACAGGAAGAAGGCAAATATTGTAAGGCAGGAATTGTTACACAATGATTTCCATTTGCCTCAGTTTAAATAAGGAGAGAACAATTTCTTGAGAATGCTTCTAATTCAAACATGCATAGTTGCTTGCATCAAGAGAGATCACTTTGTCTGGATCAAGAAAAGTACACTGAATTAGGGATAAGGAACAGAACAATGTGATTTGCCAAATGATAAAGTGCCAATAGCTTTAGACTGTACATGTTAACGTGGAAAATCCATGAGATTGATACACAGCAGTGGAGACTTTGGTTGGAATTCTCCATTCTCAGATGTCTCGCTACTGCTACCAGCAAGAGTGGAAAATCAGACACTGTATTCACTGCAGTGGGACCAGAGAATCCGAGATGCAGGCAAAATCAGTGAATTCTGGCCTCTATTCATCCTCAGCACATTTGATTGTGTATAATTTGCATTTGACTATTATTATCTAATATATAACAGTGGTGATGTATCCAAAATCTGTTATATTCAAACTGTAGGAATTATTGTCCTGTTTGGGATTGATTACTGAAATGAGCTAAAATAATGTGCAAAAAGATTCTAAATCCAAAATTTGGAAAGAGTGAAGGAATTAAATTCCTTTGTTGCTTGCAATCACGATTACAAAGTTTCTTTTCAACCAAAACAGGTACAATAAAACTTTTGCACAAATCTTTTTCCAACACTACACTAACCTATATGTATGGCCTTATGTTCTCTTACATCATTGTATAGGCAGTACTGTACTCAATCACATGTTAACCATTTATGGCTATAATAACATCTCGCAAGTCTCTAGCCAATGTATTTGCAAGTTATCCCAATTTACCCGACATATTTAGATAATTACTACTACTGCATCATTCCCCTTAAGTCTCTGAGTTTATAGATTCAGCCAACTGGAGGCCTCATAATCCTTCCATATCTTGTTTTCACCACCAAGTTCAGTTGGGCTGGTAAACCTTGCTGAACTGGAAGTTATTCTGGCATCTGGGTGTCTTTTTATTTTCTTTTTCTCTTCCATAGCATTGAATCACTGTTTATTGATTCCCCATTTTTTATTGTGAATGGTTGTTGGTTTATCCTATTCCTTATGGGGAGAACAAACTCTCAGCTTGTTTATACAGTGTATTTTTTTTCTTCTTTTATGTGGCTTGGTGTGATGCATATTGAGATTAGCATTTCAAAAATAGAACATTTATTCCCACTCGTTTCACAGTTGTACCCAAATCTTTGATTACTCTTTTATTTTCCAGTTGTTTTTCAAGCTTACAAATCTTTTCAGTCTGCTTCACAAAGACACTGGTAAGATCAAATGTTTTTGTTTCAGGGTTATCTGTGAATCTCTTATATAAAATTAACAACTTTACCTAAGCATTCTGTTCCTTTCAGAATCTTTCTTCCCTGGTCACTGACTGCTCCTTAGACTTCTTCAATTCATTTGTCTGATCTTCGTTTGATCTGCATTTTTGAATTTTCCTCACATGTTTTTAATGTCAAGAGTTGCTCTTCCATACTCTATATCCCATCCTGCATGTTGTTCTAAATGGATCAAAGTTTAAGGATTTCATCAAGTTTTGATGTTTGTTCTGCTTACAAGCAACTGCTGCAGCAGCAACTCTTTCTCAATCTTCAAACTTTTTGCTCTTTTTCAAAGCTCCCTTGTGCATTTTCAGACACCTCAGAAATGTGTTTGTCCAGATCTTGAATAGTTAATTGAAGACCTCAGTTTGTTTGAGTTTCCATAGATACATGGTCAGCTTGAATTTTAAGTTTCAAATTTCCCTTTGATAAGAATATATTCCAATCTTACGTTTTTTCTTTCTCCACTTGCTGCAGAGCTTTGTCCTTGTTGTTTGCTTCAGTTTCAGGATGAGAAGGTCTGCCTCCACTGAAATCTTAACTCATTCCAGTTCTGTAATGGTATTACACATGACTTCATTACCTGCTTACAGTGTGAAACTTGTCCTTAAAATGCTAATCAGTTAGCTCAGCACTTTCACCTGCTGCTGCAGTTTGGGAAATATGTCAGAATTTTTAAGCTCTGTACATTCCACATCTGGAATTTGTATTTGTCAAAGGCACTTAATATAACAGTGAAGCTGGCTGAGGTTTCATCAATATATTGCATTCGGACTAACTGATCAGCAAGTTCACCAAATAAGTATAACCATTTATTAATCTAGGCTTCTTTTGATTTTCTGCTTCTACTTGACGTACTCTGGTAATTTAAATATTTTCTTCCTCAAGAGACCCAAATTTGTGTCAGATTTGGCCCTTACATGAACACAAACTGGTTTGGAAGAGTGAAGTTCTGATCAACTCCAGAGAGGAGCACAAAATCTGGGCTGGCACTTCGCTTCAAAAATAGCACTCCCATCTGATGTGTTAGTGTCTCAGCACTTTCAGCTCATGCTGCTATTTTCAAACTGAGTGCTTGGTAGAATGGAACTGGGAACCCACTGACTTCCAATTAACCACTCTATAAGCTGCTTGTGGAGACTGACAATGGCTGGAGAGGGCCAGAAAATGATTTTCATATCATAAATTGGCACACACAAAGAGTCTGGTGCGAAAGCTTTTGGTACAATGTGGGGTGCCATCAAGCCATGTTTACTCTGAAGGAACATTTCTGACAAAAAGGATTGTTATGTCAGAATTACTGTAAATGCCTTTTGTCGACCATTTGGTCACTTCTCTGAATCATGAGACTTCTTGCCCTCTCACCTCCTGCCTGCTGCATTCTGCAAGGCAATGTCAAGCACCTTCAAGGTCAAAACTTTGAGCATTCTAGTCAGCACTCAGTTCCTTCGTCCTATCAGCATTTCGGGAGAAAGAATGTAGGGGGGAGGTATATGATAAAGGGTAGACCTATTAAGAGTATAGAAATGCAGAGAGACCTGGGGGTGCAGGTGAACAAGTCTCTGAAGGTGGCAGAGCAGGTGGAGATGGTTGTGAAGAAAGCATATGGTATGTTAGCCTTTATAGGAAGGGGTATAGAATACAAGAGCTGGCCTTTAATGTTGCAGTTGTATAAAACGTTGGTTAGACCTTATTTGGAATACTGCGTCCAGTTCTGGTCGCCTTACTACCGGGAGGACATGGAGACTCTGGAGAGAGTGCAGAGGAGGTTTATCAGGATGCTGCCTGGTATGGAAGGTCTGAGTTACGAGGAGAGGTTAGGCAAATTGGGACTGTTTTCCTTAGAAAGATGTAGACTTAGAGGAGATCTAATAAAGGTGTACAAGATTATGAGGGGTATAGATAGAGTAAACAGGGTTAAGCTCTTTCCTAGGATGGACTCGAATAGCACGAGGGGTCACAGGCTTAGGGTGAGGGGGTAAAGTATAATTTGGATGCTAGAGGGAGTTTTTTCACACAGAGGGTGGTGGGGATATGGAATGCACTGCCAAGTAAAGTGGTGGAGGCAGGTACTCTGGAGTTATTTAAGAAATACTTAGATGGGCACATGAACAGAATGGGAATGGAGGGGTATAGAAAACTGATTTAAAATAGGGATCATGAGCCTTGGGAGTCCTGGGAAGTGTGTAAATAGATGATGATATTGATGTACTTGTTTTTATCCTACAGGTGCTTTGGTCCACCTTGTTGTCTAACGAGGGGCATACACGCGATGGGTCGTGAGAGGCTGCTCTTGGATTTTTTTCGAGAGTATCCTAGTGCTTCACGTCGTTAGTGTACGCTTGACCTGGACTATTTGATGGGCAACACGACAGCTCAGTGACTATCGCTGTGCTGTGCAGATACATGGATTTGGGCCTGTGTCTGTGGGAGTTTGTGCATTCTCCCCGTGCTTGTGTGGGTTTTCTCCAGGTGCTCCAGTTTCCTCCCACATCCCAAAGATGTGCTTTTAGGCTAATTGGCAAAACAAATTCTTCCTAAATTGTCTCAAATTTGGTTTTTAATCCATAGATTTATCAACATGGACAGGGATTGCGGGTGGAAGTGGGAACATCAGGGTGGCGGCACGGGCTCGTTGGGCCGAAGGGCCTGTTTTCCATGCTGTTTTGTTCTTTGTTCTTTGTTCATGCCACTATGTGGGTGCCAAGCTCACCTTCGACCCAATTAGTGGATCCATGTTTGAAGGGAGCATCATGTCAGCGACACAGATTTGGCAGTGGATCAGAACCCAGAGAAGATCTGGACATTGGATTTCTAAGCCAGATTGAAAAACAGATCCCATAAAACTTAAAGATTGGATCAGACCATGATCAGTGCAACTCAGCTTTCAACTATACAGAAGACTGAATCAGCAACGAAAGCGAGGGTTGCTTTTTTGTACTTATCAGTTCACTTATGGATCTGAGTTTGTCCTCAGAAATTATAACACTTCTTGTTAACTAATATTGTAAGTTATCAGTAATAGCTTTGAAAGGTGAACGCACATCATCAGGTCTTTTGGAGGTATTATCATGTTCCACAGAAAAACTGCAGTTTCATATATCATAGAATGATATTTCATCCCTCCAACCAGACCTTAATAAAGGATGCCATTATTCAAGATACTGCAGCAGTATCGAATTTTCTTGTACTCCATTTTTCTGAAGCTGTATTGATGTCAATGTCTCAAATTCCAGTGTTTGTGCTGTAAAGCAGTGAAATTAGTACATTCACTTGCTGATCGTAATTGCTCTGTTTTGTTCTGGGAAAACTAACAGTTGCAGTGGGATGCAAAAATCTTCATTCATGTATTCATTCATTTATAAATTAGATATTAGTTTCGTCTTATTCATTTGTAGGATGTGGGCAACGCTGGGTAGACCTTCATTTATTGGCCACACCTAATTGCACTTGAGAAGATGATGGTGAGCTGCTTTCGTGGACTGAAAATACACCCACGGTGTAGTTTGTGCCTAATAACTGCAGAATCGATTTCTCATTTGTTGACCATTTTGAAATATTTAAATTACTGTTTCTACACATTTCTTTGGTGTTTTTTGTGTTTATGAACCTCAAATAAGGTATCAGTTAGTACATTATTGTGAACAATTGCCATTCTGTCTACTAGCCAACAACAGTGACCTTGTAACTGACATGTTAAGGACATAACTTTGGTTTTGCAAATAAGTAATCATATGGATTACAAACCAACTGAAATCAATAGCACTGGATGTTTTCCCCATGGTCAGACTTACTTTAAGTACAGGAATGGTTTTTTTAAAAAAAACAGTGAATGTAATTGAGGTAAATGTAACTGTGTAACTGTGTTGAATTTGCATAAGAAAATAACAATGAAAGGAAGAGCAGAAGAATATTAGTGTCAAGGCAGCCCTTTATTATAGATCAACCCACATAAACACCTTCTCGTTACATCCTTAAACCTTTTCTATCCTAAACAAAAGCAGCTAGTTTCTTTTAGAACACGTATTATTATCTGTTCAAAATATTTTCTCAGGTAGCACATTCCACAATTCTATTACCCTTTGGGTGAAAATTCTGAAGGGAATGATACCAGTGTCTTTGAGAAAGAGCAGAAAAATTGGGCAAGAAAACAAAGCTATACCAAGCCCAAAGGAACGATCTCTATCATAAGATCAGTGCCGTGAGTAAGGGTTTCCTCTAAGAGATACTGGTGGTGAGAATCAGAGAGACTCTCTGATTCTCACATAGCAACTGCATACTTAGCTTGGTTTCTTCTGACAATGCTGTTACATTATCAAAGTTATCCCCATGCGGACCTAATGAGGTTTCATGGTGCTGATGATGTTGTCAAACCCCTGCCTGCAACTATGGTTAAAATGGTAATTAGTGGGAATATGTTGAGAACTTAGTGTGAAGGCTCCAATCAGCATTTTAGCTACCCACCCAATGCATTTATGCCAGATGGTCTGAGTTAAAGTCAGAGCTTTAGAGGATTTCATGCACAACGTCATTTTATACAATGATTGGATGTGGTTTAAGGGGTGTAGTCGTATCACATTTTCCATCAAAGAAGTGTGGTGGGTAAAGCCCTGTCCCTGAGCCAGAAACCCTACGTTCAAGTTGCACTCCACGATTTGATGGCCAAGGAAGGTGCATTCATAACATGACCAAACAGGTTGATTATCAACTTATAATTCCTGCCAATGCCAATGGCAGGAACATCTTCCAACATATGCCAATGGCAGGTGGTAAGAGGTGTGATTCATAGTGACCCACGTGATGAGAAGAAAATACAGCCTCTGTCGTCAATATCCATAGCTCCAGGCTACAACATGCATATGTTGCCACAGCAACCAGGACTGGTTGAAATCCATTTGGTTAGTTGGCTGGACAGCTGGTGTAGATTGAATGGGTGTCAACAACATGCGGTTTGATCCCCATTCCAGCTGAAGTGGATTTGAGAGTTGTCTGCAAGCCATACCCACAATGAACATTATGGTGCAGTGAGTCAGACCTGCCTTTGGGTACATATCTCAATAATTGAGCTCTTGTAACACATAATTTCAGTCATTTATCACCATGCAAATTTTGTCACAGAAATGGAGAAGATACACCAAAATAAGCTTAAACAAATGGAAATAATAAAAATTGATGTGATATTTCTCAATCTAAAGGAAGAATGTGGCATTTTATACCAGATTAGGCTAATTGGCAGAACAAATCCTCCCTAAATTGTCTCAAATTTGGTTTCAATCCATAGATCTATAAACGTAAAACAGAGATCACAGGTAGAAGTAGGAACATTGAGGTGACAGTGCGGGCTCGTTGGGCCAAAGGGCCTGTTTCCTGTGCTGTTCTGTTCTTTGTTCTTATTACCCAAATAGAAGAGCTTGAAAAGGAAAGTGCTAATGCTGCACTGAAGAACATTGTGGTTGCCTCTGCATTATGAGACATTTTTGTAATATTTTCTACTTTTAACAATAAAATCAACTGCCTTCAGTTTGAAATTGTAGGAGTGATTTAAATTGCTCAATTAAGATCGACAAATCATGGTTCTGAAATTCTGGGCTTGTCCATTTCTGAGGGGATAAACAGTCAATGTACCTGGGGCAGAATTTAATGAGGGAGATTGAGAACCCAACAACCAGCCCAAAATCCCAAGGCAACCTCGCTTTAGTCCCTCATCCCAGGTACCATTTTAGTAAATATGTTCAGGTGTCGGCTGGAAAAAGCTCATTCCTAGGCGCCTACTTGTGCTCACTTCTTTCTGGCTAATTTAAGTAGCCATCTTCTTTCAAAAAAAGAAAACTTGCAGCTACTCACCATCCTGACTTGGGACTACATCACTATTCCCTTGCTGGCTTTGGGTCAAAATTTTGGAACTGCCTCCCTAACCGCTCTATGGCTCCCTACACCACACGGACTGCAGTAGTTTAAGAAGGCCTCTTACCACCACTTTCTCAAGGGCAATTATGGCCATAATTAGTGGCCTAACCATTGATGCCCCCACCTCATCAAAGAACTAAAAAAAATGATCACTTCATAGATAATAAATTACTTCAAACTGCATTGACTTCAATTGTAAATGTTCTCTTTTTATAGTATCAAAGCAGATGTCTTTTTGATTTCATTAATGTTTAATTTAATAATGCAATTATGGAAAGATACTTTAATTTGTGAGCTGCAAATACCTTGAACTGTATTATGACTTAATTTTTAGTTGAACTGTTTCAATGCACTATCTATAGAAGGCATTAATGTTTCTGGTGCTGACTTACATTATCAATTCAGCCTTGATTAGTCTAACATGATTTCTGGTCACTTAGCTCCCATGCATCTTCAGCGGATATTCTGAATGTCAGTGGAAAATATACAATGTTGCATCAAGGAGCCACTGGAAGATCAGACAAACCAGAGTTTCAAATTTATTAAATAATTTATTATACTTAATTAGAGCCTTTGAAAGTAAAACAGAGGATATCTCCCCTAAGCAGATCTATTTTTGAATGCAGCACATCAATCTACATCCATAATTGCTACTCTGCTAAATGATTACAATAGCCCAGAGCATGCTCAGATTTGTAGTTTGCAATTATAAGAGCATTAAAAATAGTTAATGTTTCATAGTTACTTAAACTTCAAAAAATATGATGTAATTTCCATTTAGGTCTACTCCCACAAAAGCCACCAAAATCTCAAATACTGCAGTGCCAAGCAGGGCTCAGTTTTATGTTTCATAATTGAATGATTGGCAGCATCTCAGAAAATGAGGCTAAACTAGAAATATCTATCAGAATCATGCTGTCAGAAGCACATTAATTATGGCTATCATCAGTTTCAAATATACTATTTAGATTATTTTATCATGTTATAAAGTATAACGTGCTATCTGTATAGCCATATCATTAGTACAATTAAGAAATGAACTTAATATTCAACTGAATTGATCCATTTATTATTGTCACATGTATTAGGTAGTATTGTTTCTTGTGAGCTATGCAAACAAAACATATCATTCATAGGATACGTAGGGGAGAAGAAAAGGGTGCAAAATATAGCATTGCAGTTACTGATAAGATAAAGAGAAAGGTCACCTTAATATGTGATAGGACCATTCAGAAGTCTGATGGCAACAGGGAAGAAGCTGTTCTTGAGTCAGCTGGTACATTATCTCAGACTTTAGTATCTTCTTTCTGATGGAAGAAGATGTAATAGAGAAGTCAGGGTGTATGGAGTCCTTAATTTTGCTGGCTTCTTTCCTGAGGCAGGGGGAAGTGTAGATGGAGTCAATGGATGGGAGGCTGGTTTGCTTGATGAGCTATGTAACTATCTCTGGAAATTTTGTTGCAAACCTAAAATTCATCCCTGAATCTTTTTGGCAAGATTAGTTCTTCTTTGCAGTAGCAAAGATCTTTGATAGTTACTTAAACTTCAAAAAATATGATATAATTTCCATTTAGGTCTACTCTGACAAAAGCCACCAAAATGTCAAATACTGCAGTGTCAAGCACCAAAATATTGGTTGTTCAGTGACTGTTTTCACAGGCAAGTATTAGATGCAGTTAATCCTAATAAGAGGTCCAGTATGTACAAGCTTGATATGTACCAGAAGTGCATCAAATACCATATAAGATCTCCTTTAATCATCAAAGATGCTTGTCTTTAACTAATGGTATGGTCCTTGTTTATGTAAATTAGGAACCTACTGCCTGTTATGATCTCTTTGTGAAATTAGTAAACAACTGACAGGTTAGTATGTGTTGTGTCTGCTGTGGTGTGTCTTTGCAAGCTCAGAATTAGAAAACATTTGATCAATCTTTTTACTTGCTTAAATCTGGTACTAAGAGGAAGAGGAGGAGGAGGACACCACTTAACTCCACGTTAGAATTGTGGACTACTGAGATGATACAATCACTCCGGCTATTCTCCTCTGCTGGATTTAATTTAGGCTGTTGTTCAACTCACCCACATAACTGTCTCTGAGAATGGTCCTAGTGCCCACAGATTGTCACTCACACAGGTGGTATTAATTGGCAGAGCATTTTACATCCTTGGGAAAAGAAGATTGGTTGGTGTATAAAATAGATAGTCAAAAAACCATTGTCTGTTTAGTACAAGTTCACCCCCATTTGATTTAATTGTTACAATTTTGTCCACAGACTCCGATTTATCCCAAACTGTTGGAATATGCAGAAGGAGATGACAACCCTTCCACAAATTTCTCCCATTCAAACAAACAGGAGGTTTGAACTACTGGTACTTTTATTTCTCAGGAGGAAAACTGACCAGAATTTTACCGGCATATCCGCCCCGGAGTCAGGGTGGGCAAGGCTCACAGAATGGCATTCTCCTTGGCCTTGTGCGGGATCTTATGAGCCATAGCGGGTGAGACGATAAATTCCGGCAACAGAGTCTAAATTAAAAATAGCTATTGAAGTATTAAACTTTATGCATCAGATTTTGTCTTGAGCTGATATTAGCGGCTTCTGAATATCCAAAAAATACCATCCAAAACGCAAATGTGATATTTGAAATAAAGATAGAATTCTGGATGTCTGGGAGCATTGGTGGAGAGAGGAACTAAGTTAACGATTCAGAATCATGAAAGTTTATCTCTCTTTCTCTCTCCACAGATTTGAAATCAAAATAGGATTAGCCTTAATGGAATAACCCCACCAACAGATACAACAGTGTAAATCAACTGTAACCTATGTAAGGTTAGTTTCACGCTTAAGATGCTTCTTCTTGTAAGAGAATTTAAACATTTTTAAAAATAAGCAATTGCCCATTTAAGACAGATTTGAGGAAAAACATGTTCTCTCAAAAGATTGTGAAACATTGGAATTCTCTTCCTTAAAAAGAGGCAGAATCTTTAATATCTTTGAGGCAGAAGATAATATATGTTGATAAGCAAAATGATGAAAGGTTATCATGGGTAGGCAGGAATGTGAGGTTAAAAGTAGATCAGCCCAGATCTTATTGAATGGTGGAGCAGACTCAAGGGTCCTACTGCTGCTCCTAATTTGTCTGTTGCCTGTAACTGAATCTACTTCTAAATCTCCCATATTCAGCTCAAACAGCACCTGAGAAAACTTCTTACTGATTCATCCCAATTGGTCTGTAAGGGGGAAATCTTAAGAACGTTGAAATATTCCAGCATCAAGACCATTTTCTGTCACAATCTGACAAGAGTCAGAGGTACATCAAGTCTTCAATTGGCCACCTATATATTTAATATCCAATTAGAGCTGTGAGTGGATTCCCATGAGAGGGTGCCTAATTAGACGGACCACAGCATTTGATATATGGCAACTCCACAAGGTGAAATGGACCCTTCTCAAGCAGGGAAGGGAGAATGAGAGTGCCTCAAAATAGAGATGCCTTCAGAAGCCTGCCCACTTGTTGCAAGCCCATAACTCCATGGGAATAGTCATAGTCCACACTCCACCATGTGACATGATAATAGGGCCAATTAGATGAGAAACCAATGGACAGAAGGGCCAATCTGACATTGGGGGAATCTTGGTGGCGTTCACTCCTCAGCCTGAAGTAATTTCAGAGTAGATACAGCCTATAAGAATAATCTTGAAATTCTTTTATAGTGAAGACTCATAAAAGATCATCTATCTTTTCAAGTCAACAAATAATACAAAACGATTAGAATGTTGTGTTATCACAACTGATGCTAACCTAGACTAAACATAATCATAAAGCAACTAGTTGAAAATAGTACAGGATAATTATTTCTATTTCTTTCAATTCTAAATGCAATTGATTAATAGCTTGGACATAAAACAGAGTTAAACTCTGAACCAAATTTAAACATTTTCCACAGCACTCACAGTTCTACTATTTTAAGGAAAATCTCGCCTATGTTAATATTTATCCTTGAAATTCAAAAAGAGCTTAGAAGCTTGTTCATGGGCCAAAAGTCACACTTTATCAGAGACAAATTGATGTTCAGACTGTTTTCTTTTTGAACTGACCTAAACATTTAGATAAGTTGAGCCATAAACAGGTATTTGCTCTGTCATTTTATTTTGCTGTGTACTCAATGTGTCAAATGAACACACCATTTACATTAAAAAAAATTGTATTAGAATCCTACAAAGGCATCAGATGTTTGACAATCCAGCTTGTACTTGTTAATGTTGCTGTAGTGACAACAGGACAAAATCGTTGCTTGAAGATAAATCAATTTACATAAATCAGTGTCTTAAAAGCATTGCCAATGATAAATTGACTCCTATCTGAATTTGGCTGTCATTATTCAAATCTACAACCCCAACAAGACTCTTTGCATATCATAATACATGCCAATTGCTATAAAAAAGATGTAGTGGAAGCATCTTGGAAGTTCAGTAAAGGAAGTTCCCTTTAAACAAAGGTATGGATAAAAGAAATAAATGGAAAGGTCAGATCAGATACAGCACAGAGGGATAAGCAGTGGAGCCTAAAGATTAGAGACATGTATTTATTTTCGTATGCTCTATCTAGGAATTAATCAAATGCCAAACCATAATTACGTATAAACAAAATAAGAGATAAACTAATCTCCAGATAAATGAACATTTGAGACACAAGCCTGCAATTTCTGTGTCATGTGGAAACTTGAGCGTCAGTGTGTCTTGGGCGTGTGTGCAGTAGATCGTATGGGAGTCTGAAGGTTTCCTGTATCATGAGATCCAGAAGGTGATCACTCGATAACCACAGGGGCTGCAGAAGGACAGTAAGTGTCTGGTTTTCCAGAACTGTAGGAAGTGGCAGGCTGTGCAGGAATCCTCCAGGAGAGTGGTGCCAGGGTAAAGGTCATTATGAAATAGTACACAATATTCTGGGCGAGAAAAGGAGAAATCATGAATTATGTACTGTTTTGAAACTAACAACATAGGAAAGAAAAAAAACTGAGTTCCTGTGGCCAGAGTTTCAAAAGCTAAGGAAAAACAAGGAACAAATAAAATTACAGCACAGGAACAGGAAAAAAAAACAAGCCTGCACAAGCCTCTAAGCCTGCACCGACCTAAAACGGGCACAATGGTAAAATTGGGCCCAATGTGTCAAATGAACACACCATCTACATTCAAAAAAATTGTATTAGAATCCTACAGAGACTTCCTGGATCTCCTTACAAACTCTGCCAGATTACTCCCAGTGCTATGCATGAGTGAGTTATGGATCAGTATGGCAAGGCTGATTAAGACGTTGAAGGTGAAATGGTGCAAGATAGAGAGCTTCAGATTCCTCAAAGAAGGTGACTAGTTCTAGGGAAGGAAAGAACTGTGCAAGATGGACAGGTATGATCTCAACAATGTCTTTGCAGGAAAATTAACTAGTACTGTTCAAGAAGATTTCAACTAATTTGGTATGACAAGTGGCCTAACAATGAAGCATTAGAGAGAAGAAACAAGATGCACAGAGGGAAAAACAAATAGCATTAGAATAATTAATATTTCAAAGAGTACAGATCAGACAAGAAAGAAATGAAAGTCAAACTAGGATGAATTGGAGTACAGATGTTTAAATGCATTGAGTATGAAATAAAATTGGAAAGCTGAAGACACAAACTGTCATATAGGATTATGATATAATGGCAATAATGGAAACCTAGCTCAAGCAAGAGGAAGATTGTGAACTTAATGGGCGAGAAAATCATTTTTGGTGCTATACAGCCTTACATTGATTCTCTGGGGGATAGGTAGCACATTGGGCTCTCAGAATCCTACATTGCAGAAAGAAGCCATTCAGCCCATCAAGTCTGCACCAACCACAAACCCACACAGGCCCCATTCCCATAACCTCATGCATTTATCCTAGCTAGTTCCCTTGACACTAAGAGGCAATTTAGCAATCTACTAACCCGCACATCTTTGGACTGTGAGGGAAACTGGAGCACTCTGAGGAAACCCACACAGGCATAGAGAGGACGTGCAAACTTCATACAAACAATGACTCAAGCCAGTTATCATCCCTGACACTGTGAGGCAGCAGTGCCACCGTGCTTGTGAGTGTTCTTTAATACCGCAAATGGAGAAAGCCACCACAGCTATTACCTACATATCCCTGAAGTTACTCTCTTGGGAATCAATTCCTGGCCACATAGTATTCAGGAAACAGAGGGAAAGCAAGAGAAAGAAGAGGTGCAGTATTAATTAAAGATACCAAAATCTAATAAGCACTTGAGGGTTCAAAGGCAGAATCTGATTAAAATTTAGGAATAATGAATTTTTACACACTGAATGTGCACTTTATGCCAAATAGTGGAAATGAGATGCAGGAGTAAATTTGCAAGCAAGTTACAGAAAAATAGTCATACAAAATAGTGACAATGAAGGACTCAAAAGGGCAAAGAGGGCAGGAATTCCTGAAATGCATACAAAGGGAATTTTCTCAATCAGTGTGGTTCCAGCCCAATGAGGAAAGAGGCTGTGCTGAATCAGTTTCTGACAAATGAAATGGATCATGTTCCAGCACAATACCATTTGGGTAACAGTGAACATACCATCATTAGTTTCAGTGTGGTCATACAAAAGGATCAGGACTTAGAACATTCAAACATGAAAATATCCAACTGGAGCAGGGATTATTCCATTAAATTGATAAGAAGCCCATCTCAATTGTACTGAAATCAAATATTCTCAGGTAAAATAATTAATGAGCAATGATGGCCTTCAGGGTCCCATTCCATGGATGTAAGCACAAAAACCTAGGATGTAATACTAATGCAGAATGGAGAGAGTGATGCACTACTAGCGGTGTCATCTTTCAAATGAAATATTATCTGAGACCATGTCTGTTTGTTCAAGTGTACATTAAAGATCCCATATCACTAGTTTGAAGAAGTTCAGAGACACTGGGGTTTTCTCCTTAATGTGAAGATGCCAGCAGTGGACTGGGATAAACACAGTAAGAAGACTCACAACACCAGGTTAAAGTTCAACAGGTTTATTTGGTAGAGCACAAGCCTCAAGCTCTCGGAGCACTATTCCTTCATCAGATGAGTGGGATATCAGTTCAGAAACAGGGCAAAAAAGACAAATGCAATTTACAAAATAATGGTTAGAATGTGAGTCTTTACGGGTAATCAAGTCTTAAAGGTACAGGCAATGTGAGTGGAGAGTGGGTTAAGCACAGCTAAAGAGATGTGTATTTTTTCCAGCCAGGACAGTTGGTGAGATATTGCAAGCCAGGCAAGTCATGGGGGTTATAGATAGTGTGACATGAACCCAAGATCCCAGTTGAGGCCATTCTTATGTGTCCGGAAGTTGATTTCTGCTCAGCGACTCTGCGCTGTCTTGTGTCGTGAAGGCCGCCCTGGAGAACGCTTACCGAAGATCAGAGGCCTAATGCCTGTGACCGCTAAAGTGTTCCCCGACAGGAGGAGAACACTCCTGCCTGGTGATTGTCAAGAGGTGTTCATTCATCCGTTGTCGTAGCATGTGCATGGTCTCCCCAATGTACTATGCCTCAGGACATTCTTTCCTGCAGCATATCATATAGACAATGTTGGCCGAATTGCAAGTGTATGTATTTAGTGGATGGTGTTCTCATGTGAGATGATGGATCCGTGCCGATGATCTGACATGTCGTGTAGATGTTGCCATAGCAGGGTTATGTGGTGAGGTAGTCACTGTTCTCCTGAAGGCTGGTAATTTGTTGCATACAATGGTCTGTTACATGACATGAATGCCATCATCTCACGTGAGAACACCGTGTACAGACTCTTGCAACTCAGCCAACATTGTCTAATGATACACTGCAGGAAAGGATGTCCTAAGCATGGTACATTGGGGAGACCATGCAAATGCTATGACAATGGATGAATGAACACAGCTCAACAATCACCAGGCAAGACTGTTCTCTTCCTGTTGGCGAACACTTCAGTGGTCACAGGCATTCGGCCTCTGATCTTTGGGTAAACGTTCCCCAAGGTGGCCTTTAAGACACATGACAACGCAGAATTGCTGAGCAGAAACTGCCAACAAAGTTTCGCACATATGAGGACGGCCTCAACTGGGATCTTGAGTTCATGTCACACTACTTATAACCCCCATGACTTGCCTGGGTTTGCAATATCTCACTAACTGTTCTGGCTGCAGACAATACACATCTTTTTAACCTGTGCTTAACCCTCTCTCCATTCACATTGTCTGTACCTTTAAGATTTGATTACTTATAAAGATTCACATTCTAACCATTATTCTGTAAATTGAGTTTGAATCTTTATACGCCTTCTTTGTGAACAGAACTCCACTCACCTGATGAAGGAATAGCACTCCAAAAGCTTGTGGCTTGTGCTACCAAATAAATCTGTTGGACTTTAACCTAATGTTGTGAGACTTCTTAGATTGAAGGTCAAACAGAGCTCAGTAGACACACCTTCATGTTCAGTGCAAAAGAATTGTATCTCTGATGTGTTAAAAAGAGATTTAAATTTCCAGAGACCAACTTAAAAGAACTGCATAAGATTTTAAGTTTTATCACTTCTACTAGAACATACTAAAAGCAACACTGAGTAAATATTAGTTCATGGACAACTTATATTTTAAACTACAGAAAAGTTTATCCTTGTTAATGTTAAAACAGCACTGCTAACCACATCTCAGTTATACATTACACTGGACTCTAGGGAATTAGTCCTCATAGGAAACAATCCATAGTCCCTCCCAGCTTCTACTGGGTTCACTTTTCCCCATTTTGTTAATTGGTAAATTTGAATGACCATCTAAAGGTTCTTCTCTTCAGCTTTTGGACTGTTTCCAAATCCATTACCAGCAGTAAAGCCTGCTCTAATGATATTTCTTCTGACTCAGCCCCAACTATCAGTCACTTCAGGATTAATCTCCCAGATTCCTTAGATGGTTACAGATGCATTTCTTTGACCAGAGATTCGCTGCCTCCCACACGCTGCTTCCATAGTTCACAGAGAACCTATAGCTTCATTTCTTTGCTGATCACACAGCAGCCCTTTTCCTGTTTTTCTTTTATCTTTTATTATAAGGCTAGTTGTTCTGAGTATCCGTGGACTTTAAACATAGTGCTTTTTCTTAAGCAGATTGTAAATGTATTCTGGTCACTTAACACATTTATTAGTGTTATACTTGAACAGATTACAGAGCAGCCACATTGCTCTTTAGGCACGTTTCCAACCTTCTTCGAAACAGTGTAACACATGACTGACTGATGTCAATAGTACACTATCATCTACACCATATATTAGCACAGACCATTTGTTAACCCTTCATACTACATCGATGACTCAAGTCTATTCACTATCAGCACAGCTGCCCGTGCCTTTATTTCCAGGTGTGAGAACTGGCTCAAAAGGTTTCCTGACATCGGCCAGGTTTGTTGGAATTTGGAGCAGGTCACAAGAACATTACATCATTTTACTTTAAACGACAAATTAAGACAGTAATATTATAAAACATTGCCTTCATGACAAAAGGTAGGAAGCATTTGCTTTGCGTATGCCTTATAGGTTATCAACACAAACCATCCCTTGTGTCAATGAGAAGGTGTTTCCAAAGCCCAACAGCTTGACTTCTGTCAACAGAAAAATAAGAAAAGTACATACAAGTGTTTTCTTCTCAATGCATGAACTGTATACACAATGATGTGAGGTTATTGCTGTTTAAGTAGTGCCACATACATTTTACAATATTTTTCCACATGACATTTTATTGAAATACAACTTGGTGTAATAAATTGCAGAGGGATAGATCATCTATTAAAGTGAAGATGACTTTCAGTCTTTAGTGGGCATAACTGCAATTACGTATATATGATTCTCATGCAATATTCCCACACTGTGCTGCAATGCAATATATTTAGCTGTTTTTTTTTAGTTGTCTCAGTGAAATACATTTGTTCTCCTCATTCACATCTTTAGTGGCTTCTTTCTTTATCTTCCAACCCATTCCACCAAATTCAGTTCACATACTGGTTGCACTCTTCAGGGTAATGGGTGGTTCCGGAACATACAGATTGACTAGCCATTCTTTTCTGCAAGGAGATGCAATGACATCAGGCCCAATTTTATGGTTGGTGGTGCAGCCAGTCAGTCTATACACGTGATCCGCCCCAAGGCAACAATTTCAGAATGAAGGAAAGTAGATTCCCTCCTTGACATGGTGAGGCCTGCAGTAGGGAATGGGTTAATGAACTTTGTAATACTTGGAGATTGGTAAAAAAGATGCAAGATTTGTTTTCGTATGTCCCAGACAGAGAGACTGCAGCTGTCTCTGCTGTTGTACCAAAGTTTATGATAGCCCGTTCAGGAATGTAACTGACCCAACTTGTATCTATGTTTGTGTCTTTAATTTTGTGGACTTTTGCCTAACGTAGTGAAGCTTGCATGCCATAAATATATATTCATATATATTCGTTATGTACTACTTATGTGTCATGTACCCACATATTATACATATTACA
The DNA here is from genome assembly GCA_024679065.1 of Sphyrna mokarran. Lineage (NCBI taxonomy): Eukaryota > Metazoa > Chordata > Chondrichthyes > Carcharhiniformes > Carcharhinidae > Sphyrna > Sphyrna mokarran. The sequence continues at coordinate 108,544,201 of JAGIQG010000001.1, read as the reverse complement.
TGCTATATAAATTATGAACAGAAATTGTTACATCAGCCCCGTTAATTTTAACTTGTCTTCTCAGCCTGAATGTTAGCTAACGGCTAATCACACACGACAATTGCGGCCTTGAGATAACCATAAAGAAAGGCAGAGGCAGCCATGTTCCCATGATGAAAGACTTATATGTGCTCTTAATTTGTGTTCGAAGAGAAGCCTGGGGAGCCACTGTTAGGTACCAAGCGTATCTCCCAAAAGCTTTTGAATAAACTTGCTGTACTTTGACTCACAACTGGTCTCAGAAGTATCTGTACCTACAACAAGGTCCAAGAGTGATGTTGCAACACAGGAGGAAACAGTAGGCAATTTTGGTCATGGCTTCCAGTCACTGCAAGAACAGCACAAACTAGGCTGCCTTAGTGAAAAGACATTGAAAAATTTGATTTATTTACATGATTCATTTTAACAAAATTAAAAATGCATGAGTATTTTTGAAAAGTGCACTTTTTATCTGAACTATTTTCATTTATTTTGAGAAAATCAAATAAATCATTTTAAAAATATTTAAACATTTAAAAAGTCTGATAAACTAGGCTAACAAGTTTTAGGACTTGATTTATTGCCCCATCACGGCTGCAACTGGAGGCAGATACATGCTAAAAAATAGCCCATCGGCCACTCTAACTCTATCCCATACTCAAACCCCATTGCAGAAATCGGTCAGCAAAGTAGGTGATTCATTTTGGTAACAGTCATTTAAGGACAATGAGAGAAAGCTAACTGGGATTTTCCAAATAGTCTCTAGGTTCTTGCAGGTTGCAGGTACCAGTTCAGTTGCTCAGATGCAGCCTCCTGATGGCAGAGAGGCGACCAGTGCTCCAGGCAAGCCTAGACAGTATACAGCACTCACGGGCTGCCATATAGAAAGATCTCCCTGCTCTGCACAGTCATGACATGGCTGAAAAACCCAATTTAAACTTAAACTTAGTTAACATTAAACTAATTTAAACTTTATAAAGTTAGTGGAGTGCATCCCGCATTTTCCATTATTGTTTGCTGCCTCTTTCAAGACCTCAGATGGGTGAAGATACAACGAAGGTTTACGAGGCTGATTCCTTGGATGACAGGTCTGTCACATGAGGAGAAATCAAGTCAATGATGATTATATTCTCTGGAATTTAGAAGAGTGAGATGGGATGTCATGGGAACTTATAAAATTCTAACAGTTAGACAGGGTAGAATGTTCCCAAAAGTGGGGGAGCCCATAACTAGGGGTCATAGTTTGAGGATAAGAGGTAAATTTTTAGAACTGAAGTGAGGAGAAATTTCTTCACGCAGAGAATAGTAAATGTGTGGAATTCACTACCACTAAATGTAATAGAAGCCAAAACGTTGTGTGATTTCAAGAAATTAGATATAGCTCATGGGGCTAAAGGAATCAAAGGATATGGCAAGAAAGGAGAATCAGGATATTGAATTCAATGATCAGCCATGATCAAGATGAATGGTGGAACAGGCTCCAAGGGCTGAATGGCTTATTCCTGCTTCTAGTTTGTATGTTATGTAATTGGATACCTTCTGGTCATTAATTGGCCACTCTGGGAAAAATCACAATGAGTTACTTTCTCTACAAAATGCACGTTTCTAACCCACATTTCACCCTGACAGTAGGGTTTAGAAGCTCACAGGGAAAATCATCCTTAGAATTTAATTTTTAACAAGATTAACCAGGCTTTTGTGAGGTTTCGTTGTTGATTTTTTTTTTAACCAAGATTCATCTGAGTTGTTAAAACAGAGATTAATTCAAAGTTAAAAAATTCAAAAACTCATAAAAGGATTAACATTAAAATAATGCAAAGTACGATCAAATTTCTTCAAACATTTTAAAAAGTCAGATTTATGTTCTTAAAACAATCAACCCATTTAAAACTTAGACAAAACTTTTTTGGCATGATTCCCTCAAAGTATCTGCAAAATGAAAGGACACCGCCTGATGCCTGGAATGGCCCAGTGTAACTTCCGGCTTTATGTGCTACATTCCCAAGTATGCCAAGCTTCTCCCACGTCTAATAATGGTGAATGCAGACTGTCATTGACAGCGCAAGATGTTGTATTCAGAGTGTGGATTGTGCAACTTGGTTCTGATTGAGAAACCTGCACAGACACGCTTTTGGTCCTTCCTGCCATGGCTCAATCATAACGCTCTGCAGGTTACCAAGAAAGTGTGGACAGAGGTGGCAGTGATACTGAGCAACCGTGAGCTCCTTCACAAAACCTGGTTTCACTGTCAGAAGAGTGTGAATGACTTTCTCTGTCTGTAAGAGTGAGTACAGAAAACAATTTGCATCTTGAATGAATGTATATGTGTGGGCTTACATTTGGCAAGATAGAAGGAGGAACGTGATCAGCTCCAGACACAAACAGAACCAGTGCCCAACAAGACTGCTTTGGACTAAATGGGATGGCAGGCATGTCTAGAAAAGGAGAAGTCCTGCAATGGTTTGGGCACATGGATGTTGGGGAGGAGCATGTTAACCTCAGTCATAGAGAACACAGACTCATGAATGTGCTCTTGTCTTCATAGAAGAGGAAGCATAACGTGCTGGAACACAACCGTACAGATGGAGCAGTTCCAAATCAGGCAGCACTAATACCAGTGGAGGAGAACATTTCAGAATTGGCAATTCAGAGATGAAATCTTCTGGCTGAGGGGAGGCAAGGGATTTTGAGGAGGGTGTAGGGGATACATATTCAATGCTGTGGGTTGGGGGCATCAGAAATAAAGGATTCAGGGACAAGAAATGCAAAGTTATGTTCACTGTTTCTCTGTGATCCTGTACATGTTCGAATCGTGCCATGCCCCAGTCCAGAATGCAATTACCTATGCTACTTCTTTAAGACTGTTACTCACTGCTGTTTCACATCCATCAAATGGGTCATCATCCAGACCAAACAAGGATCCAGGAGAAGGAGGGACTCTCATGTACAGCAGTGTCACATCCTCACCCTCACTTCACACCACCTTAGAGACTGGCACTTTATCAGATTGAGCACTTTGGTACAGATGGCTGCTCGCATTTGGGAATTCACGTCACATTCACCTGAGTAGCTGTCAGAGACTGGAGTTCCCAGGCCTCTAACAACAGTTGGACAAACGTTGGACACCAGAAAGGTGCTGAGCCCCAGGCAGATGATGAGCCTTTGGCAGCAAATGCTGGATGTGCTCCCAGTGCGGCTAGGATGAAGACTGCCGATAGTCTCCCACCTCCTCAGCCTGCCATCTCTAATTGGACAGTGATCACAGATGTGGGTTCTTAATCAGCTGCCATCAATTAGATCACACCTGGATTCCCCTTGTGGATTGAAAATAGCCCCAAAACCCAGAAACTTTCAGAATCTGGAAAATTCAGCCCATGAAGCTAATAGCATTTAGTAATCGATCCTAGGATGTTCCTGATAATTGTAGCGCAGTATTAATTTGCTAGTTCATATTGGGGAAGCCATATTTCTTGATTTTATTAGGAAGAAAATTAACCAAATAACTTATTTGCAATAAATTGGGCACAATATTAGCAGGTATTCATCAGAGCAGTTTTGTAAGTTCAATACTTTAATGCTAATGAAATTTCTTAATTATATCACAATAAAACGAGACACAGGTTCGACATATCCAACATAACTAACATTACTGCGCGCTGCACTCTTACAATTCCTATTGACAATCCCAATGGTGCCATCTAGTGGCCTTAAAATTCTAATCAAATAGCAGCTATCCTCAAGGCCAAAAGCAACATTATTGCCCATAACCTCTGATCTCTGAGATATTGTACCTGCTGTGGAACCCCAAAAACACACTGGGTAATCTGGAGAACCTGTGGGTATCCCCTGGCCCCACTAGTTCCCATGCAAGGATTGCAATGATGATTGGCAGGGAAGCTTCAATTTCCATTGGAATATTGCTCTGCAATGGGAATTATTCGATACTCTGATTTAAATCGCAGATTTCACATGATTCTGAATGTCTTACAGGAATAGTTACCCAGGAAAAGTTAAAAAATTAAAACCACTTCAAACTGCAGAGTGACTATAGGACTGACCACTGCTGACATTGTCACATCCAACCCCATCCCCTCACTGATTTTGATTTGATTATTATTGTTACATGCATTAGTATACAGTGAAAATTATTGTTTCTTGCATGCTATATAGACAAAGCATACCATTCATAGAGAAGGAAAAGAGAGCATGCAGAATGTAGTGTTACAGTTATAGCTAGAGTGTGGAGAAGGATCAACTTAATGTGAGGTAAAGTCCATTCAGAAGTCAGATGGCAGCAGAGCAAAAGCTGTTCTTGAGTCAATTGGTACATACGTCCTCAGACTTCTGCATCTTTTTCCTGATAGAAGAAGGTGAGAGAGGAAATGTCCACAGTGTATGGGGTCCTTGATTATGCTGGCTGCTTTTCCAAAGCAGGGAGAAGTGTAAACAGAGTCAATGAATGGGAGGCTGGTTTGCATGATGGATTGGGCTTACATTCACAACCTCCTGTAGTTTCTTGTGGTCTTGGGCAGAGCAGGAGACATACCAAGCTGCGATACAACCAGAAAGAATGCTTTCTATGGATCTGTAAAAGTTGGTGAGGACTGTAGCTGACATGCCAAATTCCCTTAGTCTCCTGAGAAAGCAGAGGCATTGGTGAGCTTTCTTAACCATACGTCGGAATGGAGGGGACTAGGACAGGTTGTTGCTGATCTGGACACCTAAAATCTTGAAGCTCTTGACCATTTCCACTTTGTTCCCATTGATGTAGACGGGGGTATGTTCTCCAATACACTTCACCCCTCACCCTCCCGCCCCACCTCACTGATTACCCAACCACCACAATTTGGCCTCCTTTCCTTCCCTTTTACCTAGATTTCTCCAAGTGGCTGAACCATTAGACTTACCTGCTTTACGGCAGCTGTGCACTAGAAAAGAGGCATATCGGCCTTATGCTCAACTCTTCTGTGCTTAACTGAACACATGGGAAGCCATTACACTGCACAATTCTCATCCAGCCCAAGTTGGAATGTCAGGTAAGAAATGTGCAGCTGCGTTTCAGGATAAATGATTAAAAGTAGAGTGGCAATCTGACTAGAATCGCCACTCCATTAACATTATGGCCCTATTTTTCTGGATCTATTTATCATTATCCTATTTTATTTCTGTTCTCTCTACTTTTGGGGTCTTTGATTCCTTGATTCTGAAATTCATCTATATAACTAGGTTACAAGGTGCAAGTGGAAAGCTCAGTAACACATGCCTGTGAAATGATATGCTGTTGTAAAGAAATACCTCCATTAGTTTCACTCAACATGGACAGTGTATTTGAAAAGATGCTTTATCAAATAATGATTTTTAATCCGAGACTGGAAACTTGTATCAATCCTTTAAAAAGTAGAGAACTTTTAAAAACACAGAGCAAGGTAATTTGAGCTCAGAGCCAAAGATGGCTACCCCAAATTTGCATTCTTATATGTTCCACATCCCAGTCCATTGGAATGGAGACAGCACACTTGCAAAACACATCAATGATCTGAGGGGAATGTGAAGAACCCATTGTCAAGACATTTAGGCAATCAGTTTGGTTGGAGGCAAACCATTAAGCCAATTCACTTGGAAAATAGATTCCTGGCTAGAAGAACCTAGGATTTAACCACCAACTTGGCTAATGAACTTCAAAACACTTGTCTAATCAAAGCTACGTGCCAGTGGAACCTAGTTATATACTGCATGTTCTGTTATGTGTAAACTTCCACCCCCATCCTCCCCACCTTTGGGCAAAAGTCAAGCTTCCTCTTCATCTTTGATATTTGAGCATCTTGAATTGTGAGCTCATGCATGGAGCATGACCACTTAGTTCAAGTACCAGAGGACAAGAAAAAAACATTCCAGCAAGGAATCAGCATACATAGGAGGAAGGTAGAATATTGGTGGGAAAATGTGCAGGTTGTGAGTTGTCCCATGATACTTGTATTCTTACATAGAAAAAGATTTACATTTATCTAACTTCAAGTTAAAATGGATTCCTCAGTTATTGCAACAATTCAATACATACACTTACATCAGGGATTTTTTTCAAAGCTTTGTGCCATGGCCAACAAGAATAATTGGAATGATGCAATACAACTTGAAGAATTGCAGTTGGGTTAAATTTGGCTTTGAACCAGATTCTTTTGCCTCCACCACCTGATGAGTAGTTGCAGCTTCTTGTCTTTGCCAATGAAGCATGAAATTAATACTGGTCAGTACACAGAAATACCAAATTAATGGAAGTGTTGAGCAAAAACGTATTGTTAAAATTCTGTAAACCCTTTCAACTTATCAGGAAAATCAATAACATCTTTTCAATGTTTGAAATGCACATTATATGGTCTTTTGTTGAGCCTCCAATTTGAGTTTAAAGGATCAAAGCATTAAGTCATAAACACTTATTGAGATTATATTCCTTTCAAGTTATCGGTATTTCTGCAAAAGGAACCTTTCAAAATGATCTAATGAAAATGCAACAAAATTTATTCCAACTTATAGATCAAAGAAAGGGTTGAATAAAGAAACTTGGTAGGTATAGATGTGATCGGTGCAACTTGTGGGCCAAAGGGCCTGTTTGTGCTGTAGTGTTCTATGTTCTATCATTGCTCCAAGCTTGGGGCCTTGCCCTGGGCCACTCCAAACTTCCTACAGTTCTATATAGTTTCTTACTTATAGTGAATCAGCTGGTCAGCTGACTATTATATCACTCTGTAATTCGCTCCATGGTTTATTGGGTCAGCTGACCCTTATATCTTGTTCCCATTGGTCACACTACATCCAATTGCAGAACTAGAGGGCGCAGCCTCAAAATAAGGGGGGGGGGCAGTTTAGATTGGAGGTGAGGAGGAACTTTTTCACTCAAAGGGTGGTGAGTCTCTGGAATTCTCTGCCCATTCCCATTGAAGTGGTGGAGGCTGCTTCGCTGAACATATTTAAGCGAGATAGACAGATTTCTGATAGACAAGGAAATTAAGGGTTATGGGGAGAAAGCGGGAAAGTGGAACTGATCCACTTTAGATCAGCCATGATCTTATTGAATGGCGGGACAGGCTCAAAGGGCTAAATGGCCTACTCCTGCTCCTATTTCTAATGTTCTTATGTTTAATACAAAGTTGTCATCAGTTGCGTTCTAACAATCAGGGGCGATTCTCTCAAAAGGGCTGAATTGGCAAGAAAACTGGTCCAAATCATGACTGTTTTTTCCGTGCAGCTTCAGACCTGAATCTCCCCATTCTATACACTGCAGAGATCACAATCGTAAATATCATTAATAACCTGGCAAGGGGCAGGACCTCTTTACGCCAGAGGCTGACAGCTCCAGAACTCTGTGTATGCACAATGGCCCTAATCTGTCAGTTTCCCAATTTGCTGGCCAGCTCAATTGCTGGCCAGCCCAAGACCCCCGCAATGTTGCCCCTCCCGCCCCCCTCCCCTGCCAAGGCCCTGTCCACAATAGGTCCTGCCCCTTTTGCACTGAACTTGCCGGGCCCGATAATCACTAATAAAATAGATTTAAAAAACGTTTAAAAAAGATTTAAATCATTTACCTCCCTTCCTGCCTGTTTCCAGTGAGGTCACAACTGCAATTGTTTTCCGGCTTTGGGAGACGTGCATGCATCAGGAACGTATCCATGAAACCTATGAAATGGTCAACACATGTATCTCCCAACCTGCCAGAAAATTTGCCGGTCACGATGGGACAATCATCCCCATCATTTCCATTGACTATTCTGATCACAACAGTGATCTAATGACAAGAAAATATTCAAGCTAACGTAATTACCACATACTGCCCCCCTCACTGCACCACCACCCCCCCCCCCCCCCCCCCCCCGCCCCCCCATGTTTCTTGATACTTTGGCAGAATTAAAATACAGCAGTTGTGAAAATCTGAAAGAAAAATAAAATGAACACTTCAGGCTGACGATTTTTCATTAACTTAGTTTCTCTCTTCGCATAAGTTGTTTGACCTGACAACTATTTCCAGTATTTACTATTTTTATTCTTGTGAGACTTAAACTGTTCAATATTAAAACTGTCTTAAGGTTTTGATAAAAAGTACTTAAAACTGTACTTTGACTGAAATGTGTCTCATACATAAGCACCCTCTGCTGATTTTAAAGTGTCATTCTTTTATTGCGGTTTTTCTGCTCAACAACAAATGGAGGAAAGCAAACACTGAATTATTTCTGCACACTGGAGAAACAGAAGGCAGCACTCCTGCACCACAGAAATTAGTACACATAAATGCTGGACACATCCGGCGGAACTCTCCCAAAAAATTCAAAGTGTCAAATTCGCATGAAAATTGGTGTAACTCACGTTGGTTTTTTCAGTGAGAGTTCAGAGAAGAATCTTGCACACTCTGTACAGAGGCCATCAACATGAATATAATTAAATTTCAGGGGCTGGACCAATTCCCGTTGGAGAGACTGAAAGCAGGGTGCTGAGCGGGCCATTGCATATGCACCGATTTGTCAGTGCCAAGGTTAGCGCATATGCAGTGGCCCTGCACTAATGGTCCCCTGATTGCTGCCCAGCTCAATCGCTGGCCAGCTCTGCGATCCTCGCAATGTTGGTCATCTGCCCCCCCCTCACAGCCTGGTCGGTAGCCCTCTGATCATTCCCAGGCCTAGCCCCGACCCTCCCACTGCTGATCTGCTGCAATCTCCTCGAGCTTCCTCCCCCGCCAGGAATGTATGCATGCACGCATCCTGCACATTATGCACTGCAAGATTCTCCCAGCTTGATGCATTAATAAATTAGCACAGTAGTATGGGAGAATTGCCCCCATTATGTGGCAGTGGATAGTAGAAACATAGAATTTTGCTACAGTCCTCCAATCAGAGCACTAGGATGCATGTCTGGAGAAGTTCACTGACCTCATCAAAAGGATTAAGGGAGGGAACTATGGGCAGAAATGTCCCAGAAATCAACAAAACAAACTTGCTAACAGCAATGGCAGCTTCTTACACCTATTGCACAGCACTTCATCTAAATTCCTGTTGGGTCACTGCTAGGCCTCTCATTTGCATGCTCCATCATTACTTCACTGACCCAGGCACCATATTTACAGGCCACCTCTGTATGCAGCAAGTCATGCCTTCAAATCATGTTATGGCAGTGGAGGGGGAGGAGGCACATGTGCAATGCATGTTTAAGAGAAGGTGCTGATAGCAGCTGCAAAATCTAAACTACAAGGATGGACTTCAAATGCACATTATCTACTTACTGATAACATTTTCCGTCCATTCTCCATGCTATCAACACAAACACAGCACACCAACGCTATCATCCTTCAGTCTTTTTTATTCGTCTGTGGACATGGGTGTCACTGGCTAGCCAGTATTTATTACCCATCCTTAGGTGCCCTTGAGAAGGTGATAGTGAGTCATCATCTTGAATCGCTGCAATCCGTGCTTTGGGTTGACCCACAATGCTGTTAGGGAGGGAATTCCAGGATTTTGACCCAGTAACTGTGAAGGAATGGCGATACATTTCCAAGTCAGGATGGTGAATGGCTTGGAGGGGTCCTTGCAGATAATGGTGTTCCACCTGCTGCTCTTGTCCTTCTAGATGGAAGTAGCCATGAGTTTGGAAGGTGCTTTCTAAAAATCTTTGGTGAATTGCTGTAGAGCATCTTGTAGATAGTACACACTACTGCTACTGAGTGTCAGCAGTGGAGGGAGTGGATGTTTGTAGATGTGCTGTCAATCAAGTGGGCTGCTTTGTCCTGGGTGATGTCAATCATCTTGAGTGTTGTTGAAGTTGCACCCATCTAGGTACTATGATCAGGATGGAAGAAGTACATAGTTGAAGTACATTACTCCACCATTTTTTAAATTTTTTAAAATTGAATTTGTTCATCAAAATGGCCGATTATTTGTCTTTTCTGCTATTAGACCTTGAATAAAACAGACTTTAACCAGGCGTCTTTCAATAAACTCAGAATGATTGATTTATTATAAAACAAAATGTGTTTAAAACAACTTGCAAGAGCTGGCTAACATGCAATTGTAATCGGGAAATATAACTATGTATCTATCTCTTTTAAGATTCCCTAGCACACACACAACACAAACAAGAAACAGATAGAGATCTCTGCAGCAATGGGCAGCTAAAGAGTAGATTTCATTAAAAGTAGGATAATATTCGCAGGGTTTCTACATTGACAATCTGGGACACCCGCTGTGAAGACATCATTAGTCCCAGTAGAGGCCTGTAGGTTCTCATCAATGGACCTTCAGCATAGAGAAAAATAGAGCCAGATCAATCTTCCTTGTCTCAGGCACTTGGGTTTCCACAGACAAACATGTTCCACTGAGACGAGCATTCATAGTTGGATTTGAGTAACGACTCTACTTCAGGAAAGGCAAGGAGAATGCAAGCTGGGCAGCTTTTTATTTTTTCAGTTCTGTCCAATTGAATTCAAAAACAAGTTCCCACTTATTTCCAATAAATCACTAGGCCTTTGCCTTTAAACAGATTTTCTTCCCATCAATTATTGTAATTATGCAATGCAAACAAACACACAGCTCTTCTCTCCCAAATACCATGAATGAAGGTGATTTCCTAGAAAAGGTATGATTGCTCCCAGTCCAATGGTGAACTTTTTACCTTTTTTCTTTAAAATCCAGGTCAGGTGTCAAACATCCAGATAACTAAATGTCTTTCCTTATTTTATTATTCTTAACACTTCCTGACTTGATGATTAACAGGGGTCACATTACTAGTAGTTGGAAGTCACACTTCTGTTTTTATCACCTCTGGGTTTTCGAGCACCAAAATCTGTTGAAGAGAAGAATTTTTTGATCTAACTATTTTAACAATTTTGCAATGCCTCATCAAAAAGAGACTTTCCCAGACTGTTTGCAGAGAGCTAAAAAAATACCATTGTGAGGTTTGCAGAGGGAGCTGCTGTCCATTTGTTTCTGTTATGGAAAGCTGTCTCAGTGAATTTACATCATGGGATTCAGTGCTATTCTACTCTATAGTACTTTGTATTGGACAGATCAACACAAGCTCTAATATGAACAAAAGAAGGATCTTAAATGTTTAAATATGAACCTATTGAAAAGCACATTAACTAACATTCACAGTTCAGTAAGAACTCTCACAACAAGTAGATTAAAGTCCAACAGTGTCCCTCACTTGATGAAGGGGCAGTGCTCTGAAAGCTCACACTATCAAATAAACCTGTTGGATTTTATCCTGGCGTTGTATGAGTTCTTACTGTAATTACCCCAAACCGACATCTCCACATCATTCATAGTTCGATTACAGGATTAAAGATCCAATATGGGGAATTCTTTCCTGAGAAGAGAGATGATTTTAAAATTTTGAAGGGGGTTAGCAGGGTATAAAAAAGTAAGCTGTTTTCACTTATAGTGGAATCCAAAGTACAGCACCATAAGTATAAGATAATCACTAAGAAATCCAACACAGGGTTCAGAAGAACCTCACTCAAAGAACATTTGAGAATATGGAACTCATTAATTCATAGAGTGGTTGGTATAATGGTTACCAACATAGAGATTAAAACAGAAATAGAAAAGTATATGAGAGCGAAAGGAACAGAAGTGAATGGTGATTAAGTGAGATGAAAAAGATATAGGCCACTTGAATAGAAAACAGTCAACAGCCAAGGACCATATGGGCTGTTTTTGCACTGTAAATTCAAGGTAAGTTTCACTCTTCCTAAGAAAGGCAATATTTTGCTCCCATTATTGTGTAAAGCATTACATCAGAAAATTAATGACTTGGTGTTTACTTCATACATAACTCATCAAAATTGGGTTAAGGCCAATAGTAAACTGGGCCTGAAATTTATCAGGCCTCTAGAGATGGAAGGTCTTAAAACTGCAGTCCACGGTATCAGGAGGAGAACCAAAGAATTTACTATTGCCAAGGGATATTCTCAATAGTGGAAATGTCAATGGTACAGCCACATCCTAACTGGAATCAGGTGTACATGTTGGTCAATTAGTGACCACTTCCTGGCCAGTATTTAACCAGCACTGGGTCAGGCTCCTGCAACATGAGAGGTTTGCAGTTTCCTGGAAAGAGTATTCATTAATGGCTAACCCAAGGTCCACAGAAGGTCCACTGGTGCAAATAGATATCCTTATGGCTTTGACACTACTATTGGGGGATGTGTGCCCCCGATTGCAAGGATCTGCCTGCCTTGCTCTAACACAGTAAAATAATTTTATCTAGCTTTCAAGTTCATCTCAACATGGAGGTGGTGTCTTTCTCTCCCTGCAGCCTCAGCAGCAGGCACCTCTATCTGTGGCATTGCCAAAACAGCCAAGTTAATTTCCAGTTCCCTGATTGGGCTGGTACGTTTGAAAAGCAGGCTGCTATCCTCAAATAGACAGCATCCCAATGGCAGACTTTTAATTACCTGCTGCCAGTAACATTGCACCTCGGATTCCAGTCCTGATGGCATGACAGACTTGGATTTGGTGAGGTTCTGGACCATCTGTTAGTTCCTCCTTCATAATAACTGAATAAAACACACATTTCTGATTTTTAAGGTGCATTTTTCTGAAACATATTAAATGAAACCTAAATAGCACAACATCAGCTTACAAAATCATTCCTGTGGAGTGTTGTGCTTGCCTTTAGTGTGAAGACTATGGGGTCAATACAAGTTTAATGCTTTTGGATCAACATAGAACATAGAACATAGAACATTACAGTGCAGAACAGGCCCTTCGGCCTTCGATGTTGCGCCGACCAATTAGGAAAAAGCAATGACCCTCTAACCTAAACCATTCCCTTTTCGTCCATAAACTTATCCATAAACTTAACAGATTACATCTGTTAGTGTTTAAAACTATATTGTATCATTTAAGCAAAAAGTTACAAAGCTAACATTAGATTTCTACCATTAGTTAATAGCTTTGTCAATTTAACTTTCTTTTTTCTCTCATGACAATAATGTCTCATAAAAAAGGAAGTCCTTGTCTTGACTGGAAAATGGCTGTTACTTGTACATAATTGCTGCCTGTTGTGAAATCTAATTTGTAAGCTAACCAGGTCACTTTCAAGGCAAACATTTGGAAAAATTTTACTTTTTTTCAGCTGGCAATAAAAGTTAAATTTATCCTCATATGATTGTAAAGTACTCAATGGTAATTACCAAGCTGCAATTGCTTTTTGGAGATGGCATTGCCAAGGAGGCCATGGAGCATCCACCAATTAGGGCCCCACCGTAGAACCTGTTGAGGTATTGCCAATGTTTGCCTGACAGTTCATGCTCCATTATACTTACATCAATTTAAATTTGAGGATTCCTTTGAGTTATCTGCTTCTTGAGATTGTCAGAGTACTTGACTGTTCAGTTTTTGCAGATGTTCCAGGTTGATATGTATACTTTCTGATTCCCTCAAGAACTGAGACTATTCTTGTGATAACCCCCATAAAGTCCATGGAAACCGCTGATTGATCTCTCTGGAAGGCTTGTTAAGTATGAGTAATAGTCAGTGGCTTGTCCAGCTGGAACTCATTAGCTGGGCTTTTTATAAGGCAGGCCGAGGACTGCGCCTACTGAATGGCAGTCCCATGCAGGGACTAGTTATGTGTACACCATGGTAGTGGTTTTTTACTTTGCATTCTGTAGTAAACCATGTTCACTTCCAGTCAGACTTCCTGAATCATTACAATTTTATAACAAAATCCTGACTAAACAACTGTCTTATGATATTGTCAAAGTTTCCGTGACTGATAAGCATCCTTTACAAGTTGTGATGTTGATATCTGATCCCATTACTTTTCAGAATAAAGCCCAAATGAAGGTGCAGCGGCACATACCTTATTGCAGGAGCTGAAACCAACACCTTAGCAGATTAGCCAGTGTGCTTCGTAATCCTGTGTTTATGGAATACTCAATTAACTTTAGAATAATGCAAGTGGGAAATTTCTAAGTTAATAAAAGTTTCCTACTGTTAGTTTGCATTCTGACATTGACACGTAAAGTACAAACTCCTTTTGTCTCACACATTGGAAACTAGATTGAGATTGGCCCATTTTGTTTTAGTGAACTTTTAGCAACAGATTACAAACTTTCAATTTATCTTGACTATATTGGAACCAGATATTGCATGGGCAATATCAAATCCATCTCACTCTGTCATGCTCCAAAATCTATAATGATGAATGTTATACTGAATATAATGAAAAGCTCTTCAGTGATCCAATATACCAATGAGTTTGACACAGCTCCCCCACCCCCGCCCTCAGAGATTCCAAGGTTTGATTCCTAAGACCAGTTTTTCATGGTCCTATTTGAGGATAAATGGGGGTTCCAGTGCAGAACCAAAGTCACACCCCATTATCAGTGCTGGCCATCATTTCAGAATTTCTGTAATTTCTACTGAAGTAGCCATGCTTTGAAAGTCTTCTTCAATCACATCTGCAAGGTAGAGGCATGAACCATGGAGGAAGGCAGGAAAAGAATAAAAAGTGAATAAAAATAGTGTTGCCTCTCTTACAATTTATCCTGAAATGCTATGACCTAAATCATATCTATGTTTACTAAAGTGAGTGATGATAGTGCTGTGATTTGAAAGTATAAGTGACTATTGAATAATGTACTTGCATTTTTTAAAATTCTGACAACTGAAAGCTGTTAAATGAGGGAACAATATTGTAAAAGCAAAAAAGAATTCAGACACATTATAACAGAATATCCACTGAGTGAAGTGCTATTCTGCATCATCTCAATATTGGAAGGATAGCCCAGTGTGAGACCCACAGCTAATGGTTTAAACCTTCATTGTTACTTTTATACATTATTTGCATAGTAGCTCAGTCATTTGTTTGGCTGTTTGTTACCTTAAATACATGTATGCACTTTTGGCTGTCTTTAAAAACAGTTTATTCAGGATTCTGTACTGCAGAGTTTGTTAGATGTCCCAGGGAATGTGAGTTTAATGGTTTTGACAGATTTATAAGCTTTTGATGAAGAATTTTAAACAGCCAGTAGAAGTAATGTTTATTTCAATGATTTCCCTATATTAATATAGGGTTTTGTGTTCTGTTTATAAAGTAGCTATCGACTAACTTAAGAAAGACGAGCAGTGATAGGTAATTAGCTTTAGTGCATGAGGAACCATAGGCATTTATCTCCATTAGAAGGATATTTGGCTGTGTGGTCCATATCAAACATGGGGCCATGAAAGGTGGCAGGCCTTCATGAACTACCATAGCTGGCAGATGGATTGAACCTGCATTTTTTGTTATTATTTTACACCATACACTAGCCATCTAGCCAACTGAGTTAATAAACAGGTGAGGTTGAGACACGCTTTACACTCATCTGAAAAAACTAGGTTGATGTCTGGGAATAGATATGAACCTTTTATCCTGCTTCCTTCCCTGTCTCAGACCCACCTCTGAGCATTGTCAGGATGGAGGCGAGACTGAGATGTCGGGATTAATATCAATTGCTACTACATGCCTCCAAAGGGGAAATTCCAGGTCCCAGTCGATCATGGCAACGATTGAGATACAACCATTGGTCATAGCGCCACAGTGCAGTATGGAACTATAGCCAAGATTTCTACTATTAATTAGTATCCAGCGCCGCCTGCCAGAAGAACGCTTGTGTCAGAATCAGGTGAGGACAGAATCAGACTTGGCTATGATGCTTCCTTTGTGAAGTTGTATGTTGACACCCATTGTTGAGTTTCACACATGAATGATAGCTGTACACGTGATACCACACGGTGTACTGGTACCCATTGAACTTTCAATAGGGAAAGGAATTAACAGAAATTGTATCAGAAAAATGTACAAAAGGATAAAAATTATTTTGGACATGCCATTTTTAAAAATTTCCTAGTTTTAATATTAGAAGTGTTACTGAATCCCCAAATTATACAAATAAAGTCTCCAATCCAAATGCATATCATTATAAGGTTACAGACAGCTTTTAATTTGTGCTGAAATGTGACTAATGCAATGATATGAAATTCAAAGCAATGATTGATTAGGTTTTACTATTGAGTATATATGCCGAAGGGAAGGTTAACCTTCTCCCTCAGTCACCACCTGACTAATCAGTTCCATGTTGTAAAAACAAGTAAAATCATGTTTGCTGCTGTCATACAATTATTAAAGCAGTTTGGTTAACCACTCATTGAATGGTTCAACTGTAAAACTGTGACACAAAATGAAACTGAAATCATGGAAGTCACAAATTTGGTTTACAGTCTATAGGTGGAATTTTCTAGTTTTTCCCAACCCAGGACTGGAAATTTCCAACCAAAAAATCAACCGACCTTTCTCTGGTCTACCAAATGATCTTTCCCACTTGCTAT
This sequence comes from Sphyrna mokarran, assembly GCA_024679065.1. NCBI lineage: Eukaryota > Metazoa > Chordata > Chondrichthyes > Carcharhiniformes > Carcharhinidae > Sphyrna > Sphyrna mokarran. The sequence goes on along the minus strand of JAGIQG010000001.1, from coordinate 108,527,825 downwards.
GATTCCAGTGGCAGGAGATTTAGATCTATGTTGAGATGGTTAAATTTAGCTGGAACACAAATAAGGGACTACAATTGACCCAGGTGCAGAACAACTAGTCAGGGCTCCACTATCCGATGGCCAATCAAACATATGGTTATGGAATGAAAGTGAAACCAACCTTGGCTCTGCCCTGAATAAGCTGTTGATACTCAGGATAAATTTGTGTGATGGGAAGAGCAAATCAGTGGCTTATTTTACATCTGTCCTGATAAGTAAGAGCAACATAACATGGGCCGCTGATAAGCATTGCCCATTTAACACTATTATACAGGCCTGAGCTTTGTGCATGTTACACTCACATGATTGACAGGCCCAGAAGGAGATGTGATATCTGCTCCCACCCGACTTCATGCTGGCTGACCAATTAAGGGCCTACCAACATAAATCATTGCTGGACACAGTTCCCTGTGGGTAAAAGCTTTGTGGGCGCCAGATCAATGGGTCACCTGGGAGTGGGCTGAGAGGGTATAAAAGGAGGCCAGACAGCTGCAACAAGATTACAAGGGGTGGAGGAAGGACCTTAGAGCTGGAACAGGCATATCAGAAAGTGATCCTTCAGGTGTTCTCTGCACCAAGTGGCTATGTCAGATGGGCTGCCAATGCATGGTAGGCACATAGCCACATGAGTTATGGATGGCAACTTGCAGACACTGGTGAGACGTAGATGCTGGGGAAAAGCAAGAGGAGGCCACCTCATCAGACCAAGAGAGCATGGACAAAATTACTGGTGAAAAGACTTGGCATGGTGTGCTGCGGCTGGTGAGTGCCAGATGTCCTTCAGTGATCTTCAGTGATCTGCAATGAGTACTAACCTGACAGGATGGCACTTAGCATGGAAGGTGTGAAGGTAAATGTCAGTAGGTGTGTGTAGCTATCACAGATGTAGAGTGCCAAAGGGTACATTTTCTGTAATGCCATGGGTGAGAAATTATGCCATACACCAGTGGAAGGTCCCTGAGGCTGGAATGGTGTTACTGGAGAAGGCTTCATTAATTGGGACACTTGTTCACATTCAGGAGAAGAAAAAAGTGTAAGGCACAGGAATGCATGCATATAGATGGTGGAGTGCCCAACCTCATCATACTATCCAAATTCATGATGGCTGCCTTGGATCCCAAGGACAAGTGAGGAGCACAGTCTTCAAGAGTTAGTGAGGAAGGGATAAGGTTTCAGATGGCAGGGGAGAGTGTGGAGGAATGTGCAGGAAAGGTTGTTCCATCACCACTGCAAAGGTCACATCCAGAGATCCCTCTAATTGGCTGCTCTGAAAGCCTAACTAAGGCATGTGGTTGCTGACGAAAAGTAGTGACATGCTTGCACAGATATTGAGGATGTTTTTAATTGCATTTTCTTTGTATTTCTTTGTATTGCACAAAAGCACCGTCCTTTGGATGCACCGCTAAGCCCAATGACCCCCTCTACCACACTCAAACACGAAGCATTAAGGGATGTATCAGCATCACATTCACTCTCAGCGTAAAGCACCAGTTTCCGGCACTTTGTCAGGCCATAACATGTTACCTCAGTTGGGATTGCACTGTGGTGAGGGCACATCACACTGGAAGAACCAAAGAAAGCAGAGAGTGCCCAAGCAGTCGGAGGACCAATTAATGCCAAATCTGAGGCAGATGATGTGACTATCAGATGGCAGATGCTGGCTGTTCAGAAGGATGCAAGGAAAGATCTGGCTGAGATTCCTGAGGATCTGCATGTCATGGTCTCTGTCATGGAGGAATGCCTGCAGATCCTCAACACTGCATTGACCCTGAGCACTTAGCCCCTTCCATTGACAGACTGCTGAGTCTTATGGAGAAGCTACTCCAGAAACAAAGGCAATGGTTCCTCAGATTATACTCAGACCTCCAAGCCCTCACACAGACAAAAACTTCAGAAGGTAATTCCCAGTATGACAGATGAATGAAGCATCTTGGCTCTGTTCTATGTGCAGTCATCTTTGCTGGTTCTTTTCAGCATGCTCCAAACAAAGATGGCAGCTCCTCTGCGACTGACTGGGACATCTTCTAAGGCCACACCCACTGAGGAGTGCCCAGCCATTTCACTGTGCGCCGCTGTGTGGGTGGAGATACCTCAGGCACCAGGGGCCACAGGATGACCACCAGTGGGATTGCAGGGTCAGCAATCTGCCTACGTGAGGGGGGAGCACCAAGATGTAGCATTCACACCTATGAGCGCAGGATGGGTTTTCACAGGTGGTTTTGTTCCTTTCACCAAAGTATAGTATCCGTGTTATTTTGCCAAACATTTTAATATCCTATTTGTTGTCTGGTACACTGCAGAGCAGGTAAAAGTTTTGTGTTGCTATGACTTGAGTAGCCCTCATGTTTGTTCTTGGTGCTGGCCTCACCAGTCCATGACATTTCAATGGAAGAACAACAAGTTTTATTAGAGTGGTTCATTGTGCTCAGAGCATTAACCTCTCCAATACGTGTGTGAAAAAGACAGTGCCCTTGGTTAGTGGTAAAAATGATGCCTTGGTAACCTAGCTGAATGAGTTCTTCCCTGGCATCCCAAACCCCTGTCAGTTCAGCAATGCTGTTTCCTCATTCTCGCCCTCTGACTGTATTGCCTACTCATCAGAGTAATAGTTGAATTCCTCCTCTGAGGCATATATCATCTGTCTCAGTGCCCTCTTGGTCCAGTGGACCCTCCTTCAGGAGCGAGATTATGCAGAGCACAATACAACAATGAGCAACCTGCACTCTGACAGGTACTGCTATGCACATCCCTCCCCACCCCCCAGAAGCAGTCCAGGATCTGGAACCTCATCTTAAGCAGACCTATTGTCCTCTCCACCACGGCTCATGTGGAGCCATGATAACAATTGTATCTTTCCTCTTATCTTTGGGAGACTGAGTGGCGACATCAGCCGTCTTTTCAAAGCATACTCCTGTCACCCAGCAAACGTCGCTAGAGCTGCAAACATTTCAGTGACATGGTGTGTAGGTATCGTGGGGGAACTGCCAGAGAACACCGCAGAATCTTGCAGATTCTGTCGTCACACGTTATCCAAATATTCATGGAGTGAAACCCTTTCCTACTGAAAAAGGTGCTCAGCTGGCACCTTGATGACCACATCAATGCAATTGAGGGCATCCTGGATGTAGCAGAAACCTACAAAGCCTCTGGCTCACTCAGCCTGGCTGGCTTGGTCTGTCCTGAAATGGGTGGAAGTTGTCACCCCATGAACATTGGGGACAGAATTCTCCCCAAAAAATTCTATGTGCCGCATTCACACGAAAACTACACTGTTCTTTTCAGAGAAGAATCTCCCACACTCTGTGCACTGCAGAAGCCACCAGCATTAATATCATAAAATTTCAGGGGGTGGATCCTATTCCTGCAGGAGAGACTGAAATCAGCACTTTGAGAGGCTACCACGTATGCATTGATCTGTCAGCACCAAGATCGGTGCATGTGCAATAGACTTGTTAGCATCTCCCATTCTGCCAGAGTATTTCACTCCAGTGGGAGTTGGAGTAGCTTCCCAGTTTCAGGGAGCTGGTGGTCCAACACAGTTAGAGTTAAGGGGAGCAATCACCGTTCCCTCCAAAGTGGGGGAGAGTGCACCATTGGCATCCAGTGGGAGATGCTAACAAGTCTGGAGACTTCAATCCCAGACCCACTAATCATATTTAAACTATATTAAAGAGACCATACCCTGCGCTCAGGGCAGTTGTCAGGGAGTGAAGGGACAGGGGTGTCTCAACCTCCAAAGTTGAGTAGGGCAGGCCAACAAGGCAGCCAGCAACAGTAAGGCATGAGGTGCCAACAGGGCTGTTGACAATAGCCATGAGGCGGTGAACCAGCTGATTGGGACTCGAGGCAAGCAATGAAGAGAAAAGGGACAACATGACCCCCCAATACAGAGGAGAGCAAAAGACTGCTCTTTCAGAAAATCCATTAAAATCAAGATCAGTTAATATAAAGCAACACTATGAGTCTGACAATCAAAAAATAGAGAAAATTGAAGGCAAGGGAAGAGGATGAAATGAGACAAAAGCCCAATCTTTCCAAATGCAAAAACCATTCTGAAAATAGTTCTGACAGTACCAGTCACAAATACTTCTGGTGAATGTTCTTTTTCTGTATTGAAAATTAGAAGCTATTTGTGAAGTACATTGTATCAGGTACATTTGACAAGATCAGCAATATCAACAATTCAAAATATGTTTCCATAAGCTTTTACCCATGATGTAATTAATGATTTTGTGAAGAAAAGGTGTAAAATGAAAGCTATCCATATTGGCATGCCAACACATTGTGAAACAAGAAAAGCTTAAATATCAGTCCATCTTCCATATTCCCTAATGTATATTTTTCATTATATATTATATATTTTTTCAAAATGAACCATTGCTAGTCTGACAGAATGGCTGCAGCTGGTCACATGTTGATAGTTCTAACCACCATCACTCTCGAGGCTGGACATCAGAAAGTATCTTCAAGAAAAAGAAGGGCATGGTGGCACAGTGAGTAGTATTGTTGCCTCATATAGCACCAGGGACCTGAGTTCAGTTCCCAGGTTGGGTCACTGTCTGAGCGGAGTCTACACGTTCTCTCCGTGTCTGTGTGGGTTTCCTCCGAGTGCTCCGGTGTTCTCCCACAGAATGAAAGATGTGCTGGTTAGATGCATTGGCCATGTTAAATTTTCTCTCAGTGTACCTGAACAGGTGCCAAAGTGCGACAACTTGAGGATTTTCATGGTAACTTCAATGCTTACATTGTGTTAATGCAAGCCTAGTTGCAACTAATAAAAAAAATTAAAGAACAGAATCCTGCAAATACAGCCATTAATAGAACAAAGAACAAAGAACAAAACAGCACGGGAAACAGGCCCTTTGGCCCAACGAGCCCACGCCGCCACCCCAATGTTCCCACCTCCACCCGTGATCCCTGTCTATGTTTATAAATCTATGGATTAAAAACCAAATTTGAGACAATTTAGGGAGAATTTGTTTTCCCAATTAGCTTAAGAGCACATCTTTGGGATGTGGGAGGAAACCAGAGCACCTGGAGAAAACCCACACAAGCACGGGGAGAATGCGCAAACTCCCAGAGACACAGGCCCAAATCCATGTATCTGCACAGCACAGCAATAGTCACTGAGCTGTTGTGTTGCCCATCAAATGGTCCAGGTCAAGCGTACACTAACGACATGAAGCACTAGGATACCCTCGGAAAAAAAATCCAAGAGCAGCCCTCTCACGACCCATCGCGTGTATGCCCCTTGTTAGATATCAAGGTGGACCAAAGCACCTGTAGGATAAAAACAAGTACATTAATATTGGACTTGGCCTCACTGAACACTCTGCTCACATGAACTTACAGCAATAAGTGTTTTGATTTTATGAGAGGAAGTAAGGCAGTTAACTTGTGAAACTGTATGAGACTGAAATACACTACATGGCAGTACATGCATCTTGTTGAGAAAATGCTGGGAAATCTTAGCAGGCCTGGCAGCATTTGGAAGGAGAGAAAAGAATTGACCCTTTGTCATCAGCTCTCTTCTTTCCTTACAGATGCTTCCAGACCTGCTGAGATTTTCCAGCATTTTTCTCTTTTGATTTCAGATTCCAGCATCCGCAGTAATTTGCATTTACGCAGCTTGTTGATTGGAGTACTTGTTCCTGCACTGGGCTGACTCATTCTATTCTGCACTGACCTGTGCTGCAGTGATGTCACCAGCCGATCTCTTTCCATCTTATTGCTCATTAGCAAATCCTTTGTTTGCACATCTCAAGACATGCATCACAATATAGACCTTTGTCATCATCATTCTGACAAACTTCAATTTCAATTCAGTAATTATTCATACCGGTGTGCCTTTACAAGTTAAAAGGCACTAAAACAGTTAAGTAGTGATTAATTTATGTATTTTTGTGGCTTACGCTTTTGCATTCCATGGGACGAGGGTGGGCAGAGTCATGAGAGGTGGGCACAGAAAAGAAGGCCCACAAAGTGTAAATTTGCCACCTTTGCTTTAAACCCGCACCAAATTCTCAAAAACTCCTACCAATTCAGCTTGTCTTTGCTCCTGCCTCTTTAATTGCAATCTTGGATGACAAATTGGCAAAAAAAAATTGGGCACCGCATTGTGTTACCATGCATCAACTTGAAAAATCATGCAGGCAATGTAAAGTTCAAGTCAGTTGTACTTTTAATCCCTTTAATTAGCTGCTTAATTGTTGACAGTTGCACATCCGATACCCACTCGCATCTACCAACTGAAATATCATACCAGTGTGCGATGATACCAGGATGCAGGCCCAAAATTTTCTTCTATCATTTCCTATAGAATTGCCCAACTACTGGGTCGGGCACATATTCCATCCATATCCCTTAAAGTTCTGACCATCAAATCAAAACTTATCCCTCATTCAAGTTCAAGGGTTTTTAAACTGGAATCTGCAAATTATTGGAAAGTCGCAGGCAGACCTGGCAACAAGATTGCTCCTAACCCACATCCTCTTGCCCAACAAATGCTTTGTCTGTTTTGAAACACTGGATTTATGACAATTTGGTATGATAATATATGTTCCAACACTGTGCAAACTACTGGAGAGAAAACAATTGAGAAGAAAAACCAATGCATGCTATATCTTTTCAGTCAGTAAATAAACTCTGCAGAAAGATTTGTCATCTCAATGGCAGAGTGCCTGAAGAAAATAAACTGGAATATTTTTTCTCCAACGGTAGTATTCAAAAAGAAGCATACATACATGCATTTTGTAAAGTCATGCTACAGTTTAGTATAAAGCTCCTATATGGAAATACATTGATACATCGAGATTGGTAAAGCTGATGCTATTTTGGGATCAGAATAATTTGGTGGCATCATGTACTCCAAGATTTTCTATTCTGTTCAACTGTTGTTAATCATGTTCTGAAAATGATTTGTTGATTGACATACATGTTGCAATATAAGGGTCACTAAAAAAGACAATAGAGCTAACATGAATTTCTTTCAACTATTGAACAAAATTTACATTTTGTATTCATTCTTAACTAAATGTTTCGCATTAGTGTTGCAACCTTGCTAGGTATTCTTGTAGTTAAATCATGATCTATCTAAACATATGCTAAGTTTATTTAATTTTTGCCTGAAATTAACATTTATTATATATTGCCTCCTGTGAAATAAACAGCAACCAACAAGTGTAGGGGTTTTGAATCATTATTTATTAATATTTTGCAGTGCAAAAAATAAACAAAATGCTTTGACACTTATTTTACTTGTTTTCTAAATAAATGAAATGCATCACACAGAAAAAATAAATTCTTCCACGCAAGTGGAAAGGAAGTGGTATAACATCCGAACATGGGAAAACAACAAACAAAAAGCAGCTGGTCTACTGAATCTGTCCCTCACAGTATTGATATAATTAACCATTCTGACCTGAATATTCCCAGAAGCCATGTAATCGCCTGAGAACAGCAAAAAGTAGATGTTGCTATAAAAAAAATCTTGGTCAATTCAGAGAAAAAAGAAATTGCTCTCCAACTCTTAAAGGGTTCAAATTGAGTTCCAAGAGAGGATGTGGACCATGAGTTACATCGATTAATACCCTACCTACCTTCTGTTCACGGTAATATCAGATAATAGTCAGGAAATCATCCTTTTGAACATTAACATTGAGTCTACACTTCATTTCAACCTTTTTCAGTGCAAGGGCAATGATTGAAACATGAATAACACGATGTAGAAATTCCAACCTAAAGCCATTAATTTAATGACCTCCAGATCCCCTATTTCTGCATTTTAAAAACCTATTCAGAAGGAAAATCAGTTCAGGCCTATTCTTATTTCCCTGTATTATTGGTCTTTCCTTCTGGGGAAACTGCTTTTAGTTGCGATTAGCAGGCAGGGGGTCTGAAGTGGGGGATGATGATGACGAAAGGGATTCAGAATTAACTTTTCAACATTTGGCAAGAATAATTTACTGTCAGCAATTCTATCTTTTACATCCATCAACATAATCCTTCTCTTCTGTAAAATTGCTGGCAAAGCATATACAACCAAATGATGTATTGATACAGAGAAACCTTATCAAACATAGCCAATGAGGACGTAGAAGTCTAATTAACTGGATTGTGAAAGTTACATTATCTACTGCCTTTGCATTATGAGATTATTTAACCAATATCCTGTCCTGAAAGAGCTAACATTTCCTCCAATTAACCACTGGAAAGACTACTGGCTGTAAAATACAGTTGTGTACTCTCTATTTTTTTTTAATTGAAATGGTGCCTTTAATGCATGTGCACACGTTCATATGAACATGTGAACAAGGAGCAACAAGTTGGCCCCTTGAGCCTGCTTTGCCATTTAATAAAATTATGGCTGATGTAATAGTGACCTAAAATCTACTTCCTGTCTATCCCAATAACTTATCACTCCCTTGCTTACCAAGAATTTATTCACTTTTACCTTAAAAATATTTAAAAACTTTGTTTCAAATGCATTTTCAGGAAGAGTTCCAAAGACCCACAACACTCAGAGAGAGAAAAAAAAATCACCTCATCTGTGGGTGACCCATTATTTTTAAACAATGACTTCTAGTTCTAGATTTTCTCACAAGAGGAAACATCCTTTCCTCATTCAACCTGTCAAAACTTCTCAGAATCTTATCTATTTCAATCAATTTGCCTCTTACTCTTCCAAACTCCAGTGGATACCAGTCCAGCCTGTCCAACCGTTCCTCATAAGATAACCCACCTATTCCAGGTATTAGACTGGTAAAACTCTCTATACAGCTTCCAATGCATTTATGTTCTTCCTTAAATAAAGTGATCAACGCTGTATACACTGTACACTATACACGGTAGTGGTCTCACTAGTATTCTATATAACCGAAGCATAACCTCTCTTCGTTTGTGTTCAATTTGCTTCACAATAAAAGATAGTATTCCATTAGCTTTCCTAATTACTTGTTGTACCTGCATATTAGACTTTTACAATTCATACACGAAGACATCTAGATCCCTCTGTATCTCAGAGCTTTGCAATCTTTAACCATTTAAATAATATGCTTCTCTTTTTCTCTTCCTGCCAAAATGGACAATTTCATATTTTCCCACTTTATATTCCATTTGCCAGATCTTTGCCTATTCATGTAACCTATCTATATCCTTTTGGAGCCTTGTCATGTCCTCTTCATAACTCACTTTCCTATCTATCTTTTTGTCATCCTTGACAGTCTTTGTTGCCCAGTAGCTCAAATGTTGATGGTAGAACAGACTGTGCAGCCATATGCTCGCCTCACCTGCTTCCTTCTGGAAAGAGAGAATGCAATATCCTCCCCTCTTTGAATACAGAGCAACGGTGGCCTGCCTATACAAGAGTGAATGGTGGACTGGGAGATGTTGCAATTCCAATGCCTGTTCTGGATTGGAAGATGCCACGCAGATCATGGTCATAGTCTCACCCAGCCTTTCTCACCCTGCTCTGGAGTTGCAGTTTGGACTGCAACAGGTCGCAGATTTCAATCAGCACCTCCTTAATGAAGCAAAACATTGACACACTGTTCCTTGCTTGAGATAGGAGGAATAATCCTTGAGCATTCCAGATGTATATGGCCTCTTGCCAAATTCCCTTTACCTCCTTCTCTCCTTGTCCCTCTTGGAGCAGCTTGTGTCTACTCAGTTCATTCCCTGTGTTATTCTGCAAGCTAAGAGGAATAGATGGGCAGAAGAGGGAGTTATGAGTGGAATTCTCAAAGTGAGAACCAATCCTTCACTACACACCCATTCCCTATAATCTTTCCACCTTTTAAGCAGCAGCACAAACTCACAAATATTTCTGTTAACTTAGCAACAGCTGTGAGAAATTAAGCAGCAGTTACCCTGAAAATAGTTGATGATCCGTTCAAATTCCCATGGAAAGTGGGTGGTGTTGAAGGTGGCACTTTTTGCAGGGCCTGGGAGAGGGGCATGCAGATGGTATTAATCACTAGGGACCTTGCCTTCAGGTGGCCTGGACTCAGGCAGCACCACCCCTCTCTCAAGTGGCCACTTCATACCTCAATGTGCTTACAAACAAAAATGCGGTGGGCACTCCATTCTGGGACAATGTTTTATAATGTAAGTGGTTATTGCAGCAAGATCCCAAGTTTGTACATTTTTTTGACAGCTTGGGTGCATTCAGGGTGACATAGTCTGGTTTTGGCCATGCTCTAGTCTTCCTGTAAGAAGTCTCATAACTCCAGGTTCTTACTGTGCTTACCCTAGTCCATTGCTTGCATTTCGACATCATGGCTAGTCCTCCTGCACAGGCACCAACCCACTAAAGGACTCCAAGATGGTGGACTCGACTGGGGAGACCAGGAGAAGTAATGGTTGCAGCAACAGTGAGACTCAGGGTAGCTGGAGTTTTAGACAGGGTGGGGAGGAAGTATGCCTTGCCACTTTCAAAGCCACTCTGAGCAATAAACATCCAGGGCTCAAGGGAAATGATTGAGTGAGTGAGTATGAGAGTGGGTGAATGTAGAAGTGTGAGAGAGCAAGTGAATGAAAGCGTCTGTGTAAATCTGAGAGTGAATATTTCTCCTGGGTCCAACTGTCAGGTCATGTAAGCTTTGAGAAACTATCAATAGTTAAATTTCAAAAGTACAACAACAATGAGGCTTGTGGCTTTGTTATGTTATTTAAAGTGTCAATTTGCCTTCTTGGAATGGATGGACCACATGCTTATCCTTCCACCTCCTTTAAAGCTAGAGTATGGTTTAGGGATTGGGATTCTGATTTTTAAGACTTTAACACCTTCTACTTCTCCCCAGATCTGAACCAAACCCAGTTTTTTGTCATTGAATGTCTTCCCCTAATTCCCACTGCACTTAATGTTTAAAAGACAAAACTGGCACATAATAAAACAAAGCAGTGAGCAACAGATGGCGGAGTCCTAGAAGTGACTTCATAAGAGGAATAAGTTTACACTGGAAGGCTGGATTCAAACATATGCAAAATGATTGTTGTGGAAAACGTCTTTCGCTATTTGAAACACTTTTACATACAGTCATAGAGCAATACAGCATGGAAATAGGCCCTTCAGCCCAAATGGTCCATGCCAGCTATGATAGCCTCCCAGTCCTCCATTAGTCCTAATTGTCTCCTGTTTGACCCATATTCCTCTAGTATATGGAAACCTTATCACCAAGCAATGTATCAGAGAACTAAAATGCCTTATTAAAAACAGCCAAGTTGTCACCATGTCCAAAATGAAGTCTGGAGTATGTAGGGTACTACAGCTCTGCATTTACTGCTTGCACCATTCTAAAAGCATATAGCAAACCGTTCTTGATGCTTTTTGGACTTTTGGTTATGATCAAATGTAGTATCTGTTCTTGTCTGGCAGGAATGAATCCATGGTCATCTGGGAGGGCTTTTTGGCTAAGATCAAGAGTTAGATCAAGCCCAAAATGGGAAGCAACGCCTTCTCTTGTCAGCTTGGATCTTATATGTGTCTCATATGGGAACCATTAGCTGGATTCAACTTGAATTAGTTTTGGAGCAAGCAAGGAGATGGATTTGGCTTTGTCTAGTCAGCTCTGTGTATTGGCTTTAACTTTAAGAATGGAATTTAAAAAAAATTAATTTAAAAAAGGTCTTGATGTAGAACTGCAGCATAGGTTTCCTTTAGTGAACCAACCTTTGCTTTGCGTGATTAAACTAAATATATAGGGCCGAATTCTGTTTAAAAGACAGAAATTCCCACCCGACTATCAATGGGCCTTCACATTGTCCACAACCTGCCCATTACAATTGCAGTGGTGGGTGGGGTGGGATAATTCCTGCCATACTTTTTAATTCTCTGAGCTCATCACTGCTCAGTTGCAATGTTGCGATGTGATGAAATAAAACTCAGTCAACATTCTGTTTAAAGATTTCATAAGTATTAATAGAAAAGCCAATTTTAAAAGTTTTTTTCCTCTACCCATATTTTAGTCAATCAGGGAATAATTGAAGTATTTTTGGCTAAAATAGTTACAATTCAGACTTCCTGTTCTGCCACTGCGCTGATTTCATTGGCTATGACACAGCTGTGAAATTATAATTCATAATATTCAGCAATTTACCAAATAGAGCCATACTCCAGCACTTCATCCTGACTTTAACCTGGGGAGTACATTTTGTAAGACTTGCAAAAATAAAATGCAAGTAGCAGAAAAATTCTGTAGATACGCTGTTAGAACACAGCAATATTCACATGTACAACAAGTACCTGTTCAGCAGTACCACATGGGTCAAGAGATCTACAAGAGCATGACATTATGTTACAATCTAAATTGTTGGTCTGTATCCACAATATGGTATGTTGCCCATCACAGTATGTGTTAGAAACTCGCAGGCACATGCCAGCAATTCTATAATAATATACTACTTTTGTCATGAACTTGGAAAACTTACCCCACAATAACAATTTTCAGGGAGTGAGTCCAATTAAGTATCTCTGCAAATTCTAACATTTTTAAACTCTTAAATTGTTTGTTTAGTAGAATAATTGTAAAAAAGGAAGAAAAAACTGGAAATCAAAATCCTTGGATATGGAAGCTGCTCAGAATTTGGAGGGATACTCAAGTTAACATCCTTGTTCAAAATGGGAAAAGGGGATAAACCATACAGCTGTAGACCAGTTAACCCAACACTGTTTCTGTGTAAGCTTCTAAAAGACTCAATATGGGATAAATTTAATGTTTGCAGAAAGTCACAGGTATTTGAGGAGCATTAATATAGATTTATAGCAAGGAACTCATGTCAAAAAAAGAGTTCTGTTCAGAAATAATTGATATAAATCAACAATCGATGTCATATATATAAACTTATGAATGGCACTGCATAACATTCCACTTTGGAAGACTGTTGATGACATTAAGGCGTATGGTATTAAAAGGCTGGTGCCAATATGGATAAAAAGTTGGTTATAGGACAAAAAACAGAATTCAGTGGTTTATCATTAAATGGTGGAACATTAAAAAGAATAGTGGAAAAAAACTTAAGTATGCATTCATTCAAAATTGGAGAAAGCAATAAAGCTCTAAATAAACAAAATATGAAATGACAGGTTTAAGAAATAGGGGTATAAACAAAGAAAAAGATAATTTTACTCTTTACAAATTACATTTTATAAATTAAACCAGGAGAGAATCAAATAAGGAATTCCCTTTATGAGAGTAGAAAAGATTAAATTAGATTTTACAAAGATGTTCAAACTTTTGAAGAGATTTGATTGGATAAATAAGGGGAATATTTCTATTGATAGATGTTCTAATAAATAAAAAACATAAAGAATTAGCAAGATGGGCTAGATTATTATTTTCTTACACAACGACTTACTATAACACTGAGTGTCCTACCAGAAAACCTCCTCAAAGCTAGGAGAATTGGTCAAACACTTGAAAAATAAGAAAAATAAATAAAGGCTTTAGGATTAGAGCAAGTAAAAAGATGTACAAAAATGTTTCAGGGAACTCACCTGGACACACCTGGCTGAACGAGTTCCTTCTGCATTGTAAAATTCCGCGGTAGTATATAAAGTACACAAGTATCAGTGATAGATTGGAAGCAACATTTTCACTATTTGATAAAGTTTAAATGGTGTATTATTATGCATTATCATATTTTTTTAAATTTCTGTTAGTCCAAAATATATGATGAATCTACAGCACTACCATCCAAAATTGTAGCTTCTGAATGCGCACTTGGGAAACATTTGTAATTTATCTTGATGTTAATCCAATTCAGATAAATGAGATCCCTTTCTATACACGTAGATTAATCAAGCAAGATATAATGAAGGAAAGGACCATGCAATGTTATTGCTTCATCAAGGAGGATGAGTGAGCAAGAAGTTTGCTCATGAAATAGGACTGGAATGGCAAGGAAAGAAATGGGGATGCGATATATAAAGATGCATAGTTAAACAACTTCATAAAATTTTACAGATAAATTAAACTCTCATTATTTTAAAGTATTTATAGGAACAAATGTATTACTCTAAACATTAACTATAAATAATGTGCATTTACAATGTTTTAACTTATGGAGTAGTTCTTCTTCCTATTTGAAAAAATGTTCCTCAAGAATTTAAAAATAAACAAATGGTGTCTGTCAATGATATAATTAAGTTGTAACTTTTGTGTTCTCAATTCATGAGATCATTTACAAAAGGCTTATTGCTGAGGGTTGGAAGAGCATTTCGCAACAAGATTTCATCACAAGGTCATAGTCTGGATTTAAGGACACAGCAGCTTTACAACTTTCATATAAAGGGCATCAGAGACCTCCAGAAAACTTTAAATTGATACATCATTGAGTATGTGGACAGAAATTACTCTGATTTTTTGTTGTACAGAGCAGAACATGTAAAGAATGTATTTGTCCAAAAACATTTTGTTATGTTACTGTGGTTTTTCCAAGTACACGGTCATGAATGTCACAAGGCAGAGACCCTAAACTCTTTTAAAAAGTAACTGGATCTGCACCTTAAGCGCTGTAAATTATAGGACTATGGGCCAGTGCAGGAAAGTGGGATTAGAAAGGGTACTCGAGTGTCCTTGGGCTGGCATGGGCACGATGGTTTGAATGGTCTCCTTCTGTGTTGTTACATTTCGATGGTTTTATGGTTCTATGAAGGTGACAAAGATGTGCAACATTTGCCCTCCCCTAGCATGCTAATGGAATGTGCAGCCAAGATACTGGAATGCCAGAACCTGTTGTTTGTGACTGAGGTGCGCCTCTTTTCTTTGTGTCAGACAGAGGCTTGCCAATTGTGTAAAGTGCTCTGGCTTCTTGGCATAGTTTCAATACTCTGAATCCTTTGCCTGAACCTGTATCCTTGCTTTATTTCCTTCACATAGTTTCAATGTTCGCTCATCTCAACAATCTCAGAAGCATAATTTTATATTCTTACCTGTGTGCTGGACTTGGGGTATATTTACAGTATTATTTGGACAATGAGGTCAGAAAAGTAACAGGTGTGAAGTATAACTTTGTGCTATATTTTAGACTTTCAAGAACAAAAGTTTTAGTGACCCTAGTACCAAACGAACTTCCAGCTTTTCAGATACAGCAAGAAAATGGTTACATGCCATGCAATGGCAAGCTGCCTTCCTGCAGCAGCATTGGGACAACCTAGTAGTATAAAAATTAGAAAACTGACATTTTGTTAAAATTTGTATTTGTTTACATCATGAGAAGGGTTGCAGAGTGGTATTGCCACTAGATTTCAATCCAAAGACTCATGATAAAGCGCTGGGAATCCAGGTTTGAATTCTACTATGGAAGATGGTGAAATAAGAATTTGATAAACATCTGGAATTAAAAGTCTACTAATGACCATTTATAAGATCATTGTTGATTGTCATTTGTTCACTGGTTATCATTTAAGAGAGGAAATCTTCCATTCTTATGTGGTCTGGTCTGTGTGTGACTCCATATGAATGTGACTTTCAAAATGCTCTCTGAAATGAACTAGCAAGCCATTCATATGGAGGGTAATTAAAGATGGACAATAAATGCTGACCCAGCCAGCAACACCCGCATCCCATGATTTAACAAAAAGCACACCTTGGATTGCCTATTAATTGGGCCGAGTCTGTATTGCTGATGCATTGCCACTGTCTAGTATCTACTCATGTAGCTAAATGAAATCTGGTACTCAATGCACAAAAAAAAAAATCAAAGGAAATATCCCAAAACCTAAAATTTTCAAGTTAGTGCATCATCCCGTTTTGCCCCTGAGCTACTGATGCAAGCAACTTAGTAACAATATTTGAATCTGAAGGTAGAATTACATTTATATTTCTGAGGTATTAATTATTGTTAATATACTTTGGTAGCATGGTAAGTTTAATTCATCTGTCATAATGACAAATTCTGGATTTTATCGTACATATACACGATTTCCAGAATATGCAGGAGAAGGGTAACTGATCTGTTTGATATTATGCCGTCTGATAAATCTCAGATATATGTCTTGGATAGAGGGAAGATGATAAAATGGTCTTCCCTTTTTCCACTTGTAATTGACCACACCAAAATGTGTTTGAAAGAAAAGTATTTTAATCTTCTTGAGTGCTGTGACTCTTAAGAACAGACACAAATCAGGTACTCTCACAACTTAAAAAAAGAATAAAATGATTATTTCTCAACACTTGAATGTATTCACAACAGCTTTACTCAAACACGCACACAAGACACACAACAAAAAAGGTGATTAAAAAAGAAGCAGCATGCACTTAGGTTTTTAAAAAGTCCAACTATCACAATGACTCGAGTCTTTTGACAAGCAGGCTAACTTCCAGTCTTGGGCAATTTCATATATATTTTGCAGACATAAAAAGAGAAAAGGCCAACTGATCTTCTGTCTCCATCTTGTTTCAATGTCAATTCTCCATTTTTAAATCTCTTTTTCAAAACTATGAGTCCATTTTTCGGTAAAGCCATGGGAATAACTGCAGAGATGTGACATAGGCACATTTTCAGATGTGTCTTAATAAATGTACTCTTCAGACAGTCTGCCAAATAATGATACATTTATGTTGTGGCTCCTCCTCTGGCTCCCCCCCCTCCCCCTCCCCCTCCCCCTCTCCTTCCCATATCAGGAACAAGACAGCTAGCAGAGAAAGAGTTTTTTTTATCAGTTTGTGCTCGGTTCAACCTAAACTTCTAAAATGAAAGGATACTGTTCAAATTTAGCTATCAATCCATTCCCTGTCCTTTAAAAAAGGTGCCTAACTTTACACATACTCAATTATTGCAAGACTAAGATTTTTAAAAATAATTTATTGACTACCTCAGTCAGCTTGATTCCAGAATTGGAGAGAGAGAAATGGACAACTTCTGTCTTTCTTTTGGTGAATCTATGTTTTGAAATAATATAAAATTAATAGGCTTAAATGATTTTCTTGGTGTTGTAACTATCATGTCTCACAAAAAGGTATCCAGAAACAACTATATTATTAGTTCCCATCATATCTTCAAACATATTTTAATACCATCCATAGATAATGCAAATAGCTATGCAATTTTCAGCAAACCATCTATTAATATTTGCTACAATTACACAAAAAATGCTTTAATTTGTGGGGTAAGGTGTCGGTTTTCCACAGTCCAGCGCTCTTCCTAGGAAGTAGGTTGCACACAAATATGCACCTGAAGTTATTACTGTCATAGTTGAATTTGAAGTGGCAATCCATCCTTTCCTTTCCTATTGCATTTACTTTTATAAACCTTTATATCATTTCTCTGCGAATGAAGGAAAGTCAGAACTTTTTCATAGAAATTCCAACACAAGGGTGGTATCGAAGGTTGGACATCAATCTTTTGCACCTGGCATTTCAAGTTAAATTCAGTTTAATCTCAAGGTGTGAAAACAATGACAATGATTCTTCTCACCTTCTCTAGAATCACTCCTTTCTTCAAAATGTATCTAATTGGTTCTTCAATCTAGTTATACCAATCTTTTCAAAGGCTTTTTCTGATAACTTAGCTTCTGCTCTATTACTCTATAGGTGAAAATATTCATTTGAATATTGTACATCATTTTTTTAACCAGTGAATAATTTTCTTTGGTCAACTTTCTCAATTCTGTCTACAATTCTGTAAATTTTACTTAGATCACACCACACCAGATCCACCCCCCCCCCACTTGCGCAAAGACAAAAGCATAATTTTCTCTTAGTTTAAATTCACAATCCCTAGAATTATATTTGTTGCCTTCTTCTCTACCTTCACATTGATTCAAAAGATGAAGGTACCTTATTGAAACATATAAGATGATTAGAGGTTTAGATAGGGTGGACAGTGATAGCCTTTTTTCTAGGATGGAGAAAGCTAGCACGAGGGGACATAGCTTTAAATTAAGGGGTGGTAGTTATAGGACAGATGTCAGAGGTAGGTTCTTTACCCAGAGGGTGGTAAGGGTATGGAATGCCCTGCCTGCTGCAGTTGTAGATGCGCCAAGTTTGGTGGCGTTTAAGAGGTTAGTAGATAAGTTTATGGATGAAAAAGGAATGGTTTAGGTTAGAGGGTCATTGCTTTTTCTTAATTGGTCGGCGCAACATCGAAGGCCAAAGGGCCTGTTCTGCGCTGTAATGTTCTATGTTCTATGATTCTATCCGACCAAATGTCCTTGACTTACTTCAGGAAGTTGCATCATCATGCATGGATAGCTAAATTTCCAAAAGGTATTTGACAAAGTTTCACATGAAGTTGTGGGATTTGGGGTCAAATTTTGCAAGTGAATCAGAAATCTCTACTCTTCAGGTATTTTCTTTAGTACTGCAGTCAGGTTGTGGTCACCAAGACATAAGAAAGAAACCAAAACCAGAAAGCTAAAAGCTAATATTAGAGATCTGAGTTATTAGGAAAGATTGGACACCCTTGGGTCTTTGAGCCATTTATAGGTGCCCAATAGGTGATTGTAAAGGAAATATAAACTAGTAAATAGTATGAAAAAAATTCCATCCAATTACATTTGGAAAATAGGATATTGGAACGTAAATTCAAAATGGAAGAAGCCAAATTTAAATTGGTGAAAAGCTCTTTACACAAAAAATGAGCAGAATGAGCAATTTGACCATCTTATATCTCTCATCTAAGCATTTTCTTAGTCATTCTATTTATTTAACAGTGTCTGTGCATTTTGTTCTCTTCTCCCTTTCTTTTCATCTCTAATATCCCTGTTCACTCCAGTTTCTTGTCATTATACATAAACGTTTTGCTTTTTTTTAAACACAGCTTTTGATATTTTTAATGAAAGATCACACTGTAACTGAAACAGGTACCAAATGAGCCCCTGAATATTTGCACATTTAAGGGTGGAATGGACTCTTGAGTAGAATGGTGGAGATAAATAAAACCTCAGAAACAAATTGGATTCTGCGGGGGGTGAGGGAGAGGGACGTATGTTCTTTCTAGATTAATGAACCAAGATGGCAAAATAATGTTTCACATTATCAAATATCTTATGAATATATCTTTCGTTAAAAGTTCTGCAGAATTTTCTACACCAATTGTTTGTTTTACAAATCACAACACCAACTATTTGGATCTGATTTGTTTTCAAGAACAATAAAAAAACAAAAACTCAGACACTGAGCAAGTCAGGCAGCATCTGTGGGGAGAGAAACATGAGTCTCAAGTTCAATATTCTTCTGAATAGGACATAGTGAATTTTTACCAACCCAAGTATTAACTCAATTTTGTTTTGCAGGAGGTGAGATGGGTGGGTTCAAACAATCAGATCTGGCTGAAATAGATATATGAACATATATATAATCTTGCATGCATATACACAAGATATATAATGCAACTGCATCTGCACAGACCAGCTGGCAGGAGTATTCATACTCATCTTTAACCTCTTTTTACACCAATCTGAAGTCCCTATCTGCTACAAGAAGACAGCCATCATCCTGACACCAAAGAAAAGCCAGACAGCGTGCTTTAATGACTATCATTCAGTGGCTCTAACATCCATCATTTCGAAGTGCTTTGAAAAGTTAATCATGGCACAAATCAATTCCAGCTACCCAGATTGCCTGGATCCCCTACAGTTCATCTACCACTTCAAAAGGTTCACAACGGATGCCTTCTCCTTGGCCCTGCACTCAACCCTGAACTACCTAGATAACAAAGGTTAAATCTCATGAGATCCAGAATGAGGTATCTAAATAGATACAAAATTGACTTCTTGGCAGAAGCCAAAGAGTGGTTGTAGAGGGTTGTTTTTCAAATTGGAGGCCTGTGACCAGCGGTGTGCCTCAGGGATCAGTGCTGGGTCCACTGTTATTTGTCATTTACATTAATGATTTGGATGAGAATATAGGAGGCATGGTCAGTAAATTTGAAATGACACCAAGATTGGTGGTAGTGAACAGTGAAGAAAGTTATCTCTGATTGCAATAGGATCTTGATCAATTGGGCCAATGGGCTGATGAGTGATAATTGGAGTCTAATTTTGATAAATGTGAAGTGATGCATTTTAGTAGATTGAACCAGGGCAGGACTTAGTTAATGATAGGTGTTGGGAAGAGTTATAGAACAAAGAGATCTCGGCATACACATTCATAGCTCCTTGAAAGTGGAGTCATAGGTGGATAAAGTAAAGACATTTAGAATGCTTGGTTTTATTGGTCAGAACATTGGGTACCGGAGTTGGGACATCTTGTTGAAGTTGTACAAGACATTGGTAAGGCCACACTTGGAATACTGTGTATAGTTCAAGTCACCCTATTATAAAAAGGATATTAATCTAGAAAGAGTGCAGAAAAGATTTACCAGGATGCTACCGGGACTTGATGATTTGAGTAATAAGGAGAGGCTGGATAGATTGGGACTTTTTCTCTGGAGCGTAGAAGGCTGCGGAGTGATCTTATTAAGGTCTGTAAAATAATGAGGGGCACAGATCAACTCGATAGAACTAGAGCTTGTTTCCATTCTGTAAACCTCTATGACCTATGTTAGACTCCAATTTATTAATTGCAACTTTGCCTTCAACACCATTATTCTTATGAAGCTCATCTCCAAACTCTGTGGCCTGGGCCTCAGCTCCTCCTTCAGTGATTAGATCCTGAATTTCCAAACCCACAGACCTCAAACAGTAAGGATAGGCAACAGTATCCCCTCCACAATCATCTCAACATCAGTGTCCCACAAGGCTGTGTTGTCAGCCCTCTACTATTTTCCTTATACACCTATGACTGCGTGGCCAAATTCCCCTCCAACTTGATTTTCAAGTTTGCTGATGACACCACCATAGTGGGTTGGACCTCAAACAATGGTGAGAAAGAGCGCAGGAATGAGATAGAGAATCTGGTGAACTGGTGCGATGACAATAATCTTTCCCTCAATATCAACAAAATGCAGGAGATTGTCATCAACCTCAGGAAGCTTGGTGTAGGACTTGCCCCTGTCTACATCAACGGAGACAAAGTGGAAATGGTTGAGAGCTTCAAGTTTTTACGTGTCTAGATTACCAACAACCTGTCCTGGTCCTTCATGCTGACACTATAATAAGAAAGCCCATCAATGCCCCTACTTTCTCAGAAGACTAAGGAAATTTGGCATGTCACCTATGACGTTTATCAACTTTTAAAGCTGCACGTTGCAGTTGCACCATAGAAACCATCACAGTTTGGTATGGCTTCTGCTCTGTCCAAGACAGCAAAAAACTACAAATGGTCATGAACAAAGCCCAGCTCATCACACAAACCAGGCCTCCCATCCATTGACTCTGTCTGTACTTCCCATTGCCTTGGAAAAGCAGCCAAGGACTCCATGCATCATGGGCATACTCTCTTCCACCTTCTTCTGTCTGGAAAAAGAAACAAAAGTCTGAGGTCACATACCAACTGACTCAAATACAGCTGGTATTCAGCTGATATTAGGCTTTTTGAATAGACTTCCTCATATTAAGTTGATCTTTCTCTACATCCCAGCTATGATTAAACAGTACATTCTGCACTCTCTCCTTTCCACCTCTATGTATGGTTTGTCTACACAACATGCACAGAAACAATACTTTTCATTATGTACTTATACATGTGACAACAATAAATCAAATCTATGTACTACTTCAGGAGAGGCTAGGATCCAAGAGCACAGCCTCAGCGCAAGGGGAATGACCTTCAGAATCAAGATAAGGAGGAATTTCTTCAGCTAGATGAGTGGTGAATCTATGGATTGTATTGCCACAGAAGGCTACGGAGGCCAGATTGCCGTATTTAAGACTGAAATAGATAAGTTCTTGATTGGTAAGGGGATCAAAAGATGAGAGAATGGGGTTGAGAAACATATCAGCTGTGATTTAATGGCAGAATAGACTCAATGGGTCAAATGGCCTAACTCTGCTCCTATATTTTATGATCCTAATTAGAACTTGGGGGAGTGTGGATGGTCAAAAACAATGAAGTCTTGTCATGCTGGCAAGTGCTAAATTTGTTTTTAAAATGTGACTTATCATGGCGAAAAGACAAAACGAAAACTACTTGTGCCATTTACTTGTCCGAACACGTCTTTCTTCAGGATTGACAGAGGTAGGGCCAGCACCTGCTGTGGAACCTGCCCAGTTGACTCACTGGAAGCTGAGTGAAGGCAGAAGAGCAAGACTGCATCTCCCAGGCTGCAGCGAGCAAAGAGCGATGCGCAGGCGCGGGTAGCCTGGATTGGATACACAGTCGGATACAATCAACAGGCTGCAGGCACGGATACACTGTAGCCGTGCAACTAAATATCTCCCGTACAACAGACATGTCCCAGTTGCTTCAGGAGTTGTTGGGATTCCTGCATTGAACAACAACAACAAAAAAGCAACCCCTGATTAAGCCCTTGTTGTGAAATGTTCCTCTCGCCCCAGCCGAGTCACTGCGGAGATGCGGTTGTTGCTGCCTTGAGGAGCAGCGCTCCAGTGCGCGCCTTGACTGCAGTGCCGCGAGAGCTCCGTCTTCCCTCTCTCTACCATCGCCGGTAAGTCGGGACAATTTAAATAGACCCCTTCAGGGCTGAAGGAGTTTATACTGGAGAGGAGGTGAAATTCAGTCGAGTAGCTAAGCCAGCACACACGGTAAGAAGACAGTGCCTGTGCGAGCGATAGAAGAACTTGTCTTGGTGAGTTGTAATTGGGGATTGAGGAATAGTGCCCGAGAGAGAAAACAGCAAGGGAGGAAATGGGTTAAATCAGTTTGAAAACACAGTGGCTCGGATCTTTTAATTTGCAGTTTGGTGGTGGTCGTTCTCGCATTAAATATAGAATCGGCGTTTTTTGTTCCCATATATTATTCTGATATGTTATTTACTTGTTTTTGCTACCGAATTCGAGTTTTGATAAAACTTCATTGGACTGAAAAAAAGACTAGTTAACGGGCTGGTCTGAATGCTTTCTGGAATGATTAAGAGATTTATTTTTTAACAGGTGAGAACTTCAGATCACTTTTATATTGTGATTTCGCTGAAGCAGTTACTTTTGACCTCACTACCTCAGCCATTGTGTTAATTTAATTGATTTGTTTTCTAGAAAAAATTAAACTGGGGTTAATATGAGCTCCTGCACACTCCTTAGAAAACGTGGATCGGAGAAATCATCCACGATAACATTTAGAATTGAAAGAGATTAGTGTGTTTCAAATGCTCCCTTGCTCTCTTTTGTGAGATTTCCTGTGTGTTTATGGGGAGTGGGAGAGTTGGTGAGAAAAAAAGATATAATTTTTATAAATACTTATTCGTATCATGCTGTCTTGATCGCGAGTTGTGATTTCAAATCTGGCAGTCAGTAAAACAATGGATCTGATCTTTTAAGGTTGCAACCCGGGTGGGTAGGCACGACATACTCTGTGAACCACTATCCCCATAGCAACCTGCAATGAAGGAGCTGCCGAACAAGAGGCCTGGTGATGAGTCTTCACATGCCAGATTTTTTTTAGAAAACAGTGATTTACATAGTTTCCCGAAGAGTGCCAGTCAGTTTGACACACAACACTGCATTCGCTTATTGCAAGTACAGAATAATTACCTTATATAGCTACATCGAATTAAGTCAGATGATTGAATTTACTTCAGCGATTAGGTCGTTATCCCACCGTTTCTTTTCGTTCAAATGGATCCCTTTTTTAGCCTAATAGTACATGCAGATGAAGACTTAATGTTTACCCTATACTAAGCAAATCAATCATTATTAATTTTATCTGGGTTAAATGTTTTTCTTTCATAAATGTAGTGATGTGTGACATTTCAATTTTGCTGTACACTTAAAATTCTTCTGGTTGGTGATAATTGTTTTTTGTTTTATCAATTGAACAAAGAAAGTTACAGCATAGGAACAGGCTCCTTGGCCCTCCAAACCTGCACTATGTTGCCTGAATTAATTAAAATACCCGACCCTTCTAGGGACCATATCCCTCTATTCCCATCCTATTCATATTTGTCAGGATGTCCCTTAAGAATCAGTATTGTATCTGCTTCCCAGGCAGCGGATTCCAGGCACCCACCACACTCTTTGGGGGGGGGAAGAAAGCCTGCCTCGTACATCTCCTTTAAACCTTGTCCCTTGCACCTTAAACCTGTGCTCCTTAGTAATTGATTCTTTCAACCTTGGAAAAAGCTTCTGATTATCCACTCTTTCCATGCCCCTCATAATCCTGTAGTCTTCTATCGAGATTGTCCCTCAATCTCTGTCATTCTAGTAAGAATAAATCAAAAACTTCCAATCTCTCCTCATAGCTAATGCTCTCCATACCAGGCAACATCCTGGTAAATCTTTTCTGTACCTGTCCAAAGCCTCCACATCCTTCTGTAATGTGGTGACCAGAATTGAACCAGAATATATTCCAACTGCAGCCTACCTAAGGTTCTATAAAGATGCAACATGACTTGCCAATTTTAAAACTGTGTTCTGGCTGATGAAGGCAAGTATGCCATATGCCTTCTTGACTACCTGCTCCACCTGCATTGCCACTTTCAGTGGCCTGTGTACTTGTACACCCAGATCCCTTTGCCTATCAATGCTCCTGAGGGTTTTACCATTTGATGTATGTTCCACATCTTTATTAAATCTTCCAAAATGCATTGCTTCACATTTGTCTGGATTAATCTCAATCTTTCATCTCTCTGCCCAAGTCTCCAATTGATTTATATCCTGTGATGGTCCTCATCACTGTCTGCAAATCCACCAACCTTTGTGTTGTCCGCAAACTTAATCAAACCAGTTACGATATATATTGTGTGTGTGTGTGTGTGTGTGTATATAAAAACTGCAAAGGTCCCAGCACTAATCCCTGAGGAATGCCACTTGTCACAGCTCTCCATTCAGAAACGCACCCTCTCACTGTTTTCCTCTGTCTTCTATGACTGAGCCAGTTTTGTATCCATCTTGCCAGCTCACCTTTGATCCCATGTGATTTAACCTTCTGCACCAGGCTGCCATGAGGGACCCTGTCAAAGGCCTTACTGAAGTCCATGTCGATAACATCCATGCCCTACTCTCATCAAACATCATCATCATCACTTCCTTGAAAAACTCGAACAAATTTGTGACATGACCTGCCCTTCACAAAACCATGTTGTCTCTCACTAATACATCCGCTTATTTCCAAATGGGAATTTCAATTTGCGAATAAATCCTGTCTCGAAAAATCCTCTTCGATAATTTCCCTACCATTAATGTAAGGCTCACCAGCCTGTAATTACCTGAATTATTCTTGCTACCCTTCTTAAACAAAAAAACATTGGCTACTCTCCAATCCACTGAGATTTCCTCTCAAGGCCTCAGCAATTTTCTCCCTTGCCTCTCTCAGTATTCTGAAGTATATTTCATCAGGTCCTGGGGATGTCTGCCTTAATGATCCAGCATATTTTCCCAGTGTCCAGCCTTTGATGTAAATATCATTATGGAGGCAGCAATGAACTATTGCATCCGTCTTATACCCCACGCAATCAATGAAATAGGATGATGTGGAGATGGCAGTGTTAGATGGGGTGGGCACAATAAGAAGTTTCTCACCACCAGGTTAAAATTCAACAGGTTTATTTGGAATCACCTGATGAAGTAGCTGGAACACTGGATTCTAAGTAAACTTATTGGACTTTAACCTGATGCTGTGAGATTTCTTACTATAAAATAGGATGGAATTTGGCCAGAGCTGTGGCAGGACAGCTGTTGTTTGACGAAGACTTAAACTAATTTAGTTTAGAAGGAAAATGATCTCATTGATGGAACAGTATAATAAACTGTTGTAAGTTAACTTTCTGAGCAGAATCACATCAAAGTGATCTGGATTTGCATTGTATTAGTATTTAACTTTGTCCTTCAAACATTGTTCAACTGTAAATCATAGTGGAAATTGTTATGCTGGTACAAGACCACAATAATTGGACTGTTGATATATTTTGAGAAAAATTAATCCCAGTGGCACTTGTTTAGCACTGTTTCACCATATACTGTACAGCCACTAAAGATGGAAACCAAGCGTTTATAATTTTACTAATAATTGAAATATCATTACAGCATGAGAATGATTTACTGACAAGATCCAAGGTGAGGGATTGATCTTGATCCTTGTTTGAATTTGTTTTTTCCAAAACTTCCATGCATTTTCAAGTATTGA
This sequence comes from Sphyrna mokarran, assembly GCA_024679065.1. Lineage (NCBI taxonomy): Eukaryota > Metazoa > Chordata > Chondrichthyes > Carcharhiniformes > Carcharhinidae > Sphyrna > Sphyrna mokarran. The sequence continues at coordinate 108,501,666 of JAGIQG010000001.1, read as the reverse complement.
AGGTTAAGGCAATAGGTTTATAAAGGGATTTCAGAAGTAGGCCAAGATTGGTTGCTACTGATCTTGGGAATTTGTGGGGCAGTTAGAGTTGAATCGCTAATGACCATTGGTTGGGAGATCGAATTTGGGATGGTTGGACAAGTATGGAGAGATTTGTAAATGAAATTGTGGATGTTGATTGTAGTATATTAGAAAGCTAATATAGTTGGTGAAGATGAAGGAAGATTTCAGAATGATAGAGTGTGATAGTTTGATCTTGGGTTTGGACATAGCTCGGCACAACATTGAGGGCCCAAGGGCCTGTACTGGTTCTATGTTTCTGTGTTATATGCTACAGAATGCAACCAACTTAAAGTAGGTGGATTTTAAAGTAGGTGGAATTTTAAAGTAGGTTGAAGCTTGGGAGACTAATAAAGAAGTGCTGGAGAAATGGAATCACATGGATTGTGCTATTATTTGGCAGGCTACAGAGAAAACGAATTTTTTTTATGGACTCTGTGGCAAGGTAAGACACACATTCCACGTTGGAATCTATCCTCTACAACTATCTCATGATTAGAGGTACTTAAGTATCGCTGAAAAAAAATACGTCTTGTTGAAACTTTTCATGTGCTCATCAATACAATCACAAGAATACCCATGTCAGGGAAAACAACAACTTTATGCTGGTTGAAAAGAGTGTACTGATTGCTTGACAAGTGGACTCTGATAGAGGCATTGTCACAGAGAATGAACTAGTTAATGATGACTGATGGTTAACTGCCAAGCATTATTTGAAAATTTAAACCAGATAGCTTGACTTTGATAGGTCATGGCATTGCCCTGAGAAATGAACCAGCAAATAGCTATCATTTGTTCGTTTTAACTTATTTTGTTTAACTTAGGGCAGGTTGGTAGCACAGTGGTTAGCACTGCTGCTTCACAGCTCCAGGGCCCTGGGTTCGATTTCTGGCTCAGGTCACTGTCTGTAGAGTTTGCACATTCTCCTCGTGTCTGTGTGGGTTTCCTCCAGGTGCTCCAGTTTCCTCCCACAGGCCAAAGATGTGCGGGTTAGGTTGATTGGCCATGCTAAGAAATTGCCTCTTAGTGTCCTGGGATGTGTCTGTTAAAGGGATATGAGGGTAGGGATTGTGGTTGGTGCGGACTCAATGGGCTGAAGTGCATCTTTCTGCACTGTAGGGTTCTATGATGAAACAGGCACAATGTGTGTATATGTTTCTGCCTGCAAAGAACATGACCCAGTGTACTAATATATGTAGCTTCCAGTACATGCAAATGTGTGACACCGCAAGCCTGATTGACAATTTTAATTGCTTGGCAATGTAATCTTTTGCATGGAGAATTATTTAGCAAATGCTGTGCAAGCACAGCATTGCATTTAATTGGTGGACACTTTTTTGAGTTTTACAAACATAGACTGGCTGACTGAAGTCCGTATCTTGTCCATTTCAGAGTGGAAGGGACGTGCTGTTTGATATGACCTGCCAGTCTCAAAGTCTACTTGCCAACCTATTAGCATTCCCTTTTCATAGAGTATGAAGTTGCTGTTTCCCTGATCTCAGTAACACCAAAAACCAAATGCCACGTTATTCATTTGTGTGGTAGGCAGAACATATTTTTGCCTTGATGGCAGCATCTTGTTAGTGACGAATACCACTCACTTTGCTACTGCATTATAGTCATGTGAAATAGCTGACTTCACCTATCGCTCAAATATATGAAAGACTTTGCCGTTTTAGGATAGTCTGAGGTAGAATGGGTACTTTTCAGGATTGAAATTGACCCCTTCAGGCCAATTCATGAGTTTGTGACAAAATGTATGATCGGGGTAAATATTATGCTAATAACTGATTTAAGATTGTCCATCAGGCTCAGTATTACACATTTGTGTGTGCTGGAAGCTACATTTATTAATACACAGAGCCATATCCTTTGCAGACAGAACATGTGCATGCATTACACCTGTAATAAAATAACGAATAGCCATTTGCTGGTTCATTGCTTAGGGCAATGCCTTGACCAGTCAGAGCCAAGTTACCAAAAAGTACTTAAGCTGAACATTCATCTTAGACAATAAGCATTGCATTCCTTATTTGTTTATACTGGTTAGAGAAGCAGAATGTGGACTGAAGCAGCTAATCTCACATTTCTTCTATTTTTGGAGATGTTTTCCATATTCCCATCTGGGATTGTCCCTCAAATATGTGGTGTGGACTGTTGGAGTTCATACTTCGACACTCCAACACAGATTCTCTGGGCATGTCAATGTTTTTAGCAACTACCAGGGTCGCTTTCTGTAAGATGCCATTTAAAAACAAATATATCGCATGCGCATCTTAGCATGAATTAGTTTGATAGACAGCTATATATCAAAGTATTACCCTGTTGACAGTTTGGAATATTTTCCAGTGCCAGTTAAAATGTGAAATAGCATGTAATTATGCATTTGATATTCCCTCTTGTGAAGATTGATTAGTGAGGAAAGATTGATAAGTGATGCATAAAAGTTGAAGATATCTGAACTCGTTTTCACTCTTCTGAAAAATAATTGTCATTTTGGATACAAGCTGATTTACTTTTTTTGAACCTCTGTGTGCTTATGTAACCCCACAGCTTCCACCATGTTTGTTTCTTTTTAAGGTTTATAGCCTAATTTCATTATTCAATTCTGCTACGAGACACAGAAAAAAAAAGTTGCAGTATTGTTAATGGCATTTTAATGCATTTTTGTCGGTATTCCATCTCTTAGAAGAAATGGCTTGAGCATCTTTGTCTCATACAGTACAGCATCCACTGAACTTAGATCAAAGTTTTACACAGTTTGAATCAGTGAATGCTTTCATTTTAATATTGACCTAAACTGAAGACAATCTTGCGGTTTAATTTGAGAAGTGCTTTGAGTTTATGGTGTGCCAGAAGGAATTATTTCAAATGCTTAATGCACGTGCTACCTTTTGATTTCCAACTGCATGTGATTTGTTCAGACATTGAGACAGGTTTGGTCAAAACCTCCTTTGCAGCTTGAGACCGTGACAGAGAGGATTGGATTTCTACTTATTAATGGTGGGTTCAGGATATAATAAGTGTCATATTACATAAATTACACTAATGAAAAGTGTGAAAGAAAGGCAATCATTTCCAAACTTTTTCTGACCTAAAGCCAGGAGTTCTTGAGCATTTGTCTCTAGGATTTGCCTCCTTTCAGCAATTAAACTTTGTAGCCTCAAATATATAAGTTCTGTAAAATAGTTCCCATCTTAACAGCAGAATATCAGTACACTAATGTCGTAGCACATTGCAACTCTGACTTCATCAGAATAAGAGTAGAGCAGTCACTATTTAATGCTGTCATAACAGGTTGTACTTCTATAATACCTTTTTAATACAGTGAAACACTGTAAAGAAGAAGTAGCAAAGTTGAAGAGAGCGAGGTATTCGGGTGGCATTTGGATATGAAAAATTATGTTGTGATGCCCAGTGATTTAGAAAGAGTGTTCCACAGTGCTGGGACATGATTACCACTGATAGTAAAGCAGGAAAAGGGAGATGGTTTGTTAAGCTGTCGTTAAGATTAACTAGGTAAAATAGGCAGTGACTCCGGTGTACTTGCATCTGGAATACTCTGCATGGCTTTAGTCTTTGCACTTGAAAAAAAATAGCTACTTGCCTCAGAAGCAGTGAATGTTTACTAGATTGGACATCTCACTCATCCCAGGAATCAATGATGTCAGGCTGAGTAGCTGAGTAAAGTCCTCTAGGAGTTTAGAAGAATGAGAGGTAATCTCATTGAAATGTACAAGGTTTTGTGGGCCTTAATATGTTGGATGTTGAAAGTCTGTTTCCACTGCCTGGATAGTCTAGAACTAGGGAGCATAGCCTCAGGATAAAGAATCAATCATTTAAGACTGGAATGAGTAATTTCTTCACTTAGACAGTTGTGAATCTTTGCAGTTTGCAATGGGTGATCGAGCTGAGATAGAGTCCGTAGAGCCAAAAATCTATGGGATCAGGTGGAAAATTGGAATTGAAGTCCAAGATTGGTTGTGATCTTATTGAATAGTGAAGCAAGCTTGGGAGGCTATATGGCCTTTTCCTGTTCCTATTATTGTGTTCATGAGATATGTGGTTTTAGTACTGAACCAAATATGAAGTTTAAAGCTCAGTTTAGACATCAACAGCAAAGGTTCCACACTATTGGGTTCTATCTGAACAAAGAGCTGGAATTAGTTTTGGATTTGAGGACTAAAATGCAAAACAATGTTTGTTTGCTCATGATAATTGTATTGGAAAGCAATACAGAGGTCTGAAAGTTAAATCCCATCATAACAAATTGCCAAATTGAATTCCATAAATCTGATAATTTTGGAGACTAATATCAGAAAATTACAATGAATTTGGTTGTACTATTATAAAAGCTGAGCAAGTTCACTAATGTTGTTCAGTGCAAGGATTTCAACTTCCTTTTTTTTAAATAGATGCCCAGCAGTTGAGGAGAAAATTGAGACCGGAAGTGTAGAAAAAGGATTGGACATGATTTGAAAAAATAGATTATGAAATGTTTTCAAATTTGGAATGGTGGTAGCAAGATGGAGGAAAATGAGCAAGAAGTTCTAAAGAGAAGCAGCACAGTGACTGAATGAAATGGAAGTGGAAGCTTGTGTTTTAAAGTAATTTAGAATGCATGCAACATCCATTAGTTTGTTAGGAAGGTTCAGCAAAATTTGGCAGAGTTATAAATCTCATTTATAAGCTGAACAGTTCTTACAATTGTTATTTCTGGAAAGGAACTTCCTCGACAAGAAACAGGAATGATCTTGGGTTAGAAGTTTGGTACAAGGAGGGTGATCATGCTGATCTAGTTGCAGAAAGTGTTGGGGTAGCTTAGAAAGCTACCATGGCAGAGTGGGATCACAGCGGTAGGCCAAAATGTGGCAGCAGATGTCAATGGAATTGTTGAATATTTCAGAGGAGGTAAACCATAGAGGCTCTGGTGCTGTAGTTACAGGCACATAGAATATCGTCCTTTTACTTTAAATTAATTTGTAACTTCGAAATACTTAAGTCCACTTGCAGCATTAAGTTAATTCTGAACATAGTAATAAAGAAGTGGCTATGGAAGATGATTGAAATGTTTGGGAATTTGTTGAGGAAGAGGAGGCTGGAGATGAGGTAGAATTTGGAGCAATATGGGCTTTTGAAGGGAAGAACTTGAGACATGGGTGGACTTGGAAGGAAGAATTGTTAGGCACTGTAGATGAGTGATTCTGGTAAGAACTTCAGCTCCTATTCTGGGCTGGTTTTGAGTGGAGGAGACAGTTTAGCAAAAGGAGGCTGAGGCACTTGAGACAAAATTTTAGCTTTGGACATTGAGAACTCCTTGAGGACTTCACACTAGAGTTTGAAAGTAGGAACAGATGGAATTGTCCTTGTTCTGCAAGGATGTGGAAATCAGACTTCCAAAATTTTGTTCACAGCAGGACTTTAGAAAATCTTTAATGTTGTGCCTAGGATCCTTTGTGGGCTTTCATCTATGGTTGCATACATCTGTTTTCATTTTCTTTCCAACGTAGTAAGTAGGATTTAAAAAAGTGAAATTGAAAGCCCTTTATGAGAAACGTTCAGGTTTAGCCACTACGAGTAAATTTTATGAAGGGAAGGAAAAATTGAATATGTGCCTCCGATAGATGTTTTAACTCTTAAGTGATTCAATAACATCAAGATGTGAAGGGCAACCAAGTTTCTCCCCCCCCCCCATCCAATTTCTGCTAGTTGAGGGGTCTAGGGGCACTATCTTTAAAACTAGAGTTAGGAATGAAGTTAACAAACACTTCACACGGAGGATTATAGAGAATATATTTAGTTTAATTTTATTTGTTGAATTATTTAGCTTGATTCAGCAAATGGCAATTGATATTAGATCAGCTCATCTCAAAAGTGAGATTGGTGAACAAAAGTTTTATCAAAGGTATATGGGGAGCAAGAAAGGAGTTAGACCACAGCCATGATCTCGTTGCATGGTGGGACAAGCTCAGACAGCTTAATGGCGTATTCCTGTCCTGATTTTCCTCATTTTCTACTCAGTAGTCATCAAATAATTAATTCATTGGTGGCATATTCAGAAAGGGAAGAAAATGGCTCATGATGTACCAAACGAATCAGGATCCACCTAGATTGTATTCAAGATCTGTTCTGAGTCACCAGATTTTAGCTAGAAAAGTGATGAGGATGCAGCATTTGGCCTGGACAAAGATGGGAACAAAGTAAACTATGGGCTGCATTTCCGTTTGTCATCTGATGACCCCTGTTTATACATATGGCCATGGAACTGTTGGAGAAAGATAGCTGAGTTGAACTTTTCAAAAGCAGTTCATGAAAGATGCTATATAAATATGTTTTGTCACTTATGTACTCTTTCCTTCTCTCTATTCCAGTTCTCCTCTTCTGAAATCTCATTGCTTTTAATGTAATCTAAACAGGTGATAGTGGGGATCTGTGATTTCATTTGGATTGGTGGACTTGTGGTAGATGCAAAGAGCACTGAGTACTCACTGTTGAATTTTGTGATTTATAGAGTCATAAACGTTTACAGCATGGAAACAAGCCCTTTGTCCCAACTTGTTCATGCTGTCCTTTTTTTTTAAACCCCTAAGCTAGTCCCTATTGCCCGGATTTGACCCATATCTGTTTATATCCTTCTTATCCATGTAACTATCTAAATGCTTTTTAAAAGACAATACTGTATCTGCCTCTACTACTAGCTCTGGCAGCTTGTTCCAGACACTCACCACCCTCTGAAAAAAATGCCCCTGTGGACACTTTAGTATCTCTCCCCTCCCACCTTAAACCTATGTCAAGAAGGCGTATGGAGTGCTAGCCTTCATTAATCAAGGGATTGAGTTTAGGAGTAGGGAGGTAATGTTGCAACTTTATAAGACCCTTGTCAGACCACACTTGGAGTACTGTGTGTAGTTCTGGTCATCTCACTACAAGAAGGATGTAGAAGCTACTGAAAGGGTGCAGAGGAGATTCACAAGGATGTTGCCCAGATTGGGAAGCATGCCTTATGAAGGTAGGTTGAGAGAGCTAGGTCTGTTCTCCCTGGAGAGATGAAGATTGAGAGATGACCTGATAGAAGTTTACAAAATGTTGAGAGGCACACATAGGATGGATTCTCGGATGTTATTTCCCAGGGCTGAAATTGTCGCTATGAGAGGACACAGGTTTAAGGTGCTGGGGAGCAGGTACAGAGGAGATGTCCGGGGTAAGTTTTTCACTCGGTGGTGAGTGAGTAGAATTGGCTGCCTTCGGTGGTGGTAGAGGCAAACTTGCTGGGGTCTTTTAAGAGACTTCTGGATGAGTACGTGGGATTTAATGAGATTGAGAGTTATAGATAGGCCTGGTAGGTACTGATATGATCAGCGCAGCTTGTGGGCCAAAGGATCTGTTTGTGCTGTTATGTTCTATGTCTTATAGTTTTAGTGCCTTTGTTTAAAAAGGGCTGCAGTAAAAAACATGGGAACTACAGGCTGGTGAGCCTCACATCTATAGTGGGTAAGTTGTTAGAAGGTATTTTGAGAGCTAGAATCTACAGGCATTTAGAGATGCAAGAACTGATTAGGGACAGTCAACATGGCTTTGAGTGGAATATCATGTCTCACAAATTAGATTGAGTTTTTTTTGTAGAAATATCAAAAAGGTAACAAGGCAGTGCAGTTGCTGTTGTCTACGTGGACTTTAGCAAGGCCTTTAACAAGGTACTGCATGGTAGGTTGTTGTATAAGGTTAAATGTCGAGGGATCCAGGGTGAGATAGCTAAATGGATACAAAAGTGGCTTGATGACAGAAGCCAAAGAGAGGTTATAAAGGGTTGTTTTTCAAACTGGAAGCCTGTGACCAGCGGTGTGCCTCAAGGGTGAGTACTGAGTCTGCTGGAGTTATTTGTCATTTATATTAATGATTTGGATGAGAATATAGGAATAGTTAGTAAGTTTGCGTATGACACCAAGATTGGTGGCCCAATTGAAGAAAGTTATCTAGGATTGCAATGGAATCTGGATCAACTGGGCCAGTGGGCTGACGAATGGCAGATGGATTTAATTTAGATATTGGGAAAAGATATTGGCTACCTAGTGATCAATGCTCCTCATGACTTGATATTTTAAGATCACCTCTCTACTTCCTATGCTCCAGAGAAAAAAGTTGAGTCTATCCAACCTTTCCTTATAAACTAAACCATCAAGTCTTGGTAGCATCCTAGTAAACTTTTTCTGTGCTCCTAGTTTAATAAAATCCTTTATATAATAGGATGACCAGAACTGTTTCACAATATTCCAACTGTGGTCTTACCAATGTCTTGTACAACTTCAACAAGGCATCCCAACTCCTGTACTCAATGTTCTGTCCAATGAAACCAAGCATGCTGAATGCCTTCTTCACCATTCTGTCCACCTGTGACTCCATTTTCCCGGAGCTATTAACAGTATCCCTAGATCTCTTTATTCTGTATCTCTCCTCAGTCCCCTACATTAACTGAGTAAATCCTGCCCTAGATCAGTCTACCAAAATATGTCACCTTGCATTTATCTGAATTAAATCCATCTGCCGTTCATCAGCCCACTGGCCCGGTTGATCCAGATTCCGTTGCAATCCTAGATAACTTTCTTCGATTGGGCCACCAATCTTGGTGTCATGTGCAAATTTGCTAAGTACTACTTCTCATCCAAATCATTAATATAAATGACAAATAACTCCAGTAGACCCAGTATTCATCCTTGAGGCACACTGCTGGTCACAGGCTTCCAGTTTGAAAAACAACCCTCTATAACCTCTCTTTGGCTTCTGTCATCAAACCACTTTTGTATCCATTTAGCTACCTCACCTTGGATCCCTTGAGATTTAACCTTATGCAACAACCTACCATGCGGTACCTTGTTAAAGGCCTTGCTAAAATCCATGTGGACAACAGCAACTGCATTGCCCTCGTTACCTTTTTAATTATTTCTACAAAAAACTCAATCCAATTTGTGAAACATGATATTCCACTCAAAGCCATGTTGACTGTCCCTAATCAGTTCTTGCATCTCTAAATGCCTGTAGATCCTATCTCTCAAAATACCTTCTAACAACTTACCCCCTATAGATGTGAGGCTCACCAGCCTGTAGTTCCCATGTTTTTTACTGCAGCCCTTTTTAAACAAAGGCACTACATTGTCATCCTCCAATCTTCAGTGACCATAATTCTATCAATGATTCAAATATCTCTGCAGGGGGATGCACAATTTCCTCCCTGGCCTCCCACAACGTTCCACACGTCATCAGATCCCACGGCTTTATCTACTTTGATGTGCTTTAAGGCTTCCAGCTCCTCCTACTTTGTTATATGTATTCTCCTTAAGGCATCACCATTTATTTCCCCAAGTTCCCTAACATCTATGCTTTTCTCAACAGTAAACACTGATGAGAAATTTTCATCTAGGATCTCATCCATCTCTTGGGGATCTGCACATAGATGACCTTGTTGATCCTTAAGAGACCCTACTCTCTCCCTAGTGACTCTTTTGTCCTTGTGAATTTGTAGAAGCTCTTTGGATTCTCCTTTGCCTTATCTACCAAAAAAACTCATGTCCCATTTGTGCCCACCTGATTTCTTTCTCAACTCAACTCCTACACCCCCTATATTCTTCGAGGGATTCACTTGATCTCAGCTGCCTATGCATGTCATGTGCCTCCTTTTTCTTCTTGAAGAGGGCCTCAATATCCTGAGCCATCCAGGGACTCCTACTTCACTCTAAGAGGAATATGCTTACACTGAATCCTGGATTAACACACTTTTAAAAGCCTCCTACTCACCAGATATCCTTCTTTCTTCCCACAGACTCCCCTAATTAACTGTTGGTAGTTCATGCCTGATACCATCAAAATTGGCCTGCTCCAATTTACAATTTTAACTTTTGGGCCAAACCAATCATTCTCCTTAGTTATCTTAAAACTAATAGAATTATGATCACTAGTCTCAAAGTAATCCCTCACTAACGCTTCTGTCACCTGCCCTTCCTTATTTCCCAAGACAAGGTCAAGTTTTGCCCCCTCTTTAGTCAAGCCATCCACGTACTGCATGAGAAATTCTTTCTGGATGCACTCAACAAATTTCTCTCCATCCAAGCTTGTAATACTATGGCTGTCCCAATCCATGTTGGGAAAGTTAAAATTCCCTATTATTACCACCCTATTTTTCTTGGAGCTATTTGTAATCTTGTTACATATTTGCTCCTCAACTTCCTGCTGACTATTTGGAGGCCTGGAGTACAACCTTATCAAAGTGATTGCCCCCTTCTTATTTGTCAGTTCTACCCACATAGACACAGAGGCTGAAACATCAGATATATTCCCTCTCACTACTGTCGTGATATTTTCCTTAATCAAAAGAGCAACTCCCCCTTCTCTCTTATCTCATGTTCTATCTTTCCTATAGTATCTGTACTTTGGAACATTGAAATGCCAGGCCTGATTGTCCCTTAGCCATGTTTCAGTAATTGCTATAATATCCCTGTCGCTATAGCCATCCATGCCTTGATTTCATCTGCCCTGTCTGCCAGGCTTCTTGCATTGAAATAAATGCAGTTTAATCTGAATGTTCCTTGCTCTTTGTCCTGTTTTTGCCTGATCTGCCTAGTACGAGGATTACTGACATTGTCCTTACTATTTAATATATTCATTTAACTTCTGTGCAGTCTTCAACTTTCTCTTCTGTCTCCCTACTGTTTTGGGTCCCAATCCCCTGCCAAACTAGTTTAAGTCCTCCTGAGTGGCTCTAGTAAATCTCCCCGTCAGGATATTAGTCGCCCTCTAGTTCAAGTAAAACTTGTCCTTCTTGAACAGATCAGCCCTCTCCCAGAAAAGATCCCAATGATCCAAAAATCTAAACCCTGCCCCCAGCTCTCAAGCCACACAGTCATCTGCCTAATCATCCTATTCGTATTCTTACTAGCATGTGGCACCAGTAGTAATCCAGAAATTACTACTTTTAAAATCCTGCACTTTAGCCTCCTGTGTAATTCTCTATATTCACATTTCAGGACCTCATCTCTTTTCCTAGCTATGTCGTTGGTACCAATATGTACAACGACCTCTGGCTGCTCACTCTCCCCTTAAGAATGTCCTGTAACTGCTCAAACACGTCCTTGACCCTGGCACCAGGGAGCAACACACCATTCTAGAGTCTTGATCATGACCACAGAAGCGCTTGTCTATGTCTCTAACTATTGAGTCCCTTATCACTACTGCTCGTTTGCTCTTTGCCTGACCCTGCTGTACAGCAGAACCAGGTGTGGTGCACAGGCTTGGTAATTGGATAAGTATTTTGCTGTTACAATGGGATTTTTTAATCTAATGTCCTTTTTTAATATAACATTTGAAATACAGTAATATTTCATGGAATATTCTGCTGGTGCAGAATATATTCTAGCTTTCAATAAATGCTCGCCATCAGCGTTCTAACTATATACTTTTGTTTGATCTATAAAAATGATCAGTATCTTAGGAAGACTGTTACAAGATTCTCTGGAGACCAGGTATCGCCAAGAACCTCAGCCAATATGAAGACTCATGAAGCCAGTTCCTAGTTAAAGATATATCTTTATTTGACCAACAATCAAGCATTAGACAGTTCATTGCCTTGCTAAAAGTGAAGGAAGGCCTTGAGCATTCCAATACCATTTTGAGATTACAATGCTTCAGATCAATTATACATTTCTCAAGTTTACTTTTTCCTGTCTTCCATTTGTTATGAACCAGTCATTTTCAGTATAAATCAATCATTGTTAATACTGTCATATACTTTAGCCAATTGCATTCTACCCTCTGACATCATGGGATTTCATTGGTTCGTAGAATCTGGATACTTCCTCTCCTATTGTGGATGTTTCTTCTTCTATTGCCTAGCAATCCCAAGTGCTTGGCTACAAAGGTCAAGGTTAATGTTCTCACATCTGAGAAGACATGCCATATCTGGAGAGTGTGAACAGACCTGTTCATAATGTGGTCTGAAAACATTTCTGCTAATAATTTTCACGGATAAGAACTTGTGCATTCTGTGATTTCACTGTTCTGAAGAATGGGGTTCATCTCAATATGACTTTTATCCCATTAGGCTTTGTGGTAACCTGCTTTTGGCTAAAATGTACAGATTGCTTTAAACATTTTTAATGTTTAAAAAATTCATGTTTAAAAACAAAAATATTTATTCAAATTTCATACTTAGTTGAATCTCCTACTGCGTTCATACTGTTTTCGTGTAGATAGTTTCCATATTAGATTGAGAGTCTGATTTGAGGTTGTTTCATTTATTGCTAATATTTGATTAGTGACACAAATCCCTGATTATTCAAAATTTCTCTAACCTACTATGAATTTCTCCAACAAACACAATGCATTGAAACCACCAATTCACACCTTCAATATTGTAACTTTTTTAATGACCCATTAATAACCATTGCATGTGAAATTATAGAACCTCAGTCGAGTTTTCATGTGAATTCCATGCTATATATGTTAATCTTTTCAAATATTTGCTAATCTGCGCAATTTAAATGCCATCCACATCTTGTTCTTTTCAATCATGGCTTTCATTATTCTCCTGTGTCTAGCCTTCTCCTGCAACAGTTGATAAGTCCTTCCAAAAAAAATCTTCAATTCTTAAACCAAAAATATTAACAACCTGCAGCTGTTTCTGAATTTGTTCTTAAATATGTGCTTAAAGGGTTCATACTTCCAGTGCCCTATGCATGATTTTTAATTATGTAGATTTTGCTGAAAGATGAACATTGTGGTTCTGTATTGTCATAGTGAAATGACTGGATTCTTCTGAGTGTGACGTACAGTATTGATGCAAACGTGGGTTTCCTGGCACCATGGTGCGTAATTGGATAAGTATTTTGCTGTTACAATGGGATTTTTTCAGACATGAAGTTAGCACAGAAACAGAATGTGGGGTAGGTTTGTATTCTGGTAATAAGCATCATATCTGATTTAGTGACAAATGATAACTGAATGGATGAGGGGGCAGAGGAAATGATTCACTCTTGTTTGGAGCAAATTGAATATGTGTGGCTGGGGAAGAGATCCATGACTGGAGATTTTCTGGTCCCCACGTTTTAGTTTCAAGTTGGAAGTGTTTTTTTTTCTTTTCAGTTACTTGAGCTTGATCCCAAACCTAGGATTTGGTCTCTTGCCTCACAGTAAATTGTTTGTGTTAGTTAACACAGTAAATCCCAAGTACAAAGAAGGAAGCAATTGTATCTAAGGAATACATTATTTTTAAAATATATAAATAATCTTAATTGTCAAGGGAAGCACTAATTGAATTTGTATCATTTAGAGAAGGTTTTTTTTAAAGGGTCTCTGGTAAGAAGAATTTTCTTGTTAAATTGTGCATTTCAAAAACCAAATTTACGTGATCTGGAATTTTAGGTTATAAAAATGATAATTGTTTCCCAATGTTCTCTTACCTCAACTATGCTCTATTTGGGGTTGGGAGAAGAGAAAGGATGGGTGTGATCTTGTCACCCGTTTACACCACACTCCTGTTTCAGTGAAGACGGAAAATTTGATGACAAGTGAAATCTCCATTCATTGCAGTGGGATGGGAAACCCCTGCTGGCGTGAACAGTCAAAAAATTCTGGCTGCTGTGTTTTTCAGAGTGTTGCATACTTCTTTTCACTTTCTCCAGGTTCAAAATAAATTCCATGTGGCTCATGCAGATGGCACATACCATGAAATTATCAAAAACGTGCAGGCAAACTATTTGGCCTATATTCTAAGATCTTTCATTAAAGAAAAGCTAAATATTGGAAATAACTCTTATGCATCTTAACAGAAGATCAGAAGTAAAATTCTGTACTCTGAAATGGCTGCAAAGATGTTCCATCTGAGTTTGTGGGGCAAAACAGATCTTGAATTCTGAGTCTTTGTGTATTTGAATGCTGATTTGACACATGATAAACAAAAGATAGGAATGGCTTTAAATCATGTGTCCAAAATGCAAAGAATGGACGATTTTGTCCAGGTTAGGACAGGTTCTTTGAGAAGGTGACCAAAGAGGTGGATGAGAGTAAAACAGTTTGTGGTGTACATGGATTTCAGTAAAGTGTTTGATAAGGTTCCCCATGATAAGCTATTGTGGAAGATATGGAGGCATGAGAGTGAGAGTGATTCAGCGGTTTGGGTCAGAATTTGGCTAACTGTAAGAAAACAGAGGGTGGTGGTTAATGGGAAATGTTCATCCTGGAGTTCAGCCACTAGTGGTTTACTACAAGGATCTGTTTTGGGGCTGTTTGTCATTTTTATACATGATCTGGATGAGGGTGTAGCAGGATGGGTTAGTAAATTTGCGGATGTCACTAAAGTCAGTGGAGTTGTGGATATTGCGGAAGGATGGTGCAGGTTACAGAGGGACATAGGTAGCAGAGCTGGGCTGAGTGATGGCAAATGGAGTTTAATGCGGAAAAATGTGAAATGATTCACTTTGGAAGGATTAATAGGACTATAGAGTATTGGGCTAATGGTAAGTTATTTGGTAGTGTGGACGAGCAGAGAGATCTGTGTCTGTGTGCGTAGATCCCTGAAAGTTGGCACCCAGCTTGGTAGGGTTGTTAAGAAGGCATACAGTATGTTAGCTTTTATTGGTAGAGGTATTGAGTTTAGAAGCCATGAGGTCATGTTGCAGCTGTACAAAACTTTGGTGCAGCCGCACTTGGAATATTGCCACATTATACGAAGGATGTGGAAACATTTGAAAAAATGCAGACGAGATTTACCAGGATGTTGCCTGGTATGGTGGGAAGGTCTTATGAGGAAAGGCTGAAGGACTTGACGCTGTTTTCGTTAGAGAGAAGATGGTTAAGAGGTGACTTGATAGAGGCATATAAGATGGATAATGTGAATCTTTTTCCTCGGCTGGACATGGCTAGCATGAGGACATATTTATCATCCTTCAAATTTAAAGCTATAGGACAGATATCAGAAGTAGGTTCTTTACTCAGTAGTAAGAACGTGGAACTCCCTACCTGCAACAATAGTGGATTCGCCAATATTAAATGTATTTAAATGGTCATTTGATAAACATATGATGATATTGGAACAGTGTAGGTTAGATGGGCTTTAGATTGGTTTCACAGGTCAGCACAACATCATGAACTGAAAGGCCTGTACTGTGCTGTTATGTTCTGTGTTCTAGGTTCCTGGTAATATAGCATGTCCTTGTAAAAGTCATAAAATAAATACGTTTTCAATATGGATGGAATGCCTTCCAGCTTAGATTCACATCTGTGTACATTTTAAGTTGGGCCAGTAATTATTGCTGTCAATGACTCTGCTCTGATGACTGGAGTAAAACAGCTGTGTGTCCTCCCACAACCAATTATGGCCACCATTTTCCAGAATTAGACTGAGGAAAGAAGTTTCAATTGTCCCTTTTTTCACATTAGGACGAGAAATAACATTTTTTCTGATATTATCATTATTGCCTTTTTAGCTAATAAGTGAAAATTGCAACTCTGTTCAACCTTCTTAATTTTGCTGATTCATTAGATTTACAATCTGTAGCATGAAATCATAATTGCATCCCATTCTGAGAAACATTTACACTGGATACAGTTAAATTCCATTCTTAATTGAATCAAAAATGGGTATAATATTTCTTGACCTTTACAATCAAATTACAACAATTTTGCCACTCAGCATTATATGTGATGACATTACATGTGATGACATTCTTTTTGGAATGCAGTGATTATTTCCTTTACTGGAGCATTTGTTTCTTAGAGAGTGTAAAAAAAACAAATGTTAAGTAACAGAACCGACAATGGCAAACTCAGCGTTACTAACATCTGGGACTTGTGCCAAAATTGGGAGAGCTGACTGACAAACTCGTCAAGCAACAGCCTGAAATTGTCAAACTTATGGAATCGTATCTTACAGATAACGTCCTGGACCTTAGCATCATTATTCCTTAGTATGTGCTATCCCACTGGCCAGACAGAACCAGCAGAAGTGGTGTCTCATAGCCCCTCTTCAAATTTGGGCTAGGAAACCCCCTGCTGATTGCCACATATGTATTCCTCGGCAGATGATTCAGTAGTGCTTCATGTTGAACATCACTTATTCTCACCAATCTGTCTGCCATAGATGCTTGTGAACATTGCGCAGTCCTTTTGGAGACAAAGTCCCATCTTCATGTTGGAGGTATCTGCATTATATTAAATGGGCTAGACATCAAACAGATCTAGCAACTCAAGATTGAGACACCATGGGCCATTGGCTGTGGCAGCGGCAGCAGCAGAATTGTACGTAACCACAATCTGTAACCTCATGGATTGGTATATCCCTCATTCTACCATTACTTCTAAGCTAGGAGATCAACCCTGACTCACCTGTAGAGTGCAAGAGGACATACCAGGAGAAACACGACGTATACCTGAAAATGAGGTGTCAGCTACGATACAGGACTACTTCCATGCCAAACAGCACAAGCAGCAAATGATAGACGGGGCTAAGCGATTCTACAACCATTGGATCAGATCTAAGCTCTGCAGTCGTGACATATCCAGTGGTGAATGGTAATGGACAATTAAGCAATTCACTGAAGGTAGAGTTTCTATAAATATCCCCACCCTCCATGATGAAGGAGCTCAACACATCAGTGCAAAAGATAAGGCTGAAGCATTTGCAACAGTCTTCAGCCAGAAGTGTCAAGTGGGTGATCTATCTTGGCATCCTCCAGTACTCTCCAGCATTAAACATGTTAATCTTCTATCAGTATGATTTCACTCTTCATGATACCAAGTAATGGCTGAAAGCATTGAATACTATAAAGGCTATGGGCCCTGACAACATTCTGACAGTACTGAAGATTTGTTCTCCAGAACTTGTGTCCTAGTCAAGCTGTAATGGTACAGCTACAACACTGGCATCTACCCTTTCTCACAAAGAAGAGGACAAATCAAATTGGCCAATTACAGCCCCCATCAGTCTACTCTAAATCAATAAAGTGATAGAAGGAGTTATCAATAGTCCTATCAAATGGTAGTCAACAATGACCTGTCCACTGATGTTCAGTTTGGATTCTGCGAGGATAGCTCAACTCCAGACTCATTATAACCTTGGTTTGAACATGGATATAAAGGTTGAACTCTTGAGGTGAGTTGAGAGTGACTGCCCTTGGCATCAAGGCATCGTTTGATAGAGGATGGCATCAAGGAGCTCCAGCAAAATTGGAATCAATGGGAATCAGGAGGAAGACATGGTTGAAGTCATACTTGGCACAAAGTTAGATGGATTGTATTGGCAGTCAATCATCTCAGCTCCAGGACATCACCACTACAGAGTTGCTTAAGGTAATGTCCTAGGCCCAACTATCTTCAGGGTTGCTTCATCAATGAACCTCCGCCCATCATAAGGTCACAAGTGGGAATGTTTGCGGCTGATTGCGCAATGTTCAGCACCATTCACAGTGACTCAGATGCTGCATTTGGATATGGACTGCTTCAGTAAGACCTGGACAATGCCCAAGCTTAGGCTAAAGAATGACAAGTAACATTTTGCACTACACAAGTGGTGGCAGGCAATCTCCAACAAGACAGAATGTAACTATTCATCCATGGCATTCAATTGCATTACCATTACTGAATCCACTACTGTCAACATCCTGGGAGTTATGAATAGTCCAGTTCAGTTTCTGGTCAATCATGTAAATACCGTGATTACAAGAGCAGGCCAAAGGCTAGGAATCCCTTGGCTGACTCCTCAAAATCTGTCTTCCAAATAGAAGGCACAAGACATGGAATACCTTCTGCTTACCTGGATGACTGCAGCTCCAACAACAGTCAAAGTTTGACACCATCCACCCTGCTTGAATGCTACCTTTTCCATGAACATTCAATCCTTCCATTACCAATGAATAGTGGCAGCAACGTGTACCATCTGTGAGATGCACTCCAGGAACTCAAAGTTCCTTCAGCAGCATTGTCCAAACCCACACCTATGAGCGGTTGACAGAGGGGAACCGATGGATGTGATGTTTTTAGATTTCCAGAAGGTGTTCGATAAGGTGCCTCACAAAAGGTTGCTGCAGAAGATTAGGGTACACAAAGTTGGGGATAAAGTGTTAGTGTGGATTGAGGACTAGCTATCTAACAGGAAGCAGTGAGTTGGAATAAATGGGTGCTTTTCTGGTTGGCAGTTGGTGACTAGTGGCTTGCCGTAGAGATCGGTGCTGGGGCATCAAATGTTTACCATATACATAGACGACCTGGAGGAGGAGACTGAGTGTAGGGTAACAAAGTTTGCTGATGATATGAAGATGAGTGAGAAAGTGAATTGCATGGAGGATGTGGAAAGTCTACAGAGAGATTTGGATAGGCTGTGGGTGAGGATCTGGTAGATGGAGTATAACGTTGGCAAATGTGAGATTATTCACTTTGGAAGAAATAATAGTAAAATGGAATATTATTTAAATGGTGAAAAATTACGGCATGCTACTGTGCAGAGGGACCTGGGGGTCCTTGTGCATGAATCACAAAAGCTCAGTCTGCAGATGATCAAGAAGGCGAATGGAATGTTGGCCTTTATCGCGAGGGGGATAGACTATAAAAGCAGGGAGGACTTGCTGCAACTGTACAAGGCACTGGTGAGGCTGCAACTAGAATACTGTGTGCAATTTTAGCCCCCTTATTTGCTAAAGGATATATTGGCCTTGGAGGGAATACTGAGAAGGTTCGCCAGGTTGATACCGGAGATGAGGGAGTTAGCTTATGAGGAGAGATTGAGTAGATTGGGCATGTACTCATTAAAGTTTAGAAGGCTGAGGGATGATCTTATCGAGACATATAAGATAATGACGGGGCTAGATAGGATAGAGAGATTCTTTCCACTTAGAAAGGAAACCAGAACTAGAGGACACAGCCTCAAAGTAAGGGGGGAGGGGGATCAGTTTAAAACAGAGTTGAGGAGGAAGTTCTCTCAGAGATTAGTGAATCTCTGGAATTCTCTGCCCATTGAAGTGGTGGAGGCTACCTCGTTGAATATGTTTAAGTCATGGATAGATAGTTTTCTGTTCGATAAGGGAATTAAGGGTTATGGGGAGCAAGCGGATAAGTGGAATTAATCCACTTCAGATCTGCCATAATTTTATCGAATGGCAAGGCAGGCTAGAGGGACTAGATGGCCTACTCCTGCTCCTATTTGTTATGTTCTAACTATGACGAACACCCAGAAGAATAAGAGCAGCAGATATCTGGGAACGCCACCAACTAGAAGTTCCCCTTCAAATCACCCACCATTCTGACTTGGAAATATATTGTTCCTTCACTGTTGCTGGGTCAAAAATCACAAAATTCCCTCCTTAACAGCATTGTGGGTGAACCTACAGCTCAGACTACAGTGGTTCAAGAAGTAGCTCACCACACCTTCTGAAGGATAACTAGGGATGGCAATAAATGGTGGCCTAGCCAGCGACACCACATCCTGTAAATGAATAAAAAATACTAGAACTCCGTAACAGAATTTATAACCAAGATTGATTTGAAGAAGACATGCAACAAGACCTATGTTTAAATTCCTGAAGCTCTAGTTTATGTTACAAATCGGTTTTTTTTTACAATTGCATCCTATCAGTTCATTTGGTAAGTGGACTACTGAAACAGTTCTGAAGTGTGTTCTCCCTAAATTGTCTCAAATTTGGTTTCAATCCATAGATCTATGAACACAGACAGGGATCACGGGTAGAAGTGGGAACGTCGAGGTGGCGGTGCGGGCTTGTTGGGCCGAAGGGCCTGTTCTTTGTACAAACCAGTAAAAATCCAGTCTGATACCCAATCTGCTATTTCAGAACATACAATACATAGTCGTTCTTTAATACAGAATCATATTTCTAATCTCTACTGCATAATTAGGATTGCTTTCTTCTACCTCAAACATTGTGCAGATACCATGCCACTGAAATCCTGAATTCATATGTCGTATATTTTTGAGGTAGTTTTGACTTCTCAAATGCTGACCTCCATTCTGTAGCCCTCAACTGATCAGTTCTTCAGCACTGCACTACATCATGACTTATTTTGAGTATTTATCAGGGAAATTATTTTTCTGGCATGTGTTATCTTGGTGAAACTGTGTCAGTGACCTGGAACCATGTGGAATCTTTTTTTAAAAGACGTGGCTAAGCTTGGGCTAGAGGGATTATCACTAACTTCTTGTAAACCTACTTGTGACACTAATAAATAAACTTTTAAGATGTAATGGAGGATATTAGTGCTTGTACCAGTGTAGCTTAATAAGAATCAACACTTTTAGGAGAGGATAGGGAAAATCATGCAGTGCTTTTGGGATTAAATCCCTGTGGTTTGGAATTCTCTCCTTGAATGCTGCTGTAGCCTCACATTTTTACAAGGTTGTCTTTAAAAGCTGTTTGTGCATTTGATCCTCCAACTAATATCTTGTTCTTTGACTTGGCATTCATTGTTGGCCTATGCCTTTTTTAAATACTTTGGAATGTTTTAATGACTGTATAAATGCATCTTGTTGCTACAAGTAAATAGTAGCTAACGTGAAAATATGAACTTGAATATTGTGCTTTTTGTTGCAAAGTTGGGTGGATTGTCCTGCTAGATTGCTGTTTAATGTCCCAAGATGTGCAAGTTAAATGAATTATATGTGGTAAATGTGTGGGGTTGCAGGAATGAGTTGGGGAAGAGAGCCTAGGTAATATGCTTTGTCAGAGAATTGGTACAGACGCGATGAGCCAAATGGCCTCTTCTGCACTATAAGGATTCCAAGAAATCATGCCTCCATGATCTGGAAGGGATAATCTGCTCTGGGAGGTTACAGAACTCCTGTCTAGCTATTACCTCAGTTGCTGTAACTTGTGTAGTGAAATTTATGGACTTGCACCATATCTTCAATCTTATCAGTGTTGTGAATTAATGTAAGATTGTTTGAATAGTGAAAATAATTCTAGATTTTACAACATAAGTAGCACAATGAAAAGTAAAAGAATCCTATCTTACATTACAAAGTGGATTATATTTAGAAATAGTCATGTGGTTTTTAAAGTTCAGGCAAAATTGGACCTGCTGTGACTATGTATTTTGAGAATGTTCACATCTAACAGTGAAAGTCTCTTTTTGATGCTAGAGTTGTCTAGTTATACTGCTGGGATACGTATTTATTACTTTTTAAAAATTACTTATGTTACTAAAAGTTCCATAGAATGTAAATACAAAATTTCAGCAGATCATTTCTCATTCTGAGATAAATTTCACAACTTTTCACCAATTCTTCAATATCACTGTCTACCTTGCTATCTCTGTGCATTCTCGATGAAAGTTCTTACAAAGTCTCTCTCAACTTTGGCAGCGAAATGAATCTTAAATGCATTTTTATTCAGTTAATTAGTAGTAACATCTCATGTGCATAGATTCACAATTTATCCCATCTTAATTAAACTAGATCAAAGCTCCAGTTAGACAAATGGGAGTCTGACCATTATTTTGAATACTACAAAAAACATGATGGGGTGCATTTCAATTTGTTTAATAGATTTTAATAATACATATTTCAATCTTAGGATATGTTTTCACTCCTCAGACAATAGTACAGTCCAAACCACATTATCATTCACCTGGACTTCAGATTACATTTTGTAAAATCCTAATTTGTGGCTCCAGAAGTCTTCCTTCAAAATCTTCCTGCAAATGCATTCTAAGATTCATTCCACTGCCAAAGTTTAGAGAGATTTTGTAAGAACTTTCATCAAGAATGCACAGAGCTAGCAAGGTAGACAGTGATACTGAGGAATTGGTGAAAAGTTGTGAAGTTTATCTCAGAATGAGAAATGATCTAACTTAGGCTTTTCGTTTTCCATGGCAAAAGCACAAAACCATGAGAATTAATACATGTTGATTTCTCTGAGATGGCAAGGAGAGAGTGAGTTTTGGTAAAAAGCAAAAACAAGTGAAAAAATGTTGAGTTTATACTGAATACTGCTGAAATTTTCCAGTGTTTTTTCTCTCGGTTCCATTTACTCATTCATTTGGTAGTTAATGGGAAGGAAAATTGATGGCCATGGCATGAGGTTGGGCAGTGTTGTGGGAACATTCCAAAGTTAGCTGCTATTGTTAGTAGGGTGCTACGGTTGGAAAGAGAATGAGTAATCCATTATAAGAGGAGATACTGGAGGTGTTGACAGCCTTAAAAGTGGGTAAGTCTCCAGGTCCAGATTAATTGTACCCTAGGCCCCTGTGGGAAGCAAGGGAGGAAATTGCAGGGGCTTTATCTAAATTTTCAATTCCTCACTGGCCATAGAGGAAGTGCCAGATGACTGAAGAACAACTAATGCGGTTCCGCTATTTATGGAGGGTTGTAGAGATAAACCAGGGAACTGCAGACGAGTAGTTTTACATCAGTGGTAGGAAAATTATTAATGAAAATTCTGAAAGAGAGCATCTATTGCCTCTTGGTGAGGCAAAGATTAATCGGGGATAGTCAACATGGCTTTGTCAGAGGGAAGTCATGCCTCTCAAATTTGATTGAATTTTTTGAGGAAGTAAACAGGGGTAATGCGATTGATGCAGTTTATGTGGATTTCAGCCAATCCTTTGACAAGGCTCCACATGGAAAACTTGTTAAAAAAAAAGAGAAATTTACATGGGATACAGGATAATTTGATAAAGTGGATTCAGAATTGGCTCAGTTGTAGGAGGCTGCTGACAGAAGACTGCTTTAGTGATTGGAAGCAAGTGTCCAGTGGCATACCATCGGGGTGTGTTGGGGCCTCTATTATTCGTCATCTCATCTCCTCCAGCTTAATAGTATCTACCACCTCCTTCATCCAGCGAGTGTGTGTAAGGGTGCACCTGATTTCCACTTAATTAATTGTTTTTCTAGTAATGTAGTTAAAGCTACAAAATCCGTTTGGAATTTCAGCAATGGTGGATTTAAAGGCACAATCCCAAACAGGACACCTGGGGGATGCACTTGATTTGAGATTATAGCAATGCTAAATATCAATGTGTTTTAGTTACACAGTGATGGGTGACGGGAGCTTGCCAGTGCTGTTCACAAATGGGCCTTGTGCCCGACGTCATTCTAAAGAGTTTAACTTTTGTTAGATATGTTCTTTGAAGGAGTTTACATTGTACCATACCCAGCTTGGCACACATTGAGAAGTGTATTCAAATGCGGCACCATGTCCCAGTGCTCCTCCAAGAACACCTTCTTTCCAGATCTCATTCTCATAAATATTTAATTGATTAGAGTTTTGTTGGGACAGAATTTGAAAATAAAGAACAGAAATAATAGAAGGTACTAAGAGGATGTCAATGGAGGCAAGACTTCAGAACTTCAGAAATTGAGGGTCAGTCCTATGCACACAGTCTTGAATTTCTAAGTATCTGAAAAAGTGCGTTGCGGATAAAGCAAACTTATCCACCACCTGCTCAAATGATGCAAACACACTGTCCACATACAAGTCCCAGAATTTTCTGATCCTGTGCTGAACATATGTTGAAGGCACCATCTAAAACAGGCAGAGGCAAAAAATGATTAGCCAATACTGGGGAGACCAGTGACCAGGCCTGAAACCCAGAGTGACATCTAAATTGCATCCAAATTCGAAAAGTTGACTTGACAAATGCATTTCTAATATACTGGGAGGTGGGAAAATTTGTCAGACAGCCAAGGAAATGGAGCACAGGAGGAGGATCCTAACTGCAGTCAACAAGGAACTTCCAATTGCCTCTCTTTTTTCTCTCTCTCTCTCTCACTCTGTGCACTCATCACATTATCATTCTCATTTTGGCTGTGCAATAATAGAATAGAAAATTGGGCAATCCCACACCCCACTCTTGTTTAGGGCTTTGCACGACTGTCCTCTGCATTCTTGGGTTTTTCCTGTTTCAGACAAAGCTTGAAATGAGCCGATCAAGTTTGTGGAAAAAAGAGCTTGGGGATGAACACCAGGATGCACTGAAAGAAATATATAAACTTAGGTAGTATGTTCATCTTCACCGCATTGATACGGCCCACTAACGATAATAGGAAGATGGACCAATGTTTGAGGCCTCATTCCACCGCCTATGAGTAGAATAAAGTTAGCTCTAAAGAGCCCACTAAATTTGCTATTCACTTCCACTCCCAAGTAAGTAAATTGCCTAGTGACAATCTTGAAACGCAGGGTGTGGAGCAGGAGGCTACGAGCTGCTGCATTCGAAGTAAGGAGCGTGCTGTTATTCCAGTTAAGCTTGTACCCCGAAACACCACCAAACCTCTCCAGTATTGATGAGACTTCGGGAATTGAGTTGGACAGGTCATCAACATACAATAGTAGGTCGTCTGCTTGATTCCTTCCCAACCAACCCCTACCGCTCGTTTGTTGTTTCAAAAAGCTGCAGCAAGAGGTTCAATAGCAATGGCAAATAACGGGAGAGGGGGCATTTTGCCTAGTGCCCTGGGACAAATGGAAAAAAGCTGAATGCACGTTGTTTGTCTGAATCAAGGCTAGAGGGTTGGAATACAATATTTTGATCCAGGAGATGAACCCACCAAGAGCATAAAATAAATAATCCCATTCTACCCGATCAAATGCTGTTTCAGCGTCCAATGTGATTAACACCTCTGGTAGCTTGGAGGTGGCAGGCATATATATATACGTCATGTTAAACAGCTGCCGAATATTCAAGTATATTTATCTTATTTTTAATTAACCCAGTCTGATCAGGCGAGATGATAAAGGGCAGAATGTCCTGCAAGCGAATGGCCAGAACTTTAGACGTCAGTTTGAGATCAGCAATGAGATCAGTCTAGAGGCGCTGCAGATTTGCAGGTTCTTAATCTTTTTAAGGATGAGCGAAATTATCACTTGCCTCAAACTCTGCGGGTGACGACAGTGCTTGTATGACTCATTATCGTGCGCAGTAGCAGGGAAGTCAACCTATCCATAAATTTTTTCATAGAATTCGATAGGATACCTGTCTGGTGTAGAGATGCCGACGTTGGATTGGGGAAACACAGTAAGAAGTCTCACAACACCAGGTTAAAGTCCAACAAGTTTACTTGATAATAAACCCACTAGTTTTCGGGGTTTGACCCTTTGTCAGGTGAGTGAAGAGTTCTGGTCACAAACAGAGCATATAAAGGCACACACAATTTACAGAATACTGATTAGAATGCGAGTCTTTACTGTTAATCAATTCTTAAAGGTGTGGACAATGTGAGTGGAGATAGTATTTAGCATAGGTTAAAGAGTGTATTGTCTCCCATTAAGACAGTAAAGTGAGATTTTGCAAGCCAAGGCAAGTCATGGGAGTTACAGTGTAACATGAACCCAAGATACCAGTTGAGGCCATCCTCGTGTGCGAAACTTAGTGATCAGTTTCTTCTCAGCAATTCTGCGTTGTTGTATGTCGTGAAGGCTACCTTGGGGAACGTTTACCCAAAGATCGGAGGCTGAATGCCCATGACCCTGCAGTGCTCGCCAACAGGAAGGGAACAGTCTTGCCTGGTGATTGTTGAGTGGTGTTCATTCATCTGTGGTCATAGCATCTGCATGGTCTCCTCAATGTAGCATGCCTTGGGACATCCTTTCATGTAGCATCTCAGGTAGACAATGTTGGTCCAGTTGCAAGAGTATGTGCTGTGTACTTGGATGGTGTTCTCACGTGAGATGATGGCATCTGTGTCAATGATCTGGCATGTCTTGCAGAGGTTGCTGTGGGAGGGTTGTGTGGTGTTGTGGTCAGTGTTCTCTTGAAGGCTAGGTAGTTTGCTGCGTCTGTTTAAGTTTGTGTGGTTGTTTGAAGGCAAGAAGTAGGAGTGTGGGAATGGCCTTGGCGAGATGTTTGTCTTCATTAATGACATGTTGAAGACTCCGAAGATGCTGTAGCTTCACCACTCCAGGGAAGTACGGGATGATAAAGGGTACTCTGTCCATCATGTTCTGTGTTTGTCTTTGGAGTAGGGGTGTTTTAGGATGTTAGGTCAACATTGGGTCGGTTTGAATGCTGAATGTAGTAATAAATATTCTTATATACCTCTGGGGATGGGTCCATAGTGTATGTGGTATCAACTTGGTGATACACCTCAGCAATTCCTATAACATCCTACTCTGTTCTTCACTTCATGTGTTAAATAAGATACGATCTGGCCCCTGAAATAAGCCTTTAATGTTTCCCATAAGGTAGCTGTCAAGATTCCCAAAGGATCATAAGACTCTTAAAAAAAAAAAATCACCACCCTCCTCCCCAGTACCAAATCCGTGCTCCCTTGAAGTGAAGAAGGGAGGTAGGATGTTATCAGATTGTAATGGTTTCATAGGAACACAAGCACACAGTCAGGAGCAATTTCTTATCTACCAAAAAGTAATCTATACGTTCAGTGAAAATGAAGGGGGAAAAAAAACATTCCCTACTGGGGGGAGCGGGGTGAAGAAACATCCATGGAACTCACACCACGTATTCCATGAGAAATGATTTAATAGTTTCTGCTGACTTGGATAATATAGCAGTTCTGGGGGAGGAGCATTCCAGGGCAGAATTCAACCAATAGTTGAAAGCTTCATCCAGTTACAACTGATGTGACTTCAATTCTGGATATAGCACAAAAAACAACCAGAAAAAGTTTTTATAGTCCCAGTTTGAGGTATACATATTGGCTAACACCAGGGGCATCCAATATAATTTGCCCGTGACTATGACATATCAACCATTTGAACCAGAAATGACATTGGTACTACCAAGGGTAAGGACTTGTGGATGACAGTTGCTCCCCCTGCCCCCCACTTGCCTTAGTGTGAAAAGTTGAGTGAAAGTATTGACCACCTTCTTCCCATCAGTCCTGTATAGAGCCTAAAATAGTTCACTGGCCTGTGATGGGTCTCTTGGAAGAATGCAATTTGTGTACCCAGTTGTTGATGTTGAAATATCTTACTGCTGTTAACTGAATAATTTAATCCCCCAATATTCCAGCTCATGAACTTGATCGCTCTGAGGTCGGAGCGTAAGGACCTCCATACCAGCATCCCACATTCCTAATAGTCATCTGGTATTCCTCCTCACTGGCTAATCAGCCCCTCCCCTAACCACTGACATTGACAGACGTCACACCCCAGGGACCTACGCTCCACCCTCCCCACCAGCTGTGGGAGCCAACCAAGAAGAAAGGAGGGTGGGCTTGAAAGAGGCCAATCCGTACCTACAGAGAAGAAAAAGCTAATAACAAAGACAGGAAAAACACCTGGAACAAAGGGATCTTGGTGTGTTTGTCCACAGATCTCTGAAAATGGAAGGACATGTTAATAAGGTGGTGAAAAAAGCATATGGGACATTTGCTTTTGTCATTTGAGGCAAAAGCAGGGCAGTTATGTTGGGTTGTTTAGAACTCTGGTGTGGCCATAGCTAGAATAGTATGTGCACTAAAGGGGTGCAGAAGAGATTTACCAGGATGTTGCTAGGATGAAAGTTTAAGTATGAAGGGAGGTTGGATAGACTTGGGTTGTTTTTGTTGGAGCAGAGAAGACTGACAGGTGACTTGATTGAGATATACATGATCAAAGTGGATAAGGAGCAGCTATTCCTATTAATTGAAGAGTCAGTCACAAGGGAATGTAGGTTCAAGGTGAGGGGCAGGAGGTTTAGGGGGATTGTGAGGTCTGAATTGTGCTGCCTGGGAGGATGGTAGTGGTGGATTTCCTCACATCCTTTAAAAAATGCCTGGATGAGCACTTGACACATCATAGCGTTCAAGAATATGGGACAGGTTCTAACAGATGGGATTAGGTGTAGAGTTCAGGTGTTTCTAATGTATTGCTGTGGACTCTATGGGCCGAAGGGCCTCTTCTGCACTGTATGATTCTCAGCCCAAGGGTTCCTCGTGATGCTCAGTGGTGCACTCCTGGTTGACAAGAGACGTGCAAATAAATTTACAACTTGCCTTTAGAGTATCTATGGGTCAGGAGGTTTTGCTTAACATTGCAAATTTGATGCTTATGATCGAATACAACTACTTCCTTGCTCAAAAACCTGAAAAATGGAGCAACTAACAGAGGTCTGGTTTTCCAGGTTCAATTTCCTTCATGTGGGGGCAATTGAAATCGGAACCAAACTATTTCACAAATATAGGAGATTATAGCTGCAGCAGGAGATTACATCACCAGATTTAGATTTCCCTTTGTAGTTAAGATCGTTTAGAGTAACATAATGGACAAAAAAAACTTACTTTAATGCTGTGGTTACTATAAATTCCCTGTTGACTGGTTTTCATATTCTAAATCATAGGATTGGCTAAATCCAAGGCTATTTTATTAATTGTTGAATACAAAATAGTTGATTTTTAATACTATCGGCTTAATCAAATAACAGTTGTTTATTGTCCTGCTCTTGGCACAAATTAGAATTCAAACATTGGACTTGGTTTGAGGATCTCTATGCACTTGTACTATAGGGGAGTTCGTTGCTAATACATAACGATTAATATGATGTGCCTTATATAACTGATAAAGACAAAATTACTGTTACTTGTGCAGTTACTCAGAGCTTTTGGTTGAGAGTTATAATTTTATATTTGTATGTAAATCAAAGTCTAATGCTGAATTCCATTGTTGACTTTGGCTCTTGTGTTTTTGCTGTTATCCTTTGAGTAAGAAGGTTGAGGGTTTAAGCAACGATGCAGGATTTGCGCATATAATCTAAAGCGATGCTTCATTTAAGGTACCAGCAAAATGCTGTACTGCTGGGAATGTGATCACTAGGAGGTAATGTTAAACTGAAACCTCTTTTGCCTGTTCCCATGGACAGCAAAGATCCTAAGGCACTACTGAAGATGAATAGGCAATTTAGCTAATTTCTTCCTAATATTCTTTCCAAAAAATAGCCATGTGTTTCCTTAGTATTGTTATATAGAAAAACATGGTTACTTTGAATACAGAATAACAAAGTAAGTTATTATTTGTGACATTTGTGGAAAATATAGAATGCTGCTACTTAAATCCAATTTACTTCCTGAGAATACTCTGTTTGGTTCATTGATTTTCTGGCTTCATACATGAAACATAAAATGAAATTCCAGAATCATTACTCTACCTTCACAGTTTGTATACATTACAGTAAATATTGTGTTATCTGGCATTTCACCAACCAGAATCTACTAACCAGAATTTCTGATGTTCGGCTAATCGTCACATACCAACTGGAATCAATTACCAAGTTATCTGGAACCTTTGTACCTATGTACTTGATTACTTTGTGCTTTAATTTATGTTTGAATATACTGTTGAAAATCCAAAGTAAAAATAATACAACTCCTTACTTCCTGAGCACTTGTAAATTGATCTATGCTACAAATATTGCATTGTAGTATTGTATTGCATTAGTAAATTAAACTTGCTATTAACTGGTATTTTTGATTGGCATCACCAGTTTCCCGCACATGCGAGATTGTAAAGATTTTAATGCACTTTGATATAAATGGAAGAGAGTAACAATATTCCTCTTTAACTATCTTCTATCTGAAGACAAGATTCTACTATCCGAAAATTAGCATTTACTTCATGCATTTTCTTTTCATACAGAAGCTTTATTGGAATGTGAAATATAGTGGCTGCTATTAAATTGACTACAGCATTCAAAATGAACAATTACATTAAGAAGGTACGAGGAGCCGACTTCTATTTAGTCAACTTAGAATTTAATCTTCTATTGGTTTCAGGTAACTGAAATCGATATTCTTTGCCCTCTTTATAGCAGGTGAAGATATTTGTCTTTGGCCACATTTTGAAACTTTGAAGCTGTTTATTCAATCCTTAATTCAGTAGAATTCCATGTAAGCCGAGCGTCTTATGCTGACAGATCTTGGTGTTCTGATTTGGGATTTATCTACTAATGTAGCAACAGTGCTAACAAGAACTCTTCTTTCTAACCTGCAGGCTACAACATTCACGAGGAGAAACTACCATTTTCCTGTTTGCTCCTCATATCTTCTTAATGTAATTGTGTATGAAAAAGCTTCTGTATGAAGAAAAACGCATGAAGTAAATGCTGATTTTGGGATAGTAGAATCTCTTCTTCAGGTAGAAGCTAGTTAAAGAGGAATATTGTTACTCTATTCCATTTATGTCAAAGTACATTAAAATCTTTATGATCTGGCATGTGCAGGAAACGGGTGGTGCCAATCAAGTATGTAGATACAGAGGTTCCAGTGATGATTATGAGGCGTCATGAGCTCAAGGTGAGAGGGACAAGGTATAACTCAGATATCAGAGGGATGTTTTTTACGCAGAGAGTGGTTGGGTCCTGGAATGCATTGCCTAGCAAGGTGGTGGAGGCAGACACGCTGGAATCATTTAAGACTTACCTGGATAGTCACATGAGTACACTGGGAATGGAAGGATACAAACTAATGGTCTCACTGGTCCAATGAGTGGCACAGGCTTGGAGGGCCAAAGAGCCTGTTTCTGGTGCTGTACTGTTCTTTGTTCTTTGCATGAAGTAAATGCTAATTTTGGGAAAGTAGAATCTTGTCTTCAGTTTACCTGCCATTGATTTTGTCTTGGTGTATCCATTATATTACTTTGACTATCTCTAGTAATCTTCTGCTGACAATCCCTGTTATAAATCATTTGTTAATCTTGTAACTCTGATCTCTTAATCCTGGTATCATCTTAGTAAGTCTGTTTTGTTCTTCAGTGGTATTACAATCTTACTTAAAGAAAAGAGCCAAAAGTGACTTCATTTTCAAATTGCAGAACAAATAATCATGATTGCTTAGTTTTTCTATTCATTTCCACCTGATATAAAGCTCAATTAGGTTGCTAGATCTTCAAGAGCTGCTGAAGATTTCAGGACAAGCCCAGCAAATATCCCATTTATTGTCGGTGATTTTCTTGATGGGATATTTCAATTGGCATAAATAAGAACATAGGAACAATTCATCTCCTGATGTACAACGTGATCATGGCTGACCTTCTGCCTCAGATCTACTTCTCAGCTAATAATCATTAATACCATTTATGTTTCATCATCTGTAATTTCCTCATCTTTTCGAGATAAAACCTGGATTTGCAGATTTGCATGATTCAATAACAAATGATATAGTAAAAGTAGATGCATTCTCCCACTGAGAGGTGCAATGGCTGAGAAAGAGTGAGCTTAATTTCTTACTTGATGGTGCTGTTGTTGACAGTGCAGAAAAGTGCAACAAGTTGAAGATTAGTTTTTTTGATTTGATTTATTATTGTTATGTATTAGTATACAGTGAAAAGCATTGTTTCTTGCGAGCTACACAGACAAAGCATTTCATTCATAGAGAAGCAAAGGACAGTTTTGTGCCAATGTTTCCCAGGTGCTTGTGTCTATCTCGAGCGACTTCAGGAAGGCCTTGACTGTGTCTTTGAAACATTTCTTCTGCCCTCCGTGCAAGTGTCTTCCAGCAGAGAGTTCCCTAAAAGGGAACTTCCAACATATGCCAATAGTGGGTGATAAGAACAGGAAGGGTCGCTAGTTAGTCATGTGATGGAAAGAGAATGGAGCCTGTGTCGTCATCAACCATAACATCATGCATGTAAAAGTGTACGTTGCCACACATTCCACTTAGCTTAACTGATTGATCAGATGAGTGCCAACAGCATAGGTTTCAATCCCTGTTAAGGCTGGATTCAGGATCTGCCTTCTTGCCCTATCGCTGGCAGAACTTGTGGTGCTGTGTGTCAAACCTGTCTTCAGGCAGAGAAGTAGGAGATAACATATAATTTAAAAAATACTTTCACTGAGAGTAGGTATGCATTTGTAATTCATAACACATTATGAAGCATTTACTGCATAGAAACAGACCATTTTTCCAACAGTTCCACACAAATGGCATTCACTTAAGGAAGGACCCTTAATAGTGTTGTCGAGCAGAGGGATCTTGGGTTACAAGTACATAGCTCTTTGGAAGTTGGCACCCAGGTTGATAAAGTTGTTAAGAAGGCGTACGGTGTGTTAGCTTTTATTGGTAGAGGGATTGAATTTAGGAGCCGTGAGGTTATGTTACAACTGTACAAAACTCTGGTGCGGCCGCACTTGGAGTATTGCATACAGTTCTGGTCGCCGCATTATAAGAAACATGTGGAAGCATTGGAAAGAGTGCAGAGGAGGTTTACCAGGATGTTGCCTGGTATGGTGGAAAGGCTGAGGGACCTGAGGTTTTTTTCATTAGAGAGAAGAAGGTTACGCGGTGACCTAATTGAGGCATATAAGATGATCAAAGGACTTGATAGGGTGGATAGTGAGAGCCTTTTTCCTCGGATGGTGATGACCAACACGAGGGGACATAACTTTAAATTAAGAGGTGGTAGTTATAGGACG
This sequence comes from Sphyrna mokarran, assembly GCA_024679065.1. Lineage (NCBI taxonomy): Eukaryota > Metazoa > Chordata > Chondrichthyes > Carcharhiniformes > Carcharhinidae > Sphyrna > Sphyrna mokarran. The sequence goes on along the minus strand of JAGIQG010000001.1, from coordinate 108,469,278 downwards.
GATGTCAGAGGCAGGTTCTTTACACAGAGGGTGGTGAGGGCGTGGAATGCCCTGCCTGCAGCAGTTGTGGACTCGCCTACTTTGGGGGCATTCAAATGTTCGGTGGATAGGCATATGGATGATATTGGAATAGTTTAGGTTAGAGGGTCCACTGGCCGGCGCAACATCGAGGGCCGAAGGACCTGTACTGCGCTGTAATGTTCTATGTTCTATATTCACAGAGCAACCACTTCCATCCTTCTTCATCTAATTCTATCTACATATCCTTCACTTTTTCTCTCATATGTACTTAAGTTCCACTTAAGTGCATCTTTGATATATTTCAATCGCTCCTCATTGTTATCAGTTCTGCATTCTGGTTGTTGTATGTTTCTGGTGATTCTTTTGTGACTCCTTCAATGTCTTTTTTACGACATAGAGACCAGAGCTTTTCAGGGTGTTCTAACCAGCATTCTACACAAATTTAACAGCTGCTCTGTATATGAAATCTATACATTGAAAAACACAATCGAGCGGTTTTTACGGCCTTACTGTGAAGTTGCAGTATAGGCTATCGATTTGTCTACTTGCACTTCCAGATCCCTCCATTATGCCACTGCATTTGAACACTCATTTTCCCCATTTGTGTGGTCTCCTTGATTCATTTGCTAATTACTTTGTCAATTCTACAAGTTTTTAGCATCTTCCTGGATTGTGTCATGTCTTTATTAATAACATGCCACAAGTTAATGTTATTCTCAGATTTTGCAATTATATTCCTGATTCCAGAGTACAAATCCTTTATGTAAATTGTGAACAATATTGGTGGTCCCAACACTGGCTATGAAACACTGTTTGCTGTTATTAGGCAATCAGTATTCCACCTTAAGCCGGAAATCTGTTTCCTGTTCGGTTGCCAACTTTCTATCCAATCTCCTACTTCCCTTGATTATAGGTATTATTGATAAGTCTATTATGCAGTGTATTACGAAAGCCATTTTAGAAATCCATATACATTATGTCTACTGCAGTCATCTTATCTGCTCTTCCTGTTGACTTTTCAAAACTTTGAATGAGGTTGCTCAAACATGAATTCTTCTTTTGCCATCCTTGATAACTACTTCGAAGAAAACCATTCGGTCCGTCGAGGCTGCACCGATCACAATCCCACCCACACTCTATTCCTGTAATCCTATGCATTTATCCTGTTAATCCCCCTCACGCAAGGCATAATTTAACATGGTCAATCCACCTAACCCGCACATGTTTGGATTGTGGAAGGAAACCAGAGCATCAGAAAGAAACACATGGGAAGAAAGTAAAAATTCCACACAGACAGTGATTCAAGGCTGAAATTGAACCTGGGTCCTTGGTGCTGTGAGGCAGCAATATTAGCTACTGTGCCACCCTTGAAATATATCTCTCTATCCCATCTTTGATTAAGGTTTATACCCTTTATACTACCAATATTGAACAAGTGTTTTCTGATATGGTTCGTGGGTATATCAGATGTATTTAAATATCAAGTGTTTCAGTGAGGTAATGGTATAGGGCATCCTTATATAGCTGATAATCTCATGATTACTGTATTGCGAAATCTGGAGCTTGAGTTATGAGAGGAGAGTGTGCTGTTCAGACCAGATACTTAAAAAGAGCTTTGCTGATCTTGAGCTGGGTGGATTATGTGGTCTTTTCAAGTTCCTGTATTCTAAAACATGTGTGTTCATGAAACAGTTTTTAATATTTTTCCTAATTCTGATCTGTTGTTTTGATTTACACCATACAATGGTAGAAACATCTCACTGTAATTCTTAACTGGTTTTCTTTCGACTATCAGATAAAATGCATGTCTCACTGGCTGAGGCCCTGGAGGTTCGGGGAGGACCACTAGAGGAAGAAGAGATTTGGGCTGTCTTAAGTCGAAGTGCAGAATGCCTACAGGATCTGTTTCACAAAGGTATGAGACCATTTAATGTTAACGTGTCGATTGAAATGGATTATATAGCGTGTACAGCATGGAAACAAGCTGTTCAGTTTAACTACTTCATGAACTTCCTCCGACCCCTCTTCACCTAACTCCATATGTTCCTTTTTCCTTCATATATTTTTCTTCTATTTTCTTGAATGCCTTTGTGCTAGTCACTGCAATTACTCCATGTTACATACTTCTGCACTCTTGGTTTTCGACCACTGTTGGTGTAAAGAATCGCCAATACTCCCTGTTGGATTTATCAGTGGCTATCTTATAGGTCCAAGTTTTTGTCTCCCTACAAACGGAAATACCTGTTCCACATTTACCCTCTCAGTTTCACCATCTTAAAGGCCTTGATCAGGTCTTTTCTTCAACCTTTGCACAAAATAAACACAGTTTTTGAAGGAAAGTGTGTATTAATAATTTAAGGACAACATAAATATCAGAATTCATTTCCATGTGGTACTAATTCAGTGTTTTGATAGACAAGTTGGGCAGTAACAATTTGTAAATGGATTTGCTGCAGTTGTTATTCAGATTAGTTTAAAGAATGGTTTTTCGCTACAACATCACTCATTTGTTGTGGAGTTGTATTGGAAAATGGGTCTGCATATTTTCTGTGAAAGAAAACATTTCACAGGGTAAAGAGAGGAAGAAGGATACTATGGCAACAAAAATTACTATTTTCTTTCCTATTTTTACATGCTTAAAGCAGTTTTCTGAGTGTTACACGAGCCATAGTGTCTTGTGTGTATTTTAAAAAAGAATTTAAACAAATTGTTAAACTCTGCTTCTTACAGTTCCTCTTGATTCATCCAAAAAAAAGAGACATGGCTACAGATCTGTGAAAACCGCTTGAAGAGTTGGCAATAGATATGTTAATTCACTGCTGTAAATTCACTTCTGGTGATAGCTAGTGTTTCTTATACTATGATCTCAGATTTCAGAAAACTTGGCATAAACAAGGCACTTCATGACACAAAAGCTTACGAGGAACACAATAATATATTTTCACTTTGAAAACAGGCCAGTCTGTTAATATTCCTGGCTTGAGTGGGAGCTGAATCATCTGTTTTCAAAAAAATTCCTTATTTATGAGAATTAAAAAGATACTCTATATGTTTTAATACTCTAGTTTTCATTTCACTGATTTTTTTTAAGTACATGTCACATTGAGAGATTGTGTTGTTGGATAATTATCTAGAACGTGATCATTAAGGAATTTAAAGAAGACCAATTTTGCCTTAAATTTTTTTAATTCAGTTTATGATGAACAATTTAAATCTAAAATTGTGCCAGCATCAATAACACCCACAGTAGAGATGAATTCCGTGTGGTGCTAATTTTGCTGTAAAGCAATATTGATTGACAGCTACTTGAATCACTGCTTACTTCGCTTTCTCTATTGCTGCTGCTTCATTCACTTCCAGTGCCAAGAGGTGCATGAAACAAACAAAGCACCTGCTTACATCTGTTTCCATAGCTAGATTTTCTTGGATCAGGTAGCTGTCCTGTTGCCAGAGGTTATAACTTAAGAGTGCCACTTCACATCAATCACAGTTAATCAGGACACTATCCAGCTCTTATCACCCACCAGAGGTACATTTAGAATTATTAGAGATCAGATGAATGACAAAAGACGCACAATGCAGCCTTGTCAAAGTCCTGACCCATAGACTACGTGGGAATTCACTAGAAAGTTTCAATACTTGATGGGCAATTTCCCCTGCTCTCCGGAACCTTCTACAAATGTCTCTGGCTCTGCATTAGAGTTGCTAACTTTGGACAGTTGTACTTATCTGGGCCATGACGTCATGAATGCACCTTCCATGGCCACCACATCCTCGAATGGGACTTGAACCAGGACCTTCTGATTCAAAAGCAAGAACACTAACCACTGCATCTCAAGACTTCCCCATCTCGCTGTTTACTCAGTTGCTATTCCGTATAGTCATACATTGCAATTATCCATAATTGTTGTGCAAGTTGTAATATCTCAGCCAGTTGGTGTGGTTAATACTGGAGCCAATCTTTACTCAGTTTAATGTTTTTTACAGGATAAAGTGTTACATGCATATATCTCCTTACTCAAGAACACCATAGTTTCACTAAGTGTTTCTTTATATCTGCTCAAGTGGAAACCCAATTAATGCCGTCCCTCTGCATATAATTAAACAAATCAAGTGATACTGGGAAGAAGTTCAAAAATATAAATATATCCTTCAAAATGCTGTGAAGAGTAGGTGAAATGTTCTGGTTTCTGGATCACTGAAGACCAGATGTATGATAGAAGATGCATAATGGGACTCTGTAAAAGTCAATACCCATGGACTTATGTCGGAATTATCTGTGAAGTTTCAACATCCAATGGACAGCCGGTATGCAATTGATATAAATAACTTTAACCCTAAAATATCCATAACTTCCCTACAAGCTTAGTTCCTTCCATTAGCGCATTGTCTCTGTCAATTAACCTAATCAAAGCTGTACTCCAATCCCTAGGGAAATTTAAATAATCACAAATGCATTGATTCTGTTTTTTAAACACATCCGTAACTAAAATCAGTCATTATCCTGCATTCTTAACATTTGAACTATCTCCTGTCCTGACAAATCAGCACCTTGTAAAATTGTGCTGAATTTTAAACATAACCTTTGCAGGAAACATGAAATAAATGTATTTCTTAAAGGCACAGTATCATCACAAGATTGAAACATATACTCTGGTCTTGATGAGCCTAGAGTAGAATTCCACAATCTCATGATTGCTACGCCTCTCCAATCTTTTTCATCTCCTATCTCCTAACAAACTCTACATGATCACCCACATTTTCACCTTATCTGAGTGATGTTTGATCAGCACAATTCTGTCCCCACACTGACTCCATCTCCATGATTTCATCTCTCCACACAAAAATTCTCACCAACTCGCCTCACCTCCACTTCCCTGGCAGAAAGCAAGAGAAAGAAAACATTACTTGAGATAAGACTTGTATGCTTATCATGGCATGGAGCACAGATGAGACAAAACATGGTACTGTTGAACACCAAGTCATTGAGAATTAATTAAAATGGATTGGTGACCTCTGGAAGAACAAAGAACAAAACAGCACGGGAAACAGGCCCTTCAGCCCAACGAGCCCACGCTGCCACCCCGATGTTCCCACCTCTACCCGCGATCCCTGTCCATGTTTATAGATCTATGGATTAAAAACCAAATTTGAGACAATTTAGGGAGAATTTGTTTTGCCAATTAGCCTAAGAGCACATCTTTGGGATGTGGGAGGAAACCGGAGCTCCCAGAGAAAACCCACGCAAGCACGGGGAGAATGCGCAAACTCCCACAGACACAGGCCCAAATCCATGTATCTGCACAGCACAGCGATAGTCACTGAGCTGTCGTGTTGCCCATCAAATGGTCCAGGTCAAGCGTACACTAACGACGTGAAGCACTAGGATACTCTCAAAAAAGATCCAAGAGCAGCCCTCTCACGACCCATCGCGTGTATGCCCCTTGTTAGACAACAAGGTGGACCAAAGCACCTGTAGGATAAAAACAAGTACATCAATATCATCATCTATTTACACACTTCCCAGAGACTACCAAGGCTCATGATCCCTATTTTAAATCAGTTTTCTACACTCCTCCATTCCCATTCTGTTCATGTGCCCATCTAAGTATTTCTTAAATAACTCCCGAGTACCTACCTCCACCACTTTACTTGGCAGTGCATTCCATACCCCCATCACCCTCTGTGTGAAAAGACTCCCTCTAGCATCCAAATTATACCTTACCCCCCTCACCCTAAGCCCGTGACCCCTCGTGCTATTTGAGTCCGTCCTAGGAAAAAGCTTAACCCTAAGAGACAAGAAGCCTAAGAATGTGGAAAACTGTTGGAAAATTAGGTCATCTGCATCTATGCCAGTCAGAAATATAATTTTAACCAATGGTCGTGCACATATTAGACTTAATGATGTACAGCTCTATGCTTTTAAACGCATTTAAGTTATTGATTTGTAGTTGATTAATGTTCTTAACCCCATGAATTGTAACTGGACTATGGATTTGAATGATTTACTAAACCTAAGCATTGAATTGTAACACATTTATCACAACGTCTATCACCTGATAGAACTATTTTAAGTCCGTGAATGCTTGATTTTATTGATTTTTGAAGAATAGATAGAATAGCTTAATGTAGTACATCCTCCTACACTTCCATAAGTGACTTTCATGATAGATTCTATTGCCTGTGCTTTAAGTTAGACATTTTGAAGACATATGACTTTACATATAAGTCAAGTTGTGGCTTAATTTGTACATGGCTTTCCGTTCCAATAAATAATTTGACTGATATCAGAGACTTGTTCATGGGAACAATTTAGATCGGAGTATTGTGGTTTGATAGCAATTACTAAGCATAACAAATGGGATAAGTTGCATAATATTCTCTTGTATTAGTATTTTTGAATGGGAATATGTGACTCAGCCCACATCTCCCCGTATTTGCTGCAGATATTAACTATCAAAGTCATATTTTTAATTAATTCCTTTCAGTTTGATGGAGTTAATGACTTTTATGTATCCCTTTAAATTCTTATGACTTCAGTACAATTTTTGGCCCAATAATTGCACTGATACAAGAAAAGAATGACAGGAGGATTTTTGGATGAATTTAACCCATTAAAAAGGCCCTGTTTTAAAATCTTGCAACTTGTTTTCTGCCCAATAACCAAACAGCTTAACAGGCTAATGGCCACCTGGCCACAGAGCACCCAGGGAGCATTTCATACCCCAACATTATGTGGTAATGAGGGAATCAAAGGGAGTTAGATGTTGCTGGGTGTGGGGTGGTGATTATAGGTTCCAGTCTCAGCAAATTGCAGGTGTGGCCAATCAGCCAATCATGGAGCGAGGGGCTTCAGTCAGTTGCAAGTAGTGGGAGGCTACACAGGGAAATTTGGGATTAGGTGAAACACTCCTGCCTCTCTGGGCACATGGGTAGTGCCAGGAAGGCACTTAGTTGACAGATGTAATCCTTTCAAGCCTCCCTTCAGTTTACTAGTTTCTGGGTCCTGGCCTGTAGGAGGTAAAAAATGACCTAATTAAAATTAATTCAGACAGCCTCTTAAAATATTTTCTAAGACTGATTGGCTTCTTAAGAACAAGTTGATTCACCACTCCTGATCTGCTAATGTCAGAAACCAAAAGTGGAAGGATTAAAGACTGGTTGTTCGTTTTTTTTTTCTTATTTATAACTCTCCATTCAGTCTCTGACTTCTAATGCTCAAATTTACTTGTTCCTCTTTGTAAAGACAGTATAAAAGTAATAGCTCAGAAGCATTTTCAAACACCAGTATTTTTCATTTACCATGTTATTTTTTGAGTAAATTAATTTTCTATGGAGAATATGTATCCTTTTTTTAAGTCAAATGTCAAAACATTTTAGTTACTAAGGCAATTAAGGGATGTGAGGGAAGTGTGGCAAAGTGGACTTGATGATTAACCATGATTTTATTGGATTATGAAGCAGGTTTGAATAGCCAGGAAGCCTATGCTTACTTCTGTTCTTTGGCTCTTATGATAGAAGTAATAATTTACATGGGAAAGGCATTGGGACACAGGCATTCTTAAATTTGTATTGAGATTGAAATACTCTATTTTGATCAGTATATTCCAACAGATATATTACAGTTAAGTATGCTAATGTGTATTTGAAGTACTACTTTATCTGGATCAACTTTTATTGTCCCAACTGAATAAGAAAGTCATAAACTTTTTCTAACAAAACCAGATCAGTGGTCATTTGCAGAGTGAGATGTAAATGATTGACTTATCTCTTATCAATTTGGTATGACAAAGGTTCTACATTTCATGTAGAATCATGAAATTTCATGTCAATTAGCCAGATAGTTCATCATGACTGGGCTGGGTCTCCAAAAAGCTGATCCATTTAGTCCTGTCTAACAACAGCATTTCGATGCTGCTTTTAATGTAAAACATCCCTAGATGCTTTAAAGAACCATTATCAGAAAACATTTGATGTTGAGGAGAAATTAGAAGTTGAAAGATTGTTCATTAAAGTAGATTTTTAGGAGCATCTTAAAGAAGAGTGCAATTGCAAAGCTGATTGAGAAAACTTAATCAGGTATTAAATTGAAAGAAAAGACAGTATTAAAGAAGATTAATAAGACTGAAGATTGGAAAAATTTAGAAACCAGAAAAGGATCACAAAACAAAAGGAAAAAACAGATTGAGTAAACCAGCACCAAGTATAAAATCAGATAGTTAGTGGTTTTACACATACATATAAAAAGGCTAACATAAACATTGGTCCCTTAGAGGATGAGACTGGTGAATTAATAATGGAAAACAAGGAAGTGGTGGAAACTTTGCACAAATATTTTGTCAGACACAAAAATCATCCCCAGAAGAAGGGGGGTGGGAGGGGGGATGGAAGGGGAAGCTAAAATACTAGGGAAAAGGTACTAGAACTTAGGATGCAAACCATTACGTGTAGCAGATGCATCAGCCTTTGGTCTCGTAAGGTCTATGTAAAAAAAAAGTGGCAGTCATTCAAGCCAGTAATTGAACCTGGATCCCTGGTGCTGTGAGGCAGCAGTGCTTGCCATTGTTCCACCCCTAGCAAATTAGAAAAATGCAAATATAGCAGCATTATTCAAGAAAGGAGGGGAACACAATGCAGGAAATTGTAGGTTAGTTTTAGTCATTAGGAAAAATGTTGGAATTAATAACAATTTTTAGAACCTCATAATGCAGTCCATATGGTTTTCTGAGGGGAAAATTGTGTTTGACAAGTTTATTGTATTCTTTAGAGGATATAAGAAACAGAGTGGATAAAGGGGAAACCTGTGATTTTTGTATTTTTAGATCTTTGTGGCATTTAACAAGGTACCACAAAAAGGTTACTGCATAAGATAACTCATGGTCTTAGGATTAAGGTATTAGCACAGATAGATTGGTTAACAGGAAAGAGAGTCAGAATAAGTGGGTAATTAATTATCAAGTTGGCAAAATGTGACTAGTGGGGTACCACAAGAATCGGTGCTGGGACCTCAAACATTACCTCTGTCACTGATAGTGGGCTGAGGTCATATTTTTCCTCTGTTTGCCCATAAACAGTATGCAACCACCCACCTCCCCACCACCTGGTGGACACAGCTCACACAACATAGTTCTGTGTTGGCCTCGGGTGGGATTTTACAAGTCTGAGTAAGATCATAAAATCCTGGCTGATATCTTAGAAGCTAATTGATGGATTTTGATGAACCTTGCTATACCAAGATATGGCCTGAAGAAGAACTGATTTGTTTTTGACAAAGATGTGGCTCTGTATTTAAAATTGTTTTAGAGGATCCATTAATGTTGGAAGGTGGAGTGAATTGACCTTTTTTTTTAGAATGTTGGAAGTTGTTTTATTTAGAAAGTTGATTGTTTTGGGATGTTATAGATTGCCTCAGCTGCTGTAGTGGAATTTGTCACTGTTGTTGAAATGTGAACGGAGTTTTCAGAACAGATTATTGAATATGGATTGGCCTGAAGCTGCCTCAATGCAACACAAGCTCTAAATAAAAAATTGGATTTTTTTCTGCTACAGAGCATCAAACAGGCAGGGCAGAAAACTCAAGGAAGAGCTATGTAATAAAATTGAGTTAACACAGTGTGGTAGAGGTATATACTCAACTGGGTGCCTTCACTTGATTAAAATCTGTATTAATGACTTGGACTGCATATATATTATTTCAAATACAAATATAGATAGGAAAACAAGTTGTGAGAACACAAATTGTTTGCAAAGGGATATAGACAGGTTAAGTGAGTGGGCAAAAATTGACTAGAAAAATTGGATGAAGGAGTACAATATAAGGGGTAGGAGTCTTAGCTGTGTTGTAGAGCAGAAGGATCTCGGGGTCCTGGTCCATAGGACTCTTAAATCGGCCTCGCAGGTGGAGGAAGTGGTCAAGAAGGCGTACGGTGTACTGGCCTTCATTAATCGAGGAATAGAGTTTAGGAGTCAGGAAGTAATGATGCAGCTCTATAAGCTGCATCAGACCCAGTTGGAGTATTGTGCGCAGTTCTGGTCACCTCATTATAGGAAGGATGTAGAGGCTATTGAGAGGGTTCAGAGGAGATTTACAAGGATGCTGCCTGGATTGGGAGGCAGGCCTTATGAAGATAGTTTGAGGGAGCTGGGACTCTTCTCACTGGAGAGACTTAGGTTGAGAGGCGACCTGATAGAGGTTTATAAAATGTTGAGAGGAATAGATAGGGTGGACTTTCAGAGACTATTTCCCCGAGCTGAAATGGTCACTACGAGAGGACACAGATTTAAGGTGCAGGGAAGCAAATACAAAGGAGAGGTCAGGGGTAGGTTTTTCACTCAGAGGGTGGTGAGTGAATGGAACCGACTGCCATCAGAGGTTGTTGAGGCAAACTCACTGGGGTCTTTTAAGAGACTTCTGGATGAGTATATGGAAAAGAATAGGATAGGGGGTTATAGATAGGTCTATGGATTGGTAGATGTGATCGGCGCAACTCGTGGGCCGAAGAGCCTGTTTGTGCTGTGTTGTTCTATGTTCTAGAGTATGATGTGGAAAAATAAGAGACTATCCACTTTGAGACAAATAAAGCAAAGTTTTATTAAAATGGCAAAGCATTACTGGATGCTGCAATCCAGAAGGATCTCAGTGTCCTTAACTATGAAATATAAAATGTTTGCATACAGGCACACCAAATATTTAGGAAGAAAATAGCATACTACTATTTATTGCAAGGGGAATGGAGTATAAAAGTAGGGGAGTCTTGCTACAGCTGTGTAAGGCATTGGTGAGAGCATGCCGAATAGTACTACAAACAGACTGTATCTGCTATAGAGGGTTGCAGTTGCATTGGAGGCTGTTTAGAGAAGTTCATCAGGTGAATGGCGCTCCATTCACCGATGAAGGGGCAGTGCTCCAAAAGCTCGTGCTACCAAATAACCTGTTGGACTGAAAAGTGATCATATTGAAACTTATAAGATTCTCAGGGGATTGAAAGGCAAGATAATGAGGGTGTTTTCCACTCTTATGGGAATCTAGAACCAAGGGGCAGTCAGCCATATAAGACAGTGATGAAGAAGAGCTTCTTCCCTCAAAAGTTATGACGATATTAAAGGTTGAGATAAACAGATTTTTCGCTTATACGGAGTCTATATTTATCAGAAATAGACAGAGAAGTGGCTTTGGGGTTAGATCACCCATAATATTATTGAATGGTGGAGTGGATTTAAGGTGTTGAATAGCGTACTCCTATTTTTTGTTTGGTTCAGGACAGAAGTCAGCAATTTATGGCTAGCGTACAAAATTTGGTTTAGTAAGTTCAAATGCAGCCTGAGAGGAGAGAAACATCAGAGTTCAAAAGAAACATCAGAGTTCAAAAGCTACTTAAGAGAGAATAGGTCAGACAGTTCAAATACAGCATGACAGGGGAGAGATGTTTGAGAATTCAAAAACAGCAAGGGAGATGAGAAATCCAAGTGTTCAAGAAAAGTGAAGTGCGGTAGCAGAAGTCCCATTTAAAAATTAAGTCTGAGTATGATGTTTAACTCATGCTATTTATTAATCATCATATCAATTATCAGTAGTTAGTTGTACATTTTTAGTCATGCAAATTCTTATTGGCATTAAAGAAAATGCTGGAAAATCGCAGCAGGTCTGACATCATCAGCAGAAAGAGAATAGAGCCAATGTTTCGAGTCTGAATGACCCTTTGTCAGATGCCAGATATCAGAGCTCCATCGGATCTCAAGCCCAGCTCTGACAAACGGTTATCCAGAATCAATATTGGTTCTGTTCTGCATCCACTAATGCTGTCAGACCTGCTAAGTTTCTCCAATATTTTCTGTTTTTGTTTCAGATTCCAGGACTGACAGTATTTTGCCTTTATTCTTATATTGGCTCTTCATTGACTACTTGTTCTGAATTTTGACGGTTTTTGCAGTGAAAATCCTCTCGGTGTCACACTGTGTCTTCTACTCAGGTACACTGAGAGAGAATTTAACATAGCCAATGCACCTAACCAGCACGTCTTTCAGAATATGGGAGGAAACTGGGGCACTGAGAGGAAATCCATGCAGGCACAGAATCTGCAGACTCTGCACAGACATGGTCCCAAGCTGGGAATCGAACCTGGGTCCCTGGCACTGAGGCAGCAGTGCTAATCACTGTGTCATCATGCTGCCCTGTAATTTGGTTCTTTGCTTCGAAAACCAAAGACAATATTGCCATGATGGAGTGATTAAAAGGTAATGTTTAAGATACCAGAGATAGAGGAACGCAGATATCGTGGAGCGCCATGGAGCTGGAGGAAATTGCAGCGATTGGCTGGGACAAAGCTCTGAAAGGATTTAAAAATAATGATGAGAATTTTAAAATCAAGGCATTGTTTAACTTGGAGCGAATAACCAGGAAGCGGATGAACAAGTTTTGCGAGTTGGGACACAGGCAGCAAAGTTTTAGATTACTTCAGGTTTGTGAAGTGTAGATTATAGGAACCAGCTAAGAGTGTTAAAATAAGAAAATAATAAATAGGAGCAGGAGTAGGCCATCTAACCCCTTAAGCCTGCCCCGCCATTCAATAAGATCATGGCTGATCTGATAGTCGTTCAGTTCCACTTACCCGACTGCTCCCCATAACCCATAATTCCCTTATTGGTCAGAAATCTATCTGCCTATGACTTAAACACACTTAACAAGGAAACCTCCACTGATTCAATGGACAGAGAATTCCAAAGATTCACTGCCCTCTGGGAGAAGAAGTTCCTCCTCAACTCTACTCTATATATTTTGAGGCTGTGCTCTCTAATTCTTGTTTCCTTTCTAAGTGGAAATAATCTCTCTGCTATCCTATCTTGTCCCTTCATTATCTTATATGTCTCTAAAAGATCTTCCCTCAGCTTTTTAAACTCCAATGAGTACAGGCCCAATCTACTCAATCTCTCGTCATAAGCTAACCCCCTCATCTCCGGTATTAACCTAGTGAGCCTTCTCTGCACTCCCTCCAAAGCCAGTATATCCTTTCGCAAATAAGGGGACCAAAATTGCACTTAGTACTCCAGTTGTGGCCTCACCAGTATCTTGTACAATTGCAGCAAGACCTCCCTGTTTTTATATTCCATTGCCTTCGTGATAAAGGCCATCATTCCATTTGCCTTTTTGATCACCTGCTGTACCTGCAAACTGAACTTTTGTGATTCATGCACAGGATCCGCAGGTCCCCCTGCACAATAGTATGTTGTAATTTTTCACCATTTAAATAATAATCCATTTTACTATTATTTCTTCCAAAGTGAATAATCTCATACTTGCCAATGTTATACTCCGTCTGCCACGTCCTCGCTCACTCACTTAGCCTATCCAAATCTCTCTGCAGACTTTCCGCATCCTCCTTGCAATTTGCTTTCTCGCTCATCTTTGTGTCATCCACTAACTTTGTTGCCCTACGCTCGGTTCCCTCCTCCAGATCATTTATGTATATGGTAAAATAATCAAGTCTTGAGATAACGAAGGTTAGAGAGGGAGTGGAATTAAACTGTAATGGAATGGATCTAGGTGATTTTAGTAAGGTCATGCATGTGGTTGGAAACTTTTCTTGAGGTCCAATTTTGCAAACTATTTGGAATAATCTCAGGGAGAAGATTCAAAGTTCTAAAAATCAGAGTTTGCAGTACAAACCAAAGACAGTTTTGTTGGAGGAAATTTTTGCTCATTCAGTTTTCAATGTTGGGTGAATAGACTGAAAACTTAGCTCAAAGATGGTGGAAAGGACAAGAGAGGTAATGGTATGGATGTTGTTGTGCATATGGAAACTGATGCTTTGTTTTCAGATACAGATGATTATAGGAGGGGGCCAAGAATAGGATCTTGTGGGATACCAGAGATAATGGTGCATGAGTGGGGAGAAAATCCTTTGCAGGTGATTCTCTGGCTTTGCGTGAATAGATAATGATGCAACAAGGTGTATGTGTCTTTCTCCTTGAATAATGGTATAGAGCAGTGGTTTTCAAACATTTTTCCCAGTGACCCACTTTTACAAAATGGCTGTCCTTGAGATCCAATGACTAGGAAGCTGCAATATTGCTGCAACAGTCATAATCTAAATGGGATTTACTGTACTTTTAAAAATACACCTTTTTCCCTTCATAAAGTGCACATGAATTGAATGAGGCAATATTAAGCTTTTCCTCTTTTTGCTGGCTGTGACATCATCTGAGTCGAGAGATCCTCATTGTCATAGCTACAAAATGCATGCTGTAAACAGAACATCCCATGTTTCCTTTGAACAGGATCATAAAACATCTTGTGTTTTGAACAGGATCATAAACATCCTGCTTTTCTTTTGAAAAGGACAACAGAACATTCAGCATTTTAAAAATTAGGAACCCGGCGACCCATTATCGTCATCCCCACGACCCACGTGTGGGTCGCAAACCCCTACTTTGATAAACCCTGATATAGAAACATTGAGATGTCAAAGGCTGCAGACAGGATGAGAGGACAAAGAGGAGGAATAACTTAGGTTCATCATCGTTATGCAGATGTCACACAATGTTTTGTTCGGAACCATTTGAGTATTGCGGTAGGCTTGGAACCCCTGATTAGAGGGTTTTGGGAAAGATAATCATGAATTTAGGAGGGTAACAATATGTTCAAGGATTTGGAAGGGGAAGAGTGTTTAGAGATGAGGCACTAATTTGCAAGAACAGAAGGATTGTTTAGAGGGTGATGGCGGCAGATTTGAAGTTGACTGGAGCAGTACTTGAGGAGGGCTGATAACAATATCAGCTGGCATAGCAGCCAAAGTTGATCCCAGTTTAATAAAAAATCGAGTTAAAAGAGAACGAGCCATATGACCAAGATGGACCTTCACCCCTGGTCTTTGCAGCTCTCCAAAAACTGAACACAGTACGTTATATTCTTTGGGCACCCAAAAATTGAGTTTTTTGTTGCATGTTTGCCTTAAGCAAAGAGTTTATTGGCATTGGTAAATGAAACAACTTCTTTGTTTGGCACTCTCAACATCTAGCATTTCAAGCACAGATGATGCAGATGAAGAAAAATTGGGGATGTGAGATTTTTTTCCAAATTCAACAATCTGCGGAAGTTTCCTGTCCCATCTGCCACAGGAATTGTAGCAGGTGGGATGCAGGTCATACAAAGTTCTGTTAACCTCAGGTGGCATTTTCTGACCTTGGGGCAAGCACAGTCAGAAAATCCCGTGCAATGTGCACCTTAGCTTGACCCTATTGCTGACAGAAATCATTTTGAAAAATTCTTTGGGCACAACATATTTTGCGTAGAATCCTTGCAGCCAGTAAAAAGAGGAATTGTGCATTCCCTAACTATAGAGTTTGTCTGAGACCAGAAGTGAAAGGCCATTGTATAACCCATTATATTAGCCTGTCCCCTTGTTATGTTGAGTACTTCATAAGGGTTGCTCTGTCTTCTTGCAAGCACATGAGCTGATCAGAAAGTTAATAAATCAGTCAATTCATTAATTATGAAATTAATTGATACAGCTCTTAAAAACAGTCTATTGATGACTTTTTTCACTGAACAAAATTTTACACGTTTTTTTCTGCTGTCTCCCAATCCCTATCAGTAGCGGTTAATGTTAAAATGCTCAATAAACATTGTAAAAACAAGCTATGATTGGATTATGTCAACATTGCACTAATTACTGTCTGACCAGTTTCAGAAACTAAAGCTAAGTAGTTTATATGGTTGTTTTAAACATGTCAGGACATGAATTGTCTATAATTATCATAGAATTTGCTCAGCAGTTTAGTAAATAGATGTGAAGGATTGGCTTTGTTGTGGAAATATTTTGGGGGTGCGAACAAGACTCTTGCAGTGAGCATTTAAATTGATGTACCCCTGCTACTTTGTTCAAATGTTACATTCTACTGTTGCTGATGGTTAGGAATGGTCAGACTGCATCATGTTATCATTGTGACATTCTGGCAAATGTGTGCTTCTGGAGGGTGAGGCTAGTTTCTTACTCACATGGAACACCTATTTCTTGCATTGCTTTTTCTGGTATCTTGCCATAAACTGACAGAACCAGTTCATCATCAGGAAATTCAAATAGTAATTCAGACTGGGACTGAAACATCAAAGTCTTTAAAGGATATAAGCTTGTTCTTTGTCAAAATCACAACTTTTGCATTTTCTGAATTGATTCCTTTGGAGCGATACCATTTATCTTTGTACTTGATGGTCTGTTTTATAGATTACATGGTAGTTGCAGTGACATAAATGGAAAGTCTTATGCAGCACTGCAGTTCTTTATATTTGCACAGTACTGCCTGTAAGTAGGTTCTGACTTTACTTTCATTGGGCAACTTGGGGAGAAGAATAAGAGGCAGTTTGAGGAAATAGTGTACAACTAGCTACTGCATTTTTTTTTAAAAAATTCTTGAGTACATAAGAGCAGAACTGGACCTTTGCACCTGCGTTGCCATTCAAAAAATTGTGGCTGCCATTTATTTGCCCATTCCCCATTTTCCTTGAGAAACTAAAAAGCCATTTATCTCAGCCGTGACTCAACAATGGAGCACTTTGGAATGGAAAATTCCGAAGATTCATAATGCTCTCAGGGGAAAGATTTCTCCTTGTCTTATTCCCAAACAATTAACCTTTATCCTGATACAGTGCTCCTGTTGCTAGATTCTCTAGCCAGGGGAAGCAGCCTTTGTGTCTACCCTGTCAAACCCATTCAGAATCTTGTATGGTTCAGTTTGATCACTCCTCAGTCTTCTAAGTACAGATCCAATTCACTCAGCCTCTTATCATAGGCAAACATTCTAATCCCAGAACCAATCTAGTAATCCTTCACTTAACCACTTTCAATGCCAGTATATCTTTCCTTAGATATGGAAACTGTGCACGGTACTGCAGGATGGTCTCATTAAATCCCTATACAATTATACCAAGTCTTTCTTCTTCTTGCATTTCTATCATTTTGTAATAAAAACCAACATGCAATTTGTCATCCCTCAAACTTTGTGTATAGTATATGAGCACAATGGGAGCTGGTTAGCTCAGTTGGCTTGATGGCTAGCTTGTGGACCAGACTAATTCCAAGTTTGATTCATGTTCCAACAATAGTTCAGCAAATAATCACAAATTCAAGAAAAATATATTACTGCACCAAAATCTCTCTGAACATCAATGTTTTGGCGTTTTATGCCTTTCAGACATATTCTGCTTTTCTATTTTTATGACCAATAACATTGTACTTCTGTAAATTATAATCTTTCTTCTACCTTGTTGTCTATTCACTTTGTCTGTCTGTATATTTGCAGTTTTTCACGTCCTGCTGATAGTTTGCATCACACTGGGCTTGAATATGTCACATTCAGTCAGTTTGTCTACATCTGTTGATTGTAAATGGCTGATGCTGCAGTACTAATACTTGCAGCATTCCTTTTCTCATCTTTGCATGGCTCATGTTTAACTCCTCTTTCTCTTTCTTGACTTTCCTGTCTCCATTTCTGGGATAGGCAATCAACAAATATTCACCCACTGATTCCCACAGCTGCCTCAACATTACTTTCTCACTCCTGCACTCTGAGATTTCGTTCCATTTTCCCAGTTACTCCGTCTCTGGCACAGATGTCTGATGGTCCAATCCTCTACACCAACACTTCTGATATGTCATCCTTTGCCATCTTACGTGACAGGACTCTTGACTGTGGACCACACATTTCCTGCATTTGTGCTCTCAATCCTTCCCTTCATTCACAGAACCACAATTCTAAAAACCCTCTTCCTTAATTTCCAGCCAACAGCCTCTGCATTCAGTTGATCATCCTCGGTCATTTCCATTATCTCCAATGTAATGCCACCATATCTTCCTTTTTTTCCTCTTCTTCTGGCTTTCCAAAGAAATTGTACTCTTCTGAAACCTTGGCGCACTCTCAAACACCCTTAATACCTTGGTTTCTTATAATAGCATCCAACCATGCAGGTGAAAGTGATGTAACAGTTATCCTTTTAGATCCTCTCTTCGCTGTCCAAGGCCCTGAATAGTCAGTCCAGGTGGAGCAACAATTTACATGTTCTTTTAATTCATTCTGCTGTTTTAATGCTTGTGCTGCAATCTCATCTACATCAGGGAGGCCAAAAGCAGATTGGGTGACTGCTTTTTGGAACACTTCTGCTCAGCCTGCTGCCATGGCCCTGAGCATCCGATAGCCTGAGATTTTAATTCTCTAGCTTACTGACATCTGTTGTCAGTCTGTTGTAATGTTCCATTGAAACTCAAGGAACAGCATTTTGCCTTTTCAGCACTTTTCAGCCTTCTGTTTTCAGTTCAACAAACTCAGCTTGTAATCTCAGACGCTCTCCTTGCCCTCCAATATTTTGTTTCAATTCTTTGTATGTGTTGGTCTCAATCCCGTTAACCTTTTGTCTCATTTTTGCCTTTCGGACAGCAGCTCTTTATCATTCTGCCATTTAACCTCTGGACCCATCTTTCGTTTTGTGACTTGTTCCATTATTAGTCCTTTTTGCTCTGCCACTAACTGATTTGTCAGTTGATGTGTTCCAATTTCTGCCCTATCATAAACTATTCCTCTTGTTTTTATGCCACCCTTTCCCATTTTACCTACCTAGAGATCCTTCATTTCTCATCAAATAATGTTGTTACCTGTTTCATACCAATGAAGACATATCAATTGAATTCCTTTCTGGAGATTAGTACTCACTTCCATTCTATTTCTACTCCAGAATCCTACAGGAAACCATCTAATCTCAAGCAGCCGCAATGGTCAAAAATCTGCACACTAAAGACAGGCAAAGGACTTCAATGTATATTTTAAAAAATTTCCATTGCACTCTTGACTTTTCTGCTTCCGGTGTGTGTGAATGTGTGCACGCATGTGCGTGTGAGTGTTCCATGCATTCGTTAATTTGTCACGGGTTTAATAGCTAATAAACTTATTTATTCTATTGCTCAGGAAAATCTGATTTGATTGGCTTCTTATTAGCAAATACATACGTTTGGATTGCAAAAGAAATTTGCAGGGAAAGTAACTTTAAAAACCTTTGTGACCAACCAATGAGACTAAAAGAAGGGTAGCCAACTCATACCTCGTCATCCGATCATAACATCTATTTTAAAAGCAGCTATTTTGTGAATCTTCCAATTTTTCTAGGAGCCACGTCCATGCATAAACTGTAAATTTCAGGTTTATTTGTGCCAGCAGTGCATCCATAAATAGATAGGGAGGACTGGCTTGCATGAGAAGAATAACATTACCCTGTAATTTGAAACTTTAGGATGTAGTTCTGTTCATTTTTCACCCTTGTTTGTATTTTTAGTGGCTTTAAAAAAGAAGCTGACCTTTGTAATTTTAAAATTAATGTTATGATATTTTACTGTGGTGACTTGTCAGTTAAAATGTTGCAGATCATGCCAATTTTTTAAACCCAAACATATTTGTTTATGTACATTTCTCCATGTTTTATAAATGGGGAAACATTTTATTGTGTTCAATTCATTTGGGTTGGGGCTTAAATGTCCAGGGTGTAATAGCAATAGTTTTATACTGTTTGAGATCCTGGGTTTGATTCCCAGCATGGGTCATTGTCTGTGTGGAGTTTGCACATTCTCCTTGTGTCTCCGTGGGTTGCCTCTGGGTGCTCCAGTTTTCTCCCACAGTCAGAAGATGTGTGGGTTAGGTTGATTGGTCATCTTAAATCCTCTCTTAATGTCCTGAGAGGTGTAGATTAGAGGGATATGGGGGTAAGCCCTGGATGGGATTGTGGTCGGTGCAGACTTGATGGGACGAATGGCCTCCTTCTGCACTTAGGATTTCCATGAGAAAAAATGTAAAGATCTGTTCAATACGTTCTTTTGAGCATAGGATCTCAAGCCCTATTTAATATTAACAAGTGTTAGGGCAAGTGACTAAATGTAGTCATAAAGATGTGTAGTGGCTGCTCAAGGCATGGAAGATGTATAAGAGTAAATTATGAAGACAATTAATGTACAGAAGATCAAACCTCCTTTTGTAGTTTAATAAATCTACATTGAAAGGTCTTTTAACTATAAAACCTGATAGAGAAATCATTGTTTTTGGATATATGTGTAGACTATCAACTCTCTAATTTCAGATTTTGGGAAAAACATCGGTAAAATGATCTCTGTTAATGGTCTGAAGTTCTCATTATGGCGTCTCTGTGCTCTGACTGCATGTTTCCATCAGGAATTGTTGACACTTGGAATTTTGTATTGTGAAGGAAAACCTCTCAGGCTTTGAATGCAATGGACTGATATAAGTTACAAGTTGAGCGCAGTTGATAATTTCCTTTTGGAATGGGAGGAAGGGAGAATGTTAATTCTATCTACTTTGGAGTTTTATTTGTGGTTTTTACTCTCTCGGGGCATTTTGGTTATATTAAATTGTTGGAGGCAGTGGGCTGTGATCTGTCTAGCCTTTTTATGCTCTTTTGTTCCTTGTGGTTTCTTGCTGTATAATTTACTTAATTCTAACTTGTCTTTTTTTTTCCTTTTTTCCTTTTAATGGATGGTGGTTTCTGACCTGGGCAGGGCAAAGTAATGACTGAATATTATTTATGTAAAAGTCATAACACTTTTATATGCATTGCACTCATGGCTAAGATCAGAATGTATGACATTAGGGGACAATTTACAGAGTGGTTAGCAAACTGACTACAAAACAGAAAGATAAGTGGAGGGGTCAAAGATAGTTAACCAGATTGGTACATGCTGGGAAATGATTTTCTACAAGGATCAATGTTGGAATAAAGCAGCCTGCTTGATTGACATCTTATCCACAAACATTTCTTCCTTCACCACCGATGCACAACAGCAGCATTGTGTGCCATCTATAAGATGTATGGCAATGATTCACCAAGGTTCTTTAGGTAGCCTCTTCTAAATACATGACTGCTACCATCTAGAAGGGCAATGGACACATGAGAAGATTAACATGTAGCAGTTCTCCCCCAAATAACTCATCATCCTGACTTGGAAGCATATCGCTATTCCTTCGTTGTCACTGAATCAAAATCCTAAAATTTGTTCCCCAAATGCATTGTGCTCGTCCCTATTACTCAGGGACTGTAGGTGCTCAAGAAGACAGCTTACCAGTATACCTTAAAGGCAATTAGGGACGTATAATAAGTGTTGACCTGGTCAGTGCAGTCCACATCCTGTAAAATGAATAACAGATGACTGGTAGAAAATACAATTGCTATGGATAGAGTGTTTGGAGTGGAGATGAGAAAGCAAATGAGAAGCAAAAATGAAAAATGGAAAGAGACTGGCGGCCAACATAAAAAAGAATCTTGAAGTCTTCAACAGGCACATAAATAGTAAATGGTTAGTAAAAGGAGGAGTTGGGCCAACTAGCGTCAAAGGAGGAATTTACAATTGAGTATTAAATGAATACTTTGCATCTGTCATTACCAAGGAAGAAGTTGCTACCCAGGTTATGTTAGAAACCAGAAGGGTTTGCCATTGATGGATAGGGGGAGCATTCGATAGCTTATATGTATTAAAGTTAACAAAGCACCAGGACCAGATGTGATGCACCCTGATGCTGTGGGACTGGAAATTGCTGAGGTATTAGTTATAATTCTTCTTTTGACTTTGGGATTTTGCCAGAGGACTGGAAACGTTGTTGTTCAAAAAGGATATCAAGGTAAGCCCTGCAGCTACAAGCCAGTCAGTTTCATTTCAATGGAGGAGAAACTATTAGAAACAATAATTCAGGACAAAATTAATAGTCACATGGACAAATGCGGCCTAATAAAGAAAAGGCAACATGGATTTCTGGAGGGAAAATTGTGGTTAACTAACTTGCATGAGTTATTGGAAGTGATAGTCGAGAGGATTGATTACAAAAATATTTTTGATGTGGTGTACAATGACTTCCAAAAGATATTTGATACAGTGCAGCAGAGCAAACTTGTGAACAAAGTTGTTGCTCGTGGAATAAAAGGGATAGTGGCAACATTGATACAAAGATTGGTTGAGTGACAGGAAACAAAGAATAATGGTTAATGAATGTTTTTTGGGCTAGAGGAAGACTTGTAGCGGAGTTTCCGAGCAGTTAGTGTTTGGAATTCTTGCTTTTCCTGATATATGTTAATGACCTTGACTTTGGGTGTTGAGGGCACAGTTTCAAAATTTGTGGATGATGCAAAACTTGGAAGCATTTCAGTTTGAGAGGAGGATGGTGTAGAACTCCAAAGGGAAATAGGCAAGTTGATGGAATGGACGGACAAGTAGCAGATGATGTTTAATGTGGCGAAATGTGAGATGCTTTATTTTGGTAGGAAGAATAGGGAGGGAAAATCTGAATGATAAAACTCAAGCAGGGAATGCAGACACAGAGGAACCTGGGCATATGTGCATTTGTCATGAGGGTGGCAGGACAACTTGCAAGAGCTGTTTAATAAAGTATACAGCATCTAGGACTTTGTGAATAGTAACATGAGGAATAAAGAGGCCACAGTAACTTGTTCAGACATTGCTTTGTCCTCAGCTGGAGTATTACTTCCAGTTTCAAGCACCATACTTCAGGAAAGATGTGATGGCTTGGAGAGAGAGTGCAGAAAATATTCATGAGTGGTTCAATGAATGAAGAGTTTCAGTTATGAAGATAGATTAGAGAAATTGGGACTGTTTTCTTTTTGGAAGCAAAGGCTGAAAGGAGGCCTGACAGAGGTTTTCAAAATCACGAAAGGTCTGAACAGATGGGGAGAAACTTTTCCTATCCATGAAAGGAACAAGAACAAGAAAGCACAATTTAAAGTAATTGGCAAATGAAACAAAACCGATTTGGGAAAAAAAAACTTGATAGCTGGGTGTTTAGGGTTTCAATCAGGGCATTCAAAAGGAAGTGGACTTATTTGAAAATAAATAATGTTCAGGGTTATGGGGAGAAGGGATGAGAATGAGCAACTCACCTAGTGTCATTTGGAGAGAGAGCGTAGACACCATTTGCCTGAAGGCCTCCTTCTGCACTGTAAAGATTCTGTGACTCTGATGATGCAGTGGTGCACAATGTTCATTTACCTTGCAAGTTTTTTATAGTGGGACAGATTGCCCTATTCTCGTGTGGTTGATATTTCAGTTGAATGCTGTTAGTTCACTTTCAACTCGCTAGTGAATTATCACCAGCAATACAATTAGCTGGTAGCTTCTAATGTTACATTACTTAATTACATTGTCACCTTGATGTTTAAATAATTTTTGTTTCTTTTTTCAGTACAGTCTAAACAGTTATTGCAGAGATTAAGTAGTAGTTAACATTAGAAGAAAAATGCGACCAGTATTTTAAAAATGAAAAAGGTGGCTGTTCATGAAAAAAAAATTAAAAATTGAATGGTTGAAAAATGGTAATGCTCAAAGTGCTCATTATAATAGACGTTATTTGCCTTGCCTTTTCCTGACTCTCTCAGCTGAATATATTATTTCCACATGTGGAAAGCTATTTGTATATGTTAGCATGGGCATGTTTTGTGCGGTGGATGGTAGGGGTGAGGTTGCTTGAAGCAAGATAGGCCAGATGTCTATTTAATTAATTTGTTGATATTTTCACTTTTCTCTAGCTGATCCTGTTGCTCTAGGTTTTATCATCTCGCCCTGGTCTCTGCTGCTGTTACCCTCTGGCAATGTTTCTTACACTGATGAGAATGTTTCTGATCAGGATCTGCGACCATTTACAGCTCCTGAGGTTTTGCAGAGTCAGACTTTGTCCTCACTTTCACATGTTGAAAAGGTATGGAACTAAACTTTCAACTGTGTAGAAAGCTAAAGTTGCTTAGATTCATTGTGTGTATGATCAAGTAACTGAAATGAGTAATGTATAACTGTTATATTTAAGTGTAAGACAGGCTTTCTATAACTGTTGCATGTACATTTTTAAAAAAAGGCTCCACATACAGAATTTTATGACAAGTTATTTGAGGCACTGGAATAGTTAGAATTGTTAAAATACAAGTCATACAATACATTACCTAGATTCAAGCTGTATTTAAATTGCTGACTGATGTTCGCATTTGTCTCAGTATTTAATTGTGTTTAGCTTTAAATGACCCTGATGGAGAGAGGGCTTCTTCACCAGAAGTGCACTTTGGGAAATAATGGATATGCTCTTGGTTAAAATTTGACAGACTCAGTAATGGAAAGAATGCATTGATACAGTGAGATGCTAAAGTAGAGGTATTGCAAAGCTTTGCCCATTGCTATGCTCAACTGTCAACAATCATATTTGGATCCACCCAATCACACTTACACCACTGTCACAATACTGAAAAGGCTTATGGCAAAGCCGTGGCAAACCCAAATGACTGTAACAAATGTCGACTTTCCCTCTTCATTCTTTTCAAACTGTCTACAGCCTTTAACACAGTTGACCGTACCATTCTCCTCCAACACCTTATCAGAGTTGTCCAGCTCGATAGTTGCATTCTTATCTAATATTAGGACCAGTCCCAGGTGAGGTTCCCTATAAGTTGTTGATTCAGGCAAGATTCTCCTCACTTTGTCAATGTCCAGCTGAGATACCTACAAATTGTGACAAAGCTGGGTGAGGAGAATTGATTGGCCCCATGTTTTGTTTCAATCCACCATTTGCTAGTAGCAATGAGATGTAATCTAACAAAGTTTTTTTCCTTTTAGTCACCTTTTTCAGACCCAATGATTGTGTTTAAAAAGGAGCTAATTTAACTGGTCTTTGAGTTAAGGTAGAGTAAGTTTATTAACTATGAAAAATGTAAAGCACATGCATCTACTTCACACAGATTAGAAGTAAGAATTGAATCTAACAGTAAGAAAAAATAAATAGAAAGTTATGTGGAAAGTCCTTAGTTGTGAGGAATTAATGTATTGACACAATTACAACTTCATTCCAGTATAGTTGACTTCTGTCAGTGAGTAGTTGATTTTCCTCAGAGCACCACATCAATCAGATTGTCAGAGCAGGAAGGGAGGTACTGGATGGTTCTTAGTTAGATTTTAGCCCCCTCTTTGCATATGCTAACTGGAAATCCAGAATACAGTAATTCTCCATCTAGGCAATTATATCAAGGGTCCTTGAGATCAGATATTCATTATTGTTTCTTTGTCTTTACCAAAAATGGTAATCAGTCTGTAAATGTTTTTAGTGCCTTGTTTGAAAACATAGGGAGGGGGTCCATTGTCCCTTAGAGAAATACCCTGCAGCCATTCCTGTCAGTGGCTAACTATACATTCTCAGCTAGTTTTGGCGTTGTGTCCGTTTTAAATATAAAACTCAGGCCTTTTTTAAAGTCTAATATTTCTGTGTATAATTCATTGTTTTCTTTTCAATGGCGCTAAAAGCCACAGAATTACTTGCAATGACTTATCTTACTGTTCCTGCACTTTTACATCTGTCCCTCAAACCACCTCCTCTTTTTCTTCTACATGCAATTTCTTGGTGACATTATCCAAACCACAGTATTAGTTTTCACATGTATGCTAATAGCAGCACCCAGCTCTATCTCGCTAAGACTTCTTTTGAATCCTCTGTTCTTGATCTGATATCCAATACTGAAGTTTCAAGCAATTAAACATTCAGAAACTGAAGCCAGTGTTTTTGGTGTCCACTCCAAATTCCGTTCCCTTGCCAATGAATCCATCTTTCTCCCTGGTGACCACTTAAGATGAAGACAGTCCAGTCATAGCTCTGACATCAGATTTGATTGTATGATGAACTTCTGATCTCGTATTTGTGCCATTACTAAGACCTACTGGTTGCACCTCTGGGATGTTATCCGAATTTGCCCCTACATCAAATTATTTTCTGCTGAAAACTCCCTTTCATGTCTTTATTACTTCTAGATTTGACTATTCCAACACATTTCTGGCTGGTCTTCCACATTCTAGCCTGCATAAACTTTGAGGTCATCCAAAACTCAGCCACTTAACTTGGGGCAGACCCATTCCCATATCACGCTTGTGGTCATTGACTTTTATTGGCTTCTGCTTTAGCCTATCATGGATGAGATTATCACAAAACAAAGAAGATGACCGTTGGTTACAGTAGTAAAATTAGTTAACATGCAGCCTTGCCAAAAATGCTTTTAACTTTTTCATAAACTATGATAAACTTTTGTAGTGTGATTCACAAGTTAATGATTAATAGAACTGACCCAAAATAATTGGTAAGACAATCAATAAAAATAATGCTGGCAGGATGTGTACGTACACGTATTTGAGAGAGGTAAATAGGTGGTGAAAATTCCATTATTGCTTTCATCAGGGTGAATAGTAGGTGACAGCCAATACATTATGGCATTAATACATTTGTCTTTTCTCTTTCTTTTCTCTTTCTTTCACTGTTTTTGGGAGTAGGGACACTGCTGTATTTTTGCTCCTTAACTGAAGGACACCAAAAATAATTGTGAAGTCTCTACCACTGACTCAATTCTTATTGGCTAACTCATGAACCAGGGTGGAATTTGATATTCTCCTAGTTTACACAGCTCAGTATTCACTACCTGACAGGCTGTGCCAGAGAAGTAGTTGAAGCATTTCGATGATTTTCTTGAGTGCCTGTGGTTAAACATTGAGCAATTAGGTCTTCAGCAGTCTCAGAAATTTGACCTGTTTCTTCATTGCCCCAGAAATAATTTAATCAAACTTGTTACCTGGAGAAAAGTTTACCTTAAAAGTGCGAATTTCTAATTTAATTCTTCATCATTAACTAATGTAGTTTCCTTAGTCTGGCTAATGGTAACTTCAAACTGTAATTGTAGGACATTCTGGAGAGGAAGAAATATGATTGTCTAAAATCATATTTTATGATTTTATGGTGAAATTTGACTGTCTAAAAGTGATAAACTTAAAGTGCCATGGATTAAAATATTTTTTCAACTAGTTTCTCTTGGTCAAATATAGAATGCTCCCTTCATCACTTCCTCAGCAATCTTGATCTTCAAAGCGTCTTAGTAACAGTCTTAGTTTCTTAATTTCCCTCACCTACCATTGAGTCTCTTTCCAAATGTGTATTCTGTGCAACTTAGTAGTTTTGCACCATTGGCCCTTTAAATTGCATTTTAAATTTCGATGTAAATTTCATTTGTATCACCCAATCCTTTTCATATAAGAACCTTGGAAGGGAGAGAGAGATGCATAAAAACAAATTAAGTATCCTTTAAATTTTAAAGAAATTCTGATGTACAGCACAGATGGGTTAGACAAATGAATGAATGAGCACCAAGCTATGTAGGAGATATGACCAAGAAAATGAATTTTGGGAAGATCTTTAAAAATTGAAAGAAAAGAGGAGGGACCTGATGCAGTTTCCAAGAGAAAAGCCAAGACTCTGCTAGGAATAATAGAGTGAAGGGAG
The DNA here is from genome assembly GCA_024679065.1 of Sphyrna mokarran. NCBI lineage: Eukaryota > Metazoa > Chordata > Chondrichthyes > Carcharhiniformes > Carcharhinidae > Sphyrna > Sphyrna mokarran. The sequence continues at coordinate 108,441,912 of JAGIQG010000001.1, read as the reverse complement.
GGACTGAATCAAATACAAGAAGATACCTGAGAAACATGTGTAGCCTAAAGCCCAGCTTGCTATATGGACTAAAGTGACACGATCCTGTTTATAAATACGTTTCAGTTAACTGTTAGCCCTCACCTCCTTAAGTTTGCCCAGTATGTGATTAGTGAAGTTAACACTGAGTCACCAGTATTTTACTTTCAATTTACCCAAATAAACTCTCTCTCCTTTAAAAAGAAATAAGAGCAATCTATATATTACCAAGTTGTTTCAATTCATGACAATTTAATATGAATCACTAAGATCATATTAATGCGACATCTTCCGGATAATGCACTAGAAATCTTGGTGAAGAGCAATTTCCCATTTATAACATTAGCTATAGTTGAAGAATAACAGGCAGACTAAATTGATAAAATATTCTAAAAATGAGACTGTAAAGATTTGTGGTCTAATTGTTTGATTATATGTTTGGAGAGCAAGACTTTTTTAAGATTTCAGTGTAATGAATGAAAAAGATTATTGAAAATTATGACTAGCAGGAGCTGTGTATTCTCAATGCTTAAATGTTACATTGATATTACAATGTAACTTTATGTTACCAACATCACAATGACTTTTAGTACTTTGTAAACTATTAAACTGTGCTTTGATTTTGCAGATGCATGTGTATTCACTTGGCATGACTATGTATTGGGGAGCTGATCATAAAATACCTCTGGACCAGGTGAGTGTAAAGTCCCTTTGAACCAAGCACTCTCAATGAATGTTGGTTCTAGGAAATGTCTCAAGTACAGTTGTGATGTAAAGGTTGTTATTTCATAGAACAGAAACCTTACAGTACAGAAGGAGGTCATTCAGCCTATCAGGTCTGCAACTATCCGATAGAACGTACCACCCAGGCCTTTTTTTCCTATATTACCTGCTAATCTCCCTAACCTACACATCTAGAAACACTAAGGGGCACTTTAGCAAAGCCAATCCACCTAACCTGTGCATCTTTGGACTGTGGGAGAAAACCTGAGCACCTGAAGGAAACCCATGTAAACACGGGAAGAACTTGTAAACTCTTCACAGTCCCCCAAGGCTGGAATTGGATCCAAGACCCTGGCATTGTGAGGCAGCAGTGTTAATCATTGTGCCACAATGTCTTAATTTCAGCAGGAGCGAAAATTCCTTCCACATAGTTTCTGCATTTATGTAGTGATTTCCCACTTATTCACCTCACTTTAATGTACACTAATGGCATTCTAATGAACAGAACTCCAGTACACAAGACAGAAAATTTTGCCTTGCACAGCAATCAAGCTTTTTCAACCTTGCTGAGCCACTAATAATCAAGAAGTAAGTGTACTCTTCAGACCAACTTTTATTTAAAAATGGACTTCACAACACCATGTATGTCATTCTTGAGTACCAGACAGATGGGAATCAGCTTGCTGAAGTTTTATAGGCTTTGCATGTTCAATCATTTGGAAACTGCAAACAGGATATGTATGTACAAGTCCGTTATTGAGGTCTTGTCTCACTGACTTGTGCAGATGGGCTACGTGCCTTGTCAGCCATAGTCTCAGTTGCCATTGTAGTATTTTTTATTTGCCATTTAGATGTTATTTTGAGTTTCCGACTTAGAGCTATTTCTTTGGCACTATAAAACTAAGGAGCCTGTTTTATTGTGCAACATTTTCTATTATTTCTTTCAGATTTCATGCAAAGTATTTATATTTTTATAAACATGCTGGATAGATATTGGTCAGAAGTTGCAAGTTATTTATTTTCCCTAGTATGTGAATTGACTTGGTTAGAATTACTAACCAGCAACAAAGAAGCTTCATTCTTTGCCCACAAGCAGCTGTACAGCTAAAGAGGAGTTTAATTTGGAGAACAAGATTTTGGGAATTCTGAGCTAATGAAATGAAATGTTTAAGAAATTAGCACTGCAGTTTAAGTTTCTTGACTTTTTGATTGCTTTGTAGAATGTACATTAAATGCCCTCAAAGACTAAAATCACATGGTGATTTTAGTTCTTAGGGATTTTTTGCTCAGAGATGTAAAGACCCATTGATGTAGTTGAAATCTTTAGGACCGGAAGTTCTTTGAATCCAGCATGATGTATATATTAGAAAGGGGACACAAAAGGACCCAAAGATTGCAGTAAATGAAGAAGTAAGGATTGGAGAAGAAATAATGTAGGTATTGTAAATTTCTCATTTGAAAACGCTGCTGTACCAATCAAAGACAAAGAGTGCATAATAATATATTCTGGTGTACTTCTGGTGTTGAGTAAAGGAGAGGGATTGCCAGGAAAATTGAGGGTGCATATATGACATTGGCAGCTTTGTGTGAAAATAGTAAAGCTACCTTTTAGCACTCACTGGGAATATTTTGGAGCAAAAACTCATACAAGAGAACTGAATGCACTGAGAAAAGCTAGAACTGTGTTTTAAAATTCTTATAAAAGAAAATATCTAGAATTACCTAAACTAGATGGATAGGTCAAGAGCACACAAGAATGGAAATTAATCCCAAAAGATACTGAGCATAGAAGGGAAGGTAATCAGTAAGACAGGCAATGTAATGTAGTTGAGAAGCACACAGGAGTCAGATACTAGGCTATATAAAATTGCATTTATATAGTAAGCGTACCAAAGTACCTTTGGAGGAGGGAAGTTGCAGTGGGGAGAATCAGAAATGAAATAGATAGGATTGGAAACTAGAAAGAGAGAGGTTAACAAAGGTGACTGAAAGCTTGGATGAAAAGATGGGACTTGGAGAGGTTTTAAATCTGGGGTGAAAATTACAGAGGTAAGAATGGCTTGGTGAGAGAGTTCCAGAGAGTAGAGTTTAGGTAGCAGAAGGCCCTTCACTGTGGGATAATGGAATTAAACAACACCAGCACCTAACAAAGAATGCTTTATATGAATACCTTAATTATTAGAAATACATTACTGGATGGGGGCTGTTGTGACAATAAGAATACAAAAAACATAACTGATCAGAGGTAGTAATGAATGCAACATGTCTTTAAAGATAAGCAGATAGGAAATTGGGAGATTAATAAAGTTGATCCTGTGTGAGGTTGAAAGTTACAAAATGAACTATGATAAGCTAACACCTGTTACAAACCATCGGATCAGGAACGAGCAGCTATGTGCTCTAAAATGAGATAAGAGTATTTTTAAATGTGAAATTAAAATACATTTTCCATCAGTCGAACATAATTTGTGGACTTAGTTGGTGCAAAGTCCAAGTTGGTGAGTGTAATTTTGTTGGACTGTTTCCTGATCCTGTTTCAGGATACAGTCTATTAAAGATTCAGTAGGAGGGAAAACAAATGTGCTCAAGTTTATAATAATATGAAATTCACAAATGCTGAGAACCAGGAGTTGAATCATAATCATTAAAAGGATTAAGTAATTTTAAACATTTGCAAAAGCTGTTTAATCCCTAATAGGGCTGGGGACCTGGGGGAATTTATTCAGCAACACATGAGTAGAAGACAAATGAAATAAAATGGATGACATTTGGAAAGCAAGAGAAATACGTACCTAGAGATATGAGCATTTTCTAAACAGCCTGACCCTGAATAGAATGAAAGGAAAATTAGAAGTAAAAATGACAATGATAACAGCTTGCCATTCACATAATAAAGTTTCATGAAACTTGATAAATAGGGGTGTTGGAAACAGATGTTGATTCAGGAAGGAAGGTTAGGACCATAAATCAACTTGGAGAGATTAGGGACAAATTATTTGACCTTGCCTGTGGCTGGGATTCTTCTGTCCTGCTGCAGTGAATGCAAATTTGGCTGAGCGCCAAATTCTCCATTCTCGCCAGCAGCAGCGATGGGGAGTGCGAGACTGATGAATCCTGATCTTGGTTTTTAACGGCAGTGAGATAGTTATAGTAGCAAAGATCTTTATGCATCATTCAAAGAATGGGATCAAGGCTATTGTATAATAGCTGGACAAAGACTCAGTGGAATGAATACTAAACTAGAATCAGAAAAATTGAGTGTTTGTGAAAGAATATAAAGACAGAACACAAGCATAGCATTTGATGAGGACCATGATTTTGATTTGAAAACATTTTAAGACCTTAATGTTAGACAAGTAAGACTTGGATAGAATGGGTGACAGAGCTTTGGCCAAGTTGGACTCTAGAGGCTGGATGATGAGAGGAAAATGAGGTGATAGTTGGTATGTTTGAATCTAAAGGTCACAAAGTCTATGTAAGAGTTTTGGTAGTGGACTGAGTTAGGGGTGGGAGTGAATAGTGCAATAGAGTTAGAAATGCAGAGTACTGACAAGGAATAAAGTGCAATTTTAAAGGTTGATGCAAAAATGAACAGATGTGGCCTGATATCATCTTGAGAGATTACATGGGGAGAGCCACAGAGGAGTGGCCAGAGAATGAAATTTGTTAAGGGCCAATGATGATGGCTTTACTCTTTCTTAAGTTGAGCATGTAAATCAGAATGATCTGAAATGTTTGAAGCTTGTGGGACCCGAGAAAGAAGATACAGTTTTGAAATGTAGTTAAAAATGTTTTGAATAATAAAAGATAAGAAAGTTAAAAGGTTAATAAATACACAAGATTTCTTCCTCCAAATATTCAGCAGGGAAGCCCAAGCAATGTAGCATATCCTAACTAGCTATTGATGACATTGATACAAGAGAAATGGAAGTTCTAGATAGATTGAAAGAATGTAAACAAATCCCCCAAAATAAATGTTATCTGAATCTGAAAACAGAGCAAATCTGTAATGCATTGACTGAATCCCTCCTGACCACAATGAACAAAGGACAATACAAATAGACTGTAAATATATTAATGCACAATGGTTTGCATTGCAGCACCAAAGACCTGCGTGCCATTCCCAGTTTGGGTCACATTCTGTGTGGAGTCTTCCTTTTCACTGGATGCTCTGGTTTCTTCCCACAATCTGAAAGATGTGCTGGTTAGTGTGTTAGCCATGCTAAATTCTCCCTCAGTGTACCCGAACAGGCACCAGAGTGTGGTGACTAGGGGATTTTCGCAGTAATTTCATTGCAAAGCTTACTTGTGACATTAATAATAAATAAATAATGTGATGCAATATTTAACAATTGACAAAACATAATTGGACAATAATTTGCTCATTCAGTCTGCTTCAATATTGTGTAAAATAATTAGATTAGTTGAAAAATATATTTTACAATTCTCTGAACAAAAATAGCTCTGCAACAGCATTCAGCATTGATTCAGGAAATGATATCTTAATTGCACTGTGGAAATTCCTAAAGTTGTATAGCTAGACTTTTACAGTGGGGAGGCGGCGGTATTTTGCCAGACCACAAATTCAGTAACTCGGCTAATGTCCTGGGCACCCATTTTGAATTCCATCATGGTAGATGGTGAAATTTGAATTTGACAAAAAATATCTGGAATTAAGATTTTACTGATGATCATGAAACCATTGTCAATTTGTAGAATTCATAGAATCCCTACAGTACAGAAGAAGTCCATTCAGCCAACCAGTCTGTACCAACCACTATCCCACCCAGGAACCTCACACACATTTACCCTGCTAATTTACGATTGCCGTAAAAACCCATTTGGGTTTACTAATTCTCTTTAGGAAAGGAAATCTGCCATCCTTAGCTGGTCTGGCCTACATAAGCATGTAACTCTAGAGCCATAGCAATGTGGTTGACTCTCAACTACCCTTTTGAAATGGCCAAGCAATCCACTTACTTCAGCAGCAACTAAGCATGGGCAATAAATATTGACCAGAAACACCCTTGTCCCACAATTAACAAAAAGAGGGCTGATAGTTAAACTGAAAACTGTAGGAATTCAGGATAAATTTTGGAAACAAGAAACTAGTTGAAAGCAAGAAAACTTAAGTACAGAAAATGTATCCAGGGAGAAGATGTCAAAAGTTTCTGAAATGAATGTTGCAATTTACATCAAACTGAATTTGGATTCTGAATTTTCAAGCCAAAGGCATGGAGTCCAAGTTCAAGTCTATAGACTTCATTATATATCTCCAACTATAACGGTCATTCTCAAACGCTTATGAACTACCTTCAGTTCTGATCATACGATGTTTAAGCAATATATAGATTTAAGAGAAGAGCCATACAATAATCCATGGTTTGGATTGGGATGGCACGGTGGCACAGTAATTAGCACTGCTGCTTCACAGCACCAGGGACCCAGGTTTGATTCCAGGCTTGGGTCACTGCCTTTGTGGAGACCACCCGTTCTCCTTATGTCTGTATGGGTTTCTTCCAGGTGTTCCGGCTTCCACCCACTGTCCAAAGGTGTGCAGGCTAGGTGGATTGGTGATGCTAAATTGCCCTTTAGTGGCAGGGGAACTAGCTAGGGTAAATATTTGGGGCTATGGGGATTGAGCTTAGATGGTATTGTGATTAGTGCAGACTCAGTGGGCCAAATGGCCTCCTTCTGCTCAGTGAGATTCTGTATGTGAGTGATACGAGGCTTGCCGTGAATAGGCATGGTGTATTTTTATACTTTGAATGGAAGAGAGACGGAGGTATCCTGAAAGGTAAATAAAAAGAAAATAAAGTTGTAATGCCTTTTGCGGATGTCAGATTCAGTGGTCTATAGGCAGTTTGAGGAGGTTACCAGGAAAGTGGACGAAGAGAAGGCGGTGGATGTTGTCTACATGGTCTTCAGTAAGGCCTTTGACAGGGTCGCATATGGGAGGTTAGTTAGGAAGGTTCAGTTGCTACGTATACATGGAGAGATAGCAAATTGAATTAGATACTGGCTCAATGGAAGAAGCCAATGAGTGGTAGTGGAGGATTGCATCTCTGAGTGGAGACTTATGACTAGTGGTGTGCCACAGAGATCAGTGCTGGGTCCATTGTTGTTTGTCATCTATTATCAATGATCTGGATGATAATGTGGTAAATTGGATCAGCAAATTTGCTGACGATATAAAGACTGGAGGTGCAGTGGACAGTGAGGAAGGTTTTCAAAGCTTGCAGAGAGATTTGGACCAGCTAGAAAAATGGACTGAAAAATGGCACATGGAGTTTAATGCAGACAAGTGTGAGGTATTGCACTGTGGAAGGACAACCAAGGTAGAACATACAAGGTAAATGGGAGGACACTGAAGAGTGCAACAATTCCCTAAAAGTAACATCATGGGTAGATAGGGTCATAAAGACTGCTTTTGGTACATTGGCCTTTATAAATCAAAGCATTGAGGTATAAGAGTTGGAATGTTATGGTGAGGTTGTATAAGACACTGCTGAGGCCAAATTTAGAGTATTGCATGCAGTTTTGGTCACCTAATTACAGGAAAGATATTTATAAGCTTGAAAGATTACAGAGAAGGCTTACAAGAATGTTGCTGGTACTTGAGAAACTGAGTTACAGATAAAGGTTGAATAGGTTAGGACTTTATTCCCTGAAGCGTAGAAGAATGAGGGGAGAATTGATAGAGGTGTATAAAATTTATAATGGGTATAGATAGAGTGACTTTTTCCAATGAGGCTGGGGAAGAAAAAAGCTAGAGGACATGGGTTAAGAGTGAAGGGGGGAAAGTTTAAAGGAAATGCTGAAGGGGGGCGGGTACAGTTTCTTCACGGAGTGATAAGAATGTGGAATGAGCTGACAGATGAAGTGGTAAATGCGGGCTCACTTTTAACATTTAAGAAAAACTTGGACAGGTACATGGATGAGAGGCGTGTGGAGGGATATGGTCCAGGTGCAGGTCAGTGGGACTAGGCGGAAAAATGGTTTGGCACAGCCACGAAGGGCCAGAGGACCTGTTTCTGTGCTATAGTGTTCTATGGTTCTACTTGTTGAAGGATATTTTGAAGGATAAGTTATATTATTGAAGACTGCCCCCCCTGACAAAATTCAGTGGAGGGCACAGAGACCTCCATTTAGCCACCACAGAAGTTATTACCTGGCTTAATGATTACTAGACCCATTAAAATAAAATCTGTTGTGATGTGGGAAACATGGCAACCACTTTGCACAGGCTTCCACATGTAGCAATGTAACAAACTAAAGTTTGGGAGGGTTTTAGAATTCATAAAAAAGGAGGATCAGAAAATTGATAAAGAGAAAATGAAAGTACACCAGCAGGAGATATCAAAGTAGATCATAAACTTTTCTCTATGTAAATATGAAGTAATTAGCTTGGGTTTATTAAAGGCTTAGATGGTAAAATTATAATGATACATAATGAAATGGTAGAAACATTAAACAAAGACTTTGTACCTGCCTATACAGTAGAAACTACAAAAAAATTCTGGAGATAATTTGGAAGAAAGTTAAATAAGGATGACAAACTTAAAAGAATCAATATAAGTAAAGAAATAATACTGGAGAAATTATTGGGACTAAATTGCAACAAATCCCCTCGACCTATTGTTCTGCATCATAGGGTTTTAAAAGAGGTAACAGCAGAGATGGTGGATTTATTAAATTGTCGGGCAGTTCCAAATATTGGGAGAAAGTAATGTACCCAATTATTAAAGAAAGAGGGAGAGAAAATGGGAGCATCTAAGCCAATTGATCCAATATTAATGGTAGGCTAGAATCTGTTATTAGGGACATGATAAAAGGACATTTGGAAAATTATAATATTGTGAAACAGTGTCAACATTAATTTATGAAAGGAAGCTTATATTTAACAATTTTAACAATTTTTTTGAGGATGTAATTGATAGGATGGATAAGGGGGAATGTTGAATGTAGTGTATTTAGATTTTCAAAAGCATTCAATATGGTACCATGTAAGAGGTTGTTCCATAAAATTAAGTATTATTGGATTGGATTGTAAAAAAGATAATGGGCAGAAAAGAGAGACTGACTTTTTCAGGTTGGTGCTATAACTAGTGAAGCACTGAAAGCAGCAGTACTTGGGCTTCAGCTGTTGCAACCTACATCAATGATTTAGATAAGGAGACTAAGCGTAACTTTATTTAAAAATTCATTCTTGTGACCATTGCTAGCAAGAACAGTATTTAATGCTTCTTCCTAATTAGACTAGAGCAGTTGGTGAGGCAACTACAACAGAGTTACGTGGTAGGCCATTTTGGAGGGCAATTAAGAATCAACAATATTTGTGTTGGTCTAGAGGCATATCTCAACTTTATAAGGGTTATTATGGCAAATTGATAATTTCATGATCATTATTAATGAGACTATATTTTGTTTTCTAGATTTATTAATTAATAAAATTTAAATTCCTTCAGCTGCCATGGTGGATTTAAAATGAGCCTGGATTCTGAATTTCTAGTCTGGGTTTTGGATTACCAGTCCAGTAACATTAGCATAGTAGTAATGTTGTTAATGATATAAAGTTAGGTGAATCAGTAAACAGTAAGGAAGATGCAAAGAGATGGACAACTTGAGCAGGGAGTAAAGAACATAGATGGAATACAGTGTGGCGACGTGTGAAGTTAAATACTTCAGTAAAAAAAAATATAAAAGTGAAATATTTTTTGAATGATGCAGAACTGAGAAGCTTTTGCATTTAAAGGATATCCTTCTACCTAAATCTTTAAAAGTTAATATACAGATGAAGCAAGCAAGAAGGAAATTAAATATTAAGTTAGCTTTTATTGCAAATTAATTGGAGTCCACAAGTGTAAAAAAGTCTACTACAGTTTTACAGGGCATAGGTGAAGCTACATCTGGAAAAGTTCTGGCGTCCTCATCTAAGGAAGGACAAACTTGCCTGACGTGGACTGCATCAGAGGTTCAAAAGACTGTCCTTGAATTGAGGAGTTTATTCTTTGAGAGAAGATAGAGTGGAAATCAGAGCAAGAATAGTATATACAGACAGTTGAGTCTGCTGTTCAGTTCAATATCTGTACAGCACCAAACAGTTGTTATCTTGATTCCTGTTTCTGTCTTCATGACCATACATGTACAAAGCAAAAGGAATTAGCTTAGTGCCTTTAAATTCTGATTTAACCAATTAAAGTTAGCTTCAATAAGCTGTCTTATTGAAACATAAATAAATGTCACTTTTCCATTTTTATTTCATGGAATATGCATAGTAAGGCCAACATTTGTGTTTTCCCAATTGCCCTTGAAATGAATGGGCTGCTTTAAGTCATGAATCAGTCACATTGCTGTGGGTCAGGTGTCCCATATTACAAGACCAGGTGAAGATGGCAAATTTTGTTCTCCAAATTACATCAGTAAGTTTTGCATTTTTACAACCATCAGTGACAGAGTTAGCAATGTAATGTGTAGTCATACAAAAACAAAACCATCTGCATTAATCCCAATTTCACTAGAGATGATATCATTGGCTGATGATGCAGAGCGATGTGGGTTCAATTCCCATACCGACTGATGTTATTCATGAAGGTCTGCCTTCTCAGCTGTCTCTGAGGTGTGGTGATCCTCAGGTTAAACTCCGACCAGTTAGCTCCCTCTCTCTCTCTCTTCTTCCCTGCCCCCCCCCCCAAAAAAAAAGGAGAGTGCAACCTATGGTCATCTGAGACTTTGATGACTTTACCTTTTACAGTTTGAGAAAATTGTTATAACCCAAGTCTGATGACCTGGAACCCTTGTTAAATGTGAGAATTAGTAACAGTGTAGGAAAAACATGGGTTAAACAATTTCCCTTTTACAAGGGAAAACAAATCTTCTTCTGTTTTTCTATGCTCGTATTCACAGATCTGAGGAAAATTCATTTACAACAAGATAGATGAACGTCACTATAAAAACAATATCTCAGCATTGGCATTGATCTGACTTTAGAGCAGCAACCAGTGCCTTGGGATATAAAATTACAATGGTTGTAAGTGAAAAAGCAGAGCAACATCATGTTACCAATTAGTATTAAGATTAATTTTATGAACTAACTGTTATATTTGTCGCTGATTACGTCTACACCCTCTTATTGTAATAAATGTGCAAATATATCGTTCCTTATAACAGTGTGGATGATTAGTGCTATAAAAGGTACACATTGTCAATTTCTGTAGCTGTATTGCAGACTGTTTTCCATTCTTCTGACACAATGGGTGGAATTTTGCCCTCTTTTGAATGATTTGCTGTAATTTCTAGTCCCATCCCCACTGTGTTGAGGCCACAAAATGCAGCCTAATATTATCAAATCTAATAGTGAAAGGTTCTCTGCATCAATTCCATAAAATAAGCATTATACTGTACTTCTGGGATTGCCATTTTGTTGTAAATATCATTTGATTATCAATGGAAAGAATTTTTTTCCTCACTTTTTACATTCAATTACCTTTATGACCTCTATCTGGGTACCTTTCATTACCGTTGATTCTGTCAATCCTAAACTTTGGCTTTGATTATCAACTCCATGTAATGGTTGGGACTGTGACGTTAATCAATTTATCTTAATCAAAGACCCTGACTCACTTTGCCCCACTAGTGGATTTTGTTATCCTAGCAAATTTAGAGTTTACTTGTGACTTGCTCTTTCTGACTTTTAATTTGGACTGTCCGGAGGAATCTGAACTGTAGGAAGGTTATCGTGTTCTCTTCTTGTCTAACTTCCTTTTTCAAGCAAATGATCTACATGACATTGGCAGAGTCTCTTTCCAATCTTGACTAGATATATGAATGCGTCTAATCTTTTTACAATAACTCTATCACATACTTCCCATCACCTTGGTGGTTTATAATCAGGAAAACAAAGGACATGGTGAATAGGCAAGAAAGTGGAGTTGAGACCCTGCAATCAACCGTGCTCATATTGAATGACAGAGCAGGCCAGATGTGCTCTATGATCTTCTCCTGGTTCTATTTCTTATGTTGTTACATTCTTATGATACTTAGTGGTGTGATTGTGTAATTCCTTTTAGTATACCTATACTATTCTGCTAAAGCTATGCCAGCTTCACTAGTATGGTGGTGAGTTATAATTCACTTAGAGAGTCCAAGTTACAGAGTAATAGAAGTCTACAGCATGGAAACAGGCTCTTTGGCCCAAATTGTCTCTGCCGTCCCATTTATTTAACCCCCTAAGCCAGTTCCAATTGCCCATGTTTGGCCCATATTCCTCTATATTCATCTCATAGAATCATAGAACCCTACAGTGCAGAAAGAGGCCTTTTGGCCCATCAAGTCTGCACTGAACACAATCTCACCCAAGCCCTAACCCCATATCCCTACATATAATACCACTAATCCCTCTAACCTATGCTTCCTAAGTGGCAATTTCTTAGCATGACCAACCAACTTAACTTTTGGACTGTAGGAAGAAACCAGAGTACCTGGAGGAAGTCCATGTAGACATGAGGAGAATATGCAAATTCCACACAGACAGTGATCCAAGCCAAGAATCGAACCCAGGACCCTGGAGCTGTGAAGCATCTGTGCTACTATGTCGCTCATCATACCAATGTAATTGTCTAAACACTTTAGACACAATTGTACCCACAATTGTATCTCTTGCAGTTTGTTTCAGATATTTGCCACCCTGTGTGAAAAAATTACCCCTCTGGATCCTTTTGTATGTCTTCCCTCTCCCCTTAAACCTATGCCCTCTAGTTTGAGATTCCCTTACTTTTTGGAAAAGATATTGACTATCTAGCTGATCAATGCTCCTCATTATTTTGTAGACTTCTATAAGATCACCCCTAAGTATCCTATGCTCCAGAGAAAAAAGTCCCAGTCTATTCAGCCTCTCCTTATAACTGAAGCCATCAAGTCCCAGCAGCATCCCAGTAAATCTTTTTCTGCATTCTTCCTGGTTAAATAATATTCTTTCTATCATAGGGTGACCAGAACTCTATACAGCATTTCAAGTGTGGCCTTACCAATGTCATGTACAACTTCGACAAGACGTCCTCACACCTGTACTCGGTGTTCTGACCAATGAAATCAAGCATGCTGAATGCCTTCTTTACCACTCTGTCCATCTGTGACTCCACTTTCAATTAGCTATGAACCTGTACCCCTAGATCTTTTTGTTCTATAACTCTTTCCAATGCCCTACCATTAACTGCTCTAGTTTGATTGACTAAAATCAATCACCTTGCATTTATCTAAATTAAACTCCACCTGCCATTCGTCAGCTTACAATTGATTAAGATCCCATTGTAATCTTAAATAACCATCTTCACTGTCCTCTATGCCACCAACCTTGGTGTCATCCATAAACTTACTAAACATTCCTCCTGTATACTCATCCAAAGCAGTAATATAAATGACAAACAGCAGTGGACCCAGCACCGATTTCTGAGGCCCACCACGAGTCACAGGTCTCTAGTTTGAAAAACAACCCTCTACAACCACCCTCTGTCTTCGGTCATTAAGCCAATTTTGTATCCACTTGATTACCTCACCCTGGATCCTGAGAGATTTAACCTTCTATAACAACTTACCATGTAATACCTTGTCAAAGGCCTTACTAAAGTCCATGTAGACCACGTCAACTGCACTGCACTCATCTATATTGTTGATTATCTCTTCAAAAAACCCAATCCAGTTTGTGAGACATGATTTTCCACTCACAAAGCCATGCTGACTGTCCCTAATCAGTCCTTGCGTCTCTAAATGCCTGTAGGTCCTGTCTCTCAAAATATTTCTAACGACTTACCCACTACAGATGTGAGGCTCAGTGGCCTGTAGTTCACAAGCTTTACCCTGCAGCCCTTTTTAAACAAAGGCACAACATTTGTCACCTTCCAATCTTCAGGCACCCCACCGTGACTATTGATGATTCAAATATCTCTGCTAGGGGACACACAATTTCCTCCCTAAACTCCCACTTGTCCTGGGGTAGACTTTATCAGGTTCTGAGGATTTATCTACTTTGATACATTTTAAGACTTCCAGTACCGCCATCTCTGTATTATGTACACTCCTCAAGGCATCACTATTTATTTCTCCATGTTTCTGAACATCCATCGTTTTCTCAATAGTAAATACTGATAACAAACATTCATTTAGGATCAAGGACCTTGCTGATCCTTAGGTCTTTTGCTCTTTATGGAATTGTAAAAGCTCTTTGGATTTTCCTTTGCCTTATCTACCAGAATAATCTCTTGTCCCCTTTTTGCTCTTCTGGCTTTTCTCTTAACTCCATACCTACATCCTTTTATATTCTTCAAGGAATCCACCTGATCCCAGCTGTCTATGCATATCATGTGTCCCCTTTTTCTTGACCAAGGCCTCAGTATTCTGAGCCATCCAGGGTTCCCTACTTCTACCAGCCATGCCCTTCACTCTAACAGGAATGTGCTTATGCTGAACCCTGGTTAAAACACTTTTGAAAGCCTCCCATTTACCTTACGTCCCTTTGCCTTTTCACAGACTCCCCCAATTAACTGTTGAAAGTTCCTGCCTAATACCATTAAAATTGGTCTTTCCCCAATTTAGAATTTTAACTTTTGGGCCAGACCTATCACTCTCCATAGCTATCTTAAAACTAATAGAATTATAGTCATTGGTCTCAAAGTGATCTTCAGTAACACTTCTGTCACTTGCCCTTCCTTATTTCCCAAAAGGAGGATAAGTTTTGCTCCACTCTAGTTGGGCCATCCACATAATGAGAAATTCGTCCTGAATACACTGAACAAATTTCTCTCCATTATCCCTCTCAACAGTATCCAAAACAATATACCTATTTGAAAGGGGAATAGCCACAGGAGACTTCTGCACTACCTGCCTGCCTCTCCTGGCCATCATCCGTCACATGACTGAACCTGTAGTGTGACAACCTCTCTGTAACTAGTGTCTATCGGGCACTCTGTCCCCTGTATGCTCCGCAACGTGTCTATGTGCTGCTGCAGCCGAACAATGCAGTTTGTGAGGAGCTACAGCTGGACATACTTCCTGCAAACAAAGTTGTCAGGGAAACTAGGTTGCTCCCTGATTTCATATATCTGGCAAAAGGAGCATAGTGCTGCCATTCTGCCCTTATATGGTGAAAAGGATAAAAAATCTTAACTGACCTTTGCTCTGTTTGTGGTCCTTCCAGTGACAGTACAATATGCATTTCTTTCATGTAATTTGTAGTCTGGAGCTAGGGCTATTGATTACCATCCAATACCTTGTCCAGGGTAGGGCTCCAATACCTTATCCCAGCACATGGCTGACCAGGAATCTCTCCTACATTTGTGCCATTGGTGTGTGCTGGTAGGATTTTGAAGGTTGACATTCAACCTGATTGGAAAGTTCTAGGGTGGCAGAGTATCTGGGTCAAGGGGAAGAGATGCTACCACTGCAGCACAAGATCTCTGTGATGACCTGTCTAATGGGAATGTAAAGTGGTATCTACCGCTGAATGAGGTTTGCAGTCAAGCTGAAGGAAATTAATTTTCAATCCACCAGAATGCATCATATCTAATGCATTAATGTAACTGACTGCCGTTCGCCCTCATCATTGGAGGTTTTGATTATTATCTTAATATGGATCAAAAAGAAGAACCTGTCTTTAATTTTATTCCCTCCCAAATATTGCTGCAAAGCAACGTATGCATTAGCATTCTTATTGCTTTATTATTACCTTGAAGTTTTGACATCAAAGGGATTTGCTATTAACAGCTGTTAACTGTTAACTATAAACAGATGATTTTGGAAGCAGAACAGATGAAAAGTGCATTATGAATAGAAGTTTACTATTCTTGAAGATGAGGTTGTACACTTTTGCAGATTTTGTTAATATAACTAGGAAATTGTTGGACACAAAATGTTTTGACATTTGTAACAATTTTTATTTAATATTTATTGTTCCAACAATGATCTTGACAATCGTTGCTAGCAGTCTGACGTACTTAAGTGCCATTGGTGCAATACATGGACAGGGAATCTGCTGGAAAAAAATACATGGTGTTACATTAGAATAGTAAAACACATGTGAACACCCAAAACACCTGTAATTGCTCCTAAACTCGATCCTGCCAAGATCAGGATTGTTAACAATTTCTCCTGGCACAGATACTGCCACAACTGCTGAGTATTTCCAGTGTTTTCAGTTTCCATTATAGAAGAGAAGATTGAAATACAAATGATTGCCTAGGCTTAGAAAGTCCTGTCAGGTCCAGTTGTGGAAGCAAAATGATATTTAAGGAAAAATTACCGAATACTCAACCTGATTAGAAAGGTCTGGGCTGGGATTATTGAGGAATACATAATTGTAAAGTGCTTCTATTGCAAATTGAAATCATGAGGTAGTTTGAAGTATTTTCTAAATGTAATTATTGTAATTTCCCTGCCAGCCACTACCACCAATTCCTCTGCTCTGCATCTTGAAAGGGAGCTTTCTCAGTTGCCATCAATAATTGCAGTAGCAGTATAGAAAATTCTGCAAATTATTCCTCCCAACCATGGGTAACAATTGGGATTTTTTTTAGGCTGGGAAAATTTGATACCAGTTAAGTACACAGCAACACCTAGACCACACAGAATGTTCCCAGCTTAAATACATCCCGATTTGGGTATTGATTTACAGGATTTCTTAAGAGTTGTTTGCTTTTCTTCCAATAGCTGATGCAGTTAAGAAAGCCATGGAGGGTGATGAGAGTGGCAAATATTTTGTTAAAAGTAAACTTAAGTGTGAAACACCTAATTTTGTATATAAATTTTTTTTAAAAATCATCACAGATAAAATTCTGCCTCCTAGTAGATGGCATGAATATCTTTGACCTTTAGAGAAGACCATTAATACAGAAAGAACCTCCCTTATATTCCTTTATATTAACACTAAAGTAAATCCTCTGCTATAATGGTTATTTCTGCAAAATGAAAAATAAACCTTCCAAAGGTTTTTCATACTGAACATGGAAAAGGTGTGCATAAAATCTTATTTTACTTAATACTTCATGATCAATTTTGAAACTGTATGTATCATTCATAGCAAAAATTTAGATATGAATGGCATAAACTCTTTGACTGTACTCTGGACTGCCAGTGTTGCAAAATTGAGAAAAATATCTATACTTTTAATTCAAAAATGAAGGATGCACTTTTGACAGTTATGCAGGAATTAGAGAGTTAATCTTTCAATGTTAAATTAATAATGCAATAGTCTGAATGGCTTGTGTATAAAATAAAATGTTCTTATCAAATGAAACCCAGCAGAGATTTGGGGGGAGGGGTTAATCAACTTTTATCCAGAAGAACAGAGAATTGTAAAACAAACTCTTTTATTGAACTGGGCCAAAATTTAGTTCACTGACCAATAAGTCGGGTCTTATTGTCAGGCCATAGGCTCTAACTTATCGGTGAGAGAGTGCGTTTCTACATAGGATAGCACAATGGAAGGAACAGCAATTGTAACGTTAGAGTGATTCCAGTGATTAACGCATTTGCTTCTGTCCTGATGTTCTGATTGCCAGAAGTGTTGAAATGTAGCTTAGTGTACAGGATATAGAGCAGATGATGCAAAACCAGACTCAAAACATTATTTCTGTTTCTCCCTCCATAGATGTTGCAGCTGCTGAGTCTTTCCAGCACTTTATTTTATAAATCCAGCTAGTCAGGCTTCACTAATGAATGCTGCTATCCTAGTTTATCCATTTCTCTTTCCGTGAGCCGCTTGCTTGCCTTTCCTCGAAACATTAGTAGTGAAGTTTTTATGTCAATGCTTCTTCTGAAACAGAAATATTCGATGTGATCTGTTGCAGGAAATCTTTAAATGCAAGATATTTGAAGTTGAAAACAAATGCCTTGTAATGCTGTGAAAATGGAATGTATCTAAGAAGAATTTTTCATGGATATAAACTTCGATCTGCAATGTCAAAATTTGCAAATCTACAAAAATTCAATTTTTTTTAGAAGATTGAAGGAAGTAGCTGTTCAAGTTGACTATTGCTCACATAATTATTAAATCCCTTTTATCTGGAGTGGATTACCAAGTATTGACTTTTACGGCATGAAGGAAACAAATTGGCCTATGTACCTCTGCTTCTCTGAAAGATCTCTTGGTCATTTTCATGATTACGTTTTTCTTTTTCAAAGCGTTCAGTAATTTTTCTCTAAATATCATTCTGCTTCCACAACTCTATCTGGTAGGACTTTCTAAACCCAGGCAATCATTTCTATTTTAATCTTTTCTTCTATAATGGAAACTGAAAACACTGGAAATGTTTAGCAGTTGTGGCAGTATCTGTGCCAGGAGAAATTGTTAACAATCCTGATCGTGAAAGTACAGGGTTTGAGAGCAATCGCAAGTGTTTTGGATGTTCCCATGTGTTTTACTGTTCTAATGTAACAACATGCATTCCCCCCCCCCCCCGGCATAGATTCCCTGCATGAAAGCCAACCTAATTGAGTAGGCAATGCTCTGAGAAAGATTTGGTTCACTAGCAATGCTGTACAGGCATTGACTTCTTCCATTGCGCAGTCTAGTCTCCCTGCAGCTGCTTCATTTCCCAAGGTCTGGGATACCAGACCACGATGAATCTGCGGCACATGGCTTCATTATGAATTAAAAAACAAAACTACTGCCGAGGGGTGGAGTGCCTGCTCCCTGCCTCAGCACTTTAAAACTCAAGTGGGAAGGCAGAAGGTACTCTAGTGCCATGTTTGAGACTCATCCAACCCAAACCCACTTGGGTTTTTGGGGTTAAGATTCTTGCTAACATGTCAGGCCCTTGACATTTTGTCAGAACTGAAAAATGTCAATGATGCAACAGGTATTATGTCAGCATAGGAGTTGGAGAGAGGAGGAAAGAACAAAAGGGGTTTATGATAGGGGGTAAGGCAGAAATGATTTGATGCGGAGTTGGTAATTACCAGCATAGACAGTTTGAAAAATTGAATCAGTGGTTGTGATCAGAAACTCGAATTTAATTTTGAGTCCAGAAGACTTCAAATCCCTTATTTTTAAGCTTCCTTGGAAGCGAAGCAGCCCAAGGGCAGAGAGGTCATGAATGTGTAGGAGAATTAAGATGACAAATGACTGGAATGCTGAAAATCACACTTAGTGCTAAATGATGGTGTTCAGCAAAGCAAGCACCCAATTAGTGTGTGATTTCCCCAATGAGATGGAGGCTGCACCGTGGACAATTTGAATAGTGTATTAAAATGCAAAATGTATTTTTGAGTTGTTGCTTCACCTGGAAGGAGATTTTGGGACCTGGCGGGTTTGGAGACAGGAGAGGAAAAAGCAGGTGCTGTGTCTCCAGCAATTGTATGGAAAGCTGCCATGGGAGGGAGAAGGAGTGTTTGTCGTAAAAGTGTTTATAGAACATAGAACATTACAGCACAGAACAGGCCCTTCGGCCTTCGATGTTGTGCCGACCAAAATAGAAAGCAATGCCCCTCCAAACTAAACCATTCCCTTCTCTTCTATATACTTATCAATTAACCTCTTAAACGCCACCAAACTTGGCACATCTACAACAGCTGCAGGCAGGGCATTCCACTCCCTAATCACTCTTTGAGTAAAGAACCTACCTCTGATATCCGTCCTATAACTCATACCCCTTAATTTAAAGCTGTGTCCCCTCGTGCTAGCTTTCTCCATCCTAGGAAAAAGGCTATCACTGTCCACCCTATCTAAACCTCTAATCATCTTATATGCTTCGATAAGATCCCCTCTTAGCCGCCTCCTTTCTAACGAAAACAACCTCAAATCCTTCAACCTCTCTTCATAGGACCTGCCCTCCATACCAGGCAACATCCTGGTAAACCTCCTCTGTACCCTCTCCAATGCCTCCACATCTTTCTTATAATGTGGGGACCAGAACTGCACACAATACTCCAAGTGCGGCCGCACTAGAGTTTTGTACAGTTGCAACATGATGCTGCGGCTCCTAAATTCAATCCCCCTACCAATAAAAGCTAAGACTCCATATGCCTTCTTAACAACTTTATCCACTTGACTGCCTACTTTCAGGGATCTATTGACACATACACCAAGATCCTTCTGTTCCTCAACACTATTAAGAGCCCTACCATTAGCCCTATACTCTACACATTTTTACAGGAGTGTCACAAAAGGAATGGTCTTGTCAGTTGCTGGGAGAGGGGGTAGCGTATTTTGTGGTTGCTTGAGATTGAAGGTAGCGGGTAATCCGTTGAAAGTGGAGACTGATAGAGTGGATGGTGAGGACTTGGTATGTTTAGAGAGGAAGGAGAAATAGTGAGAGCAGAAGTGTAGGAAATGGGATGGACACAGTTGAGAACCAAATTAGTCATGGTGAAAGGAATTCTCAGTTGATGAAAAAGGGAGACATATTGGAAACACTTGTCTGGAAGGTGCATCATCAGTAATGATAGGACAGATGCTGAGAAATTGAGATAATGGAATAAATCCTTGTGGAAAGCAGAGTTGGAGGAAGTGTAATCAAGATAACTGTGGGAGCCAATGAGTCTACAGTAGAATTTGTTTTTTCTAATCCACGTCTTCACTTTTTAGTCATGATCAGGCTAGAAATTTATTTTTAAGCTTAAAATGAATTCATAAGTTAATAATTTCAGTCAACTATTTTGGATCCGTTATCTGGTTTTTTTTCACATCTTTGCTTGCATTCTTCCTCATGACCCATCTTTGCACTTCTGTTCTTCATAGATGGAAGCACTTTGCCTCTTTGACATTAGAGGCAATGTGAACTACCTGAATATTTGTCGTATGTTTTGCTCACTTCTATGTTCAGTCAGTTGCTGTTAAAAGATAGTGAAGTCTTTATTTTTCACTGACACTTGTGATAGGCTTTTCATTTCTTTCTTAGGAGTATTTGTAAAGTCAGGTATTAGAAACCTGACTCAGCCTTTTTCTTTCTGTCATTAGGAAGTTTGGATTTCCCATTCCACTTTCTCAATCCTTGAATATCTTGGCAACCTGTTAGCATGCTTGAAATTCATTTACCTTGTGAACTTAAGTTCATCAGAGATGAGCTGTGTGCTATTTGATAAAAACAATGCTGCTTCAGTAACTTAATTTAATTTTCTTTTTCTTTTAGCCAATCAAACTTGGAGATCACCTGAATAGCATATTACTGAATATGTGTGAAGACCAAATGTGCACGCGAGTGACAATACGGACTATTCTAGACTCTTGCAGTGCTCATATCCGGAACAGTAATTGTGCACCAGCTTTTTCATACATCAGACAGCTGGTAAAACTTGTCTTGGGTAGTCTAACAACTGTAAGTACTTGGCTATGGAATATAATTATTTTGTTCATTCATTATAATTATAAGGTCATGGGATTTTAATAATGCCAAAAGCATATTACTAGAAATTCTAATGCTCCCTTGCAGATGTAATATTTTCAATTTGGAGAGGTTTATTTGTTAAATGAAGAATGAATTCTAAAAAGGCACATTCGTGGCAAAAAAAAACTGTCTGAGACTGGAGTAAAGAAATATATTCATCAGTAAAAAAAAATGTAAATGGATTACATGCAGATGTTGGGTTAGAACATTTGGCAGCTTTTCTCCTTCAGAGCTAGCAATGATTTACTGCAAAGACTGGCTACCAGTTTAATAATGGGAAACATGCAAGTTCACTATACTTGGTATTCTGTGACATTTTTCAAAATTTTTTTAAAAAGGAATCTCATCTAATGCCTGGTTTTTTCCATTTTTTAAGCTGAATCAGCAATCCTTGCACGCAGTCAGCAAACCAGATCGGAATCAGGAAATTCGGGATCGACTGAGAGGCAAGGGTCTTCTGACAGGCAAGTTTACAAAAATATGTGCTCATGCAAAATTGTTTTAATAATAAGGCTAAATGTGAGCACTCTGGCTTAATAAATAAAATAATAGCATGATATAACTAGGTTTAATCCCTCGACCATAAGAATTACTCTTTGCTTTATTTGTCTTTAAAGTAGGCCCATGTGAAGAATTCTGCCCTAGTTTTTCAGGAGCTGGGAAACTGTATGCCAGCCTGTGTTGGTGCCTTTGGAATGGAATTATGTTTCATCCATTTTGGAAGCATATTATGGCAGGTGTCATGCACCCCTACAAATTTACCACCTGTCATAAAGGCACCCATGGAGACATGAAAAGGTTACTGCAATGAAATAACGATTTTAGCTTATTCTGAGACCCTGTTATGAGATTGGTCTGCCCCAGTGCCTGGCTGTCCATGTGATAAACTCAACAGCAACAACATTACTAAAAATTCAGAAGGGCTGTGTGCGAGTATTAGTTAAAGGGGTCATCTGCTTCATATAGACTAGTTGTGAGCTTGTTTGATTAGATTGCTATTCAACTTTTGGACTTTTTGGGTTTTTCTTGTTACAGTTTTCTGTGTTGCACAAATAAATTGTGATTTCTGGGAAAGAATATTTTGCAGATGTTGGATGGCTGGCTTGCCTATTTTCTGTCTTCTGTAGATGATTTATAAAGTTTATCTTTTGGGTTTGGGAGAGAAAGGAAACCTGCAAAGAAGTCTAGGAAGAGGGAAAGAGCAGTTGGTCACCATCTGAGCTCAATCCTACAGTTCAACCTCCATGTGTGTTGCCTTCAGTTTACTCAAAATATAATAGGCACAATTTTCTGACTCTTCACGCCATTAGGATTTTCTGGTCCTGCCAATGAGGCACCCTGCCATGTGTTTCCTGACAGTAGGGCTTGCAATCAGTGGGAATTCTTATTAACAGCAGTGGGACCAGAAGATTCCACTACCAGCCAATGGTGCACTACCTCTTGCTGCCAAGAAAAGCACTGCAGGGAGGCCAGAGAATCCTGGTGTAAGACTAACACCAAATCCATAAACAAAAACTATAAATCATCTAATGGTTAGTAATTGTCAATTTCCACAATTAAGAATTGCATTTGTGCAAATTGCTAGAACCAATTTTGTGTGCTAACTACCATCCTGCTCCCATGAGAGAGATCCCTAGTTGCTGCAGATAGAGACTTTGTGCAGCTCTGAACTTCGACGACCTGGTTGCACACAGCATTGGTTTACCTGTGGTAATCTAGCTCAGCTGGCTGTATACACTGACATGGACACTGATAGGGAAAACATTGCTGGAAGAGGACATCAGGTACATCTCCATGAAACTAATGCCACTCAAATAAGGGATGCACATCATCGTACCACTTGAGAGCAGAGTACCAGCATGATATGATGAATTGGAAGCCCATGTCAATGCTGATTCTGAGACCCAAAGTGGCAGCAGTATAAGTTGCCATGAAAGTCATCAGCACCGTTACCAAATGCCTCATTATGCTGCATACCACTGTACTTTTCATGAAATTGACCTCTCACTTCAGAGTTGACAGCATAAACACCATGTAAATTCTTAACACATTTTGGAACTCAATTTCATTTCTATACACAAGCTCACTGGTAATCTGCAGTATGATTTGAGCACCTGTGTATCATCAATTGCTACCTTCAGTAGTCTCTGCCTTCAAGGTCAACAATTGATTTCTCTTTCAGATTTTGGGCTTTTATCTCCCTCCATTGAGCTGGCTCTTGTGCCTTTGCTCATATACATTGATGTTTGGTGATTCATATATTGGCTTGCACTAATTGTCAGGTTAAGTGACATGACTTTGAGAAGCCTGCTGTCCTTTTCACCTGCCCCAGAGTCCCTTAAATGTTCTGCGCCTGCAAAGAAAGTGTTACCAGGAGGAACTATTTGTGTGAGGGGAGAACACAGAGGTAACTGGAGCTGAAACAACTAACTTGTAATGCAAAGTTTGTAGGATTTGAACCTCCTGACTAAAAATTAATAATATTCCAAATAACTTCAAGCTTGTGTGGTTTCCTTCAGACTCGAATGATGCGAGGGGTCATGACGCATCCACTTTTTGTCATTATCAGGACCTGCTCATCCAGAGGAAATAGGATGTGTAGGTGGCTACATCCTCTGGTTGTTGCCTGCTGTCTGATTTGTGTGCTATCTTCTCCTGCAAGGAAGAAGATAATGTGTTAGCAGCAGCCTTGTGGGCTGTTTTATGTATGAGAATTTCCAGTTTAGAACAATATAGTATGACTTGTGAGGAAATAATGGTTCCAGGAGTACTAAGAGTAGAATATGCAGTGTGTAATAGATACTGGATGAGGCAGAAGTAAGATGTGAGTAAAATTGTTAGAGAAGTGAAGACAGTGGACAGGAGGGTAAAATATAGTGGGTATATAGGTTTGAGCTGAGAGTTAGGAATGTCGCATCGACAACCACGGTGAAATCATTATACTTCTTTCGGCACTGTAGCCAGTTTGTGGGATTTGAGCTCTTGGCATCTTTCACACTGTCTGTCAGGAACCTATCCAAGGTTCTTCCAATTATATTGTGCTGTTTTAAACTGCTGCTTACAGCTTCAATGCATTCCCTATTAAGGGCTGATTTAAAATTGCATCATTCAAATCCGATTTTCTCATTCTCCGCCTGTCCTCCAAAACATGCAAGCAACATTGTCCGAACACCTGTCTCAATATAGTGTATTGTCAGCACGTATTTTCCAAGGTTTCTGTTTTGAAGCAAAACCAAGTTGCTTTCAGTGCCTTTGGGTGAAGGAGAGAGCTAATAGATTGATAGAAGAAAGTAAATGTTTTTCTGTGGGATACTAGTTAGTTTGGTTTTTTAAATTGCTTATAAAGAATATTTTGAAAATTTATAAATAATTGCATATTTTTAATGTGATCAGCTTGTGCCAAGTCAAGTTTATTAATGAAAAATCAACCTAAGGATCTGCAAATGTGAAATAGTGAGCTAGTAGTCTTGCAAGTGCTTCAAATCAGTCTCATATTTTGTAGGAAATTGGCTGTTATTTACACTGAAAATGTGATAAAATCTTATGTTCAGTATTGTTCATTTTAACAATCTGGAATGAACAGATGGGTTGAATTTACGCTGTTTTCCCATAGTACAACTTATACATTCTAAATTTCTCAGTGGAAAACATGCAATAAATCTAAATTGAGGCAGGTGAGGACCTGAGATGTAGACTGCATTTTGCAGTCTGCAAGTTGTGCAGATGTTGTTGAAGATTTGACTAGTGTCAGAGAACAGACAGGCTCATGTTTATACACAGTCAGGCTTCTTAAATATATAAAAAGAACATGGACTTGCACCATCTAAGAAAGTTAAATACTATAATTCATTACTCTGTCAAGAACAATGGTGAATATTTGAACAGATATGATGTAGTGTGAATTTGTACCATGTTGAATATATTTTGAGGAGCTCACTGTTTACTTGAAGCTGATGCTATTATTGGATTTCATTACCGCTTTTTCTCTAAGAAAATGAGCTGCTCTTTTTTATTCTGGTTATTTTGAAAAATCATATATGTTTAAATCCAGTTTGGTAATTGAGCATTCGCACATGGATGTGCTCTTGTACTGATGGAATTAAGTGACATGTACACACTTGAATAGAGTATTATCTGAATTTCTAAGGAAGTCTGCTTTCATTGTTAATAAAGTTAAATCAACTTGCAAAGTGCATTGCACTGATAGCAAAGATGGAAAAATGGGGAAAAATTAATGAGATTGAGATCCTGAATTTGGTAGTGTTTCTTCATTTAAGAACGTTTTAATTAACACAGCGAAATATAAAACGCAGCATATTGTTGACTGACATTTTCTCATTCAATTGAGTCATATTAAGAAGAAAACAGGAAATGCTTCACAAATCTGAGCAGTATGCAGCGGTGTTGAAATATTATCTGTTAGAAGAATGAGTAATTTTGCACGGTAATTATATAAAAACAACATACTGAAGGTGGTGGAAATTGAAAATAAAGCAGAAAATGCCAGCAAGACCCATGAGTTTTCATGATACAAAAGTCAGATGGGTGGTAATACATAAAGAAACAAAAGATATGTGTCGATCAGGGACAATTGGCAGAATCCACCTGAATGTAAAGTGAAAGGATTCAGAACAAAATGAGGGAGAAACAAGAACCAGCAAAAAAAAAAACAGGAAACAAGATGGGGCAGAGGTTATAGAATCTAGGAGGTGGTCATTTGGCTCATTGAGCGTATACCGACAACAATTCCACTCAATTCCTATAATCTCATATATTTACCTCCTAATCCCTGTTACTCTAAGAGACAATTTACCATGGCCAATCAAACAAACTTGCACATCTTTGGACTGTGGGAGGAAACTGGAGCACCTGGAGGAAATCAACGTGCAAACTCCACAGAGGCAGTGGTCTGAGTCCAGAATTGAACCCTGATCCCTGGCAATGCTATGATGTAGCAATGCTGACCACTGTGCTACCTTGCCGCCAAGAGTGGGGACAAGATGGAAGATTAAAATGACCGATGATGGGAAGCTTAGGATCGTACTTGCGGGATTGATTGCAGGTATTTCACAAAACAAAATTCCTACTTTGCATTTGGTCTCCTGAAATGGTGAGATCTTCACTCTGTGCAGAGGGGTACAGGACCATAGGATAGATTCAAGGTGGTGAAAATCATGTATTCAATGGCAAATATAGGATACTAAATTGAAAGATGTACAGTTAAATTGCTGCTTCACATCAGAAGACTGTGGCCTTGGATAGTAAAAAGGGAGGAAGTAAAAGGGTCGATGATGCATACCCTGTGGTTTAGAGAAAAGGTGCCTTGGAAAAGGGAGAAGAGTCTTGGGAGTTACTGAGGAATGGACAAGGATATTATTGAGAAAACAATTAGCTTTGAATACTGAAAGTAGAAGGGAGGACAAGATGTTTTTGATGATGGCATCATTCTGAAGGTGGTGGAAATGGCAGAGGATGATCCTTTGAAAATTAAGGTTGAAGGAAAGGACAAGGCAATCCTTATAATAGTTGTGAGGCTGGGGGCGGAGGGGGGGGTGGTGGTGGTGGGAAATAAGGGAAATCAATTGAACAGAGTGAAGAGCCCTGTCAACCATGGTAGGGGGAATCCACAGTTGAGAAAAAAGAAAGACATATCAGAATTGCCAGTATGAACAGTTTCGTAATCTAAATAGATTCAATGAGATTGAGGAAACCAGAAGAACGTTATTGAGTCCTTACAGGAAGCAAATGCGAGGATGTGTCATTAACTGTGGGAGTCTATCAATTTGTACTCAATATTAGTTGATAATTGATCCCCAGAAATGAGACAAAGAAATCCAGAAAAGGAAGGAAGAATTGGGGATGGACCAAGTAACAGTAAGGGCAGGATGGAAATTGGAAACAAAGTCAGTGAATTTTGTTGCTCAGAGTGAGAGCAAAAAGTGACACCGATACAGTCATCCTTGTTGTGGAAACAGAGCTGAGGGATAGGGCCTGAACAGGACTGAAACAAGGAATGTTCTACATATCCCATTAAAAAAGCAGATGTAGCTAGGACTTGTTCAGGTACCTGTAGCAGCACCTTGATACTGGAGGAACTAAATAAATTTAAAGAAAATGTTATTCAGTGTGAAATCAAGTTTAGCCAGGTAGAGGAAAGTGACAGTGGATGGGGAATAGTTAATTTCCATTTCAAGAAAAAAGTCACAAACTGTCAGACTATCTCAATGGAGCTCAAAGTTGGAAGAAAGATTGGATGCTGAAGAGGAAACAGTTAGGACCAGGAAAGCGGAAACGTAGGGTATCAGCTGAGTCTCAAATGTAGATAGGAAGAGACCGAACATGTGAAGAAAAAGCAAAGTTGAGATAGAAAGAGAGCAGTTGAATGGAACATGACGAAGCAGAAACAATAGGTCTACCAGGGCCGTTCTCTTTATAGATTTTGGGAAGGATGCTGTTTGCAGTTGGAGGATGATAAATTTGGAGACTGTTGAGAAATATCTCCATGGGAAATTGTAATCAATGATGCGCCTGGGTACAATGGCTCAATGTTCAGAGGTGAGGTCATGGTCTGGGAGAGGTAGGACAAAGTGTCAAGATAGTTGGCGTTTGACCTCTGTTAGGTAAAGGTTAATATATCAGACAACAGTGGCACTACCCTTATCAGCAAATTTTAGTTTGTTTGGAGCCTAATATAATGGGGATGTCCATGGAGTTACATACTTTGTGTTATTTCCAAGAAGTAAAAGTAACTTAAATATCTGCTCCCCTCCTTTCCTCTGCTTCTCTCCTTCAAGGTGGTTATTTGTACTAGGACATGGTTTCTAAAAGCCTTGTGTGGTGTAGTTTAGCTACCAAAACTCTGTGTTCATCAAATTGCAATATCTTGAGGCAATGAAACAAATGGTCCTTCTACACGTTGCTGCCACAATTAAGAGCAGTTATTCTAGCCCAGATTAAAGTCTAAAGTCTGGATAGTCATGGAGTTGTGATATGACTGTGCAGAGCTTCCAAAATGGTCAGTGGGATGTGGATGTGGAAATTCCACACCTATTTACAATAGATCCAAAGTTTGCTGGTATGGGGGGTGAGGAGTTGTGCATGTTCCTACTGGTGTGAAACTGGAACATAGTAGCGTAATTTGAACTGCACGCCAAGTTCAAACAGTTTCCTTTATGGCTGCTGCAAGGGCTTTACCTGCAAAGTTGATGTCACAAATTAATGGGGTGCCAAGGCTTTTTGAAAGGTGGAAAATCCGTGTAACTGTGTTAAGTTGATTTAAATCCCCAGCCCTTTTGAAGATTTGAATGGCCTTTTGTGAATGGGAGGATTTTTTTTTAAATATCAGGAAGGCTGAACTATATTTTTAGAACGTTATTTTGTTTCATCTCAACGTGGGTTCTGAAAGTCCATTGTGAATACTGGGTGGGTTGACATGAAGGATAATATGGTCAAATGTGAGGGATGGGTTGTCATGGGGGAATGGAGGTGGCATCCAGAGAGCGGAGGTGTACAATTTTAAACAACCTGCCTCAGCACTTGACTGTTCCTATGGTCATCCCTGAAGTGCTCTGTGAGTGGTATATCTATATATTCTATCCGGCAACCAACCCCTCACCCTTCCCAGTCCCAAAGTGAAGATCCCACCATTTGAGGGCTTTCTACCAAAACAGGTATGGAGAGCTGGGAAATTTCCTGGTTCGAGTTACCTGTCTTGTAAGTAAAAATCCAGTCTAATTCTATGGGCAATTTCCTTTGACTTCCCAGCAGTGAAGACTGTGCTGTTCGCTAGCAGCGGAATTTTGCTGTCAGTGGGATTTCCCATCGATGCCGTCCTACACTGCCACAGAACTCAGTGCAGAATCCCACTGACTCGAACAACTGGAATTACATTTGTGTTTTCCATTTTTGGAACTCAAAGAATACACTGGAAATTTTGTTTTCCTCTTTCTTGTTCCACACAGCTTCATTTTTTTTCTGGAGGTCAGAGGGGTGGGTGAGTGGGTGTGGTCGGCTGGGGCAGTGGAAATCCTTTATCATGCTTGAGTCTCCAAATCAAGTTGCTGAGAAATATATATTTAGAATGTCTCTCTGCCTGATTTGGAGAGCAATATCTCCCCAAAGGGAAGTATCCTACTTAACTTAATTCAGTAATACAAAAACAAAATGCTGTAGATGCTGGAAACAGAAAAAATATCTTTAATTCTCAGCAGGCCAGGCAGCATCTATAGAGACAATCGGAATTTCAGGTCACTGATAGTCAGCCCGATAGTGGGTCATTGCAGACCTGAAATGTTGACTGTGTTTCTCTTCATAGATGCTGTCTGACCTGTAGATTATTTCCAGCATTTTATGTTTTTTAATGAAATGTATTCAGGCCTGAGGAATGTCGGCATCAAATGTGTTGGGGTCTTCTGGAGTTGAACCTGCTAAGATTATGCAGTTTACTAGAACCAGTCTTTGTGAACTTCCAACTTCTTATACAGCTAAGATCACTCTATTAGGGCATTACTTGCAGTGTCAGTATTAGGGAGTCTTTACCTAAATACACTGTGGCAGCCCCAGCAGCAAAAAGATTGTAGCACCTCCTGGTACTTCAGGGCAAATTGGGATAATAAATGTAGCATTGCCCGCATCTTGAGATGGAAAACAATAAAGGAATAATTGATGCTAATTGAAAAAATGCGTATATGAACCCTTGTGACCAGGCTGTGCCTTCAGGTCCCATTAATAAAGTAATTCGGCCAGTAAGTCCTCTGTGGTATCCTGGATTACAGTAGATCATTTCTGGTTCAGCTACCACAGAATGTCAACTTGTCTCTCTTCACCACAGATGCTGATGGTTTTATTTCAACACATGGCAACCAATGAGTAGAATGAGTGGACATTTGTGAACAATTTTTCTTTGATATGTGGATTTTATAAACATTCCAGCATTTTGATGAGAAATCATAAACTAAGACTGAGTAATGAATGATGTAGAATGACTTCCAAGGAACAGGCTGATGTGCATATTTACAAAACAGCAGTAGGCTTACATAAGAAATTTGGCTCACAGAGGTAAATGTGTCACATTATAGTGATGTGTATCAAATAAGTTTGTCAGAGAATGCCAATTGGTATTTTTTCTTGTGTACTTTCTATTGGCAAAGTGGATCTCAACACAAAGTGATGATGGATTTCAGAGTCATTTTAAAAACAAAAGTATGCTCTTTAAAAACTTGTAGAAATCATGTAAATTGTAGAGTGTTAATCTTTGGCAAAGCTGGTTGTAATCTTGCCTCTGAGCCACAAAGTCTCAGGTTTAAGTCCCATTTAAGTGCTTAAACACAAAAATGAAGGTTGACACGTCAGTGCACCACAGTGGGAGTGCTGCATTTGTCAAAAATACTGTCTTTGAGGAGATTATAATCTGAGGTCCCACCTTAATAATCATGTGGATGTAAAGTGTTTTGAGAATTCTGGTAGTCATGAAAGATACTGGGATGATTCTCCCTAAAAAAAAAAAAAATTCTAAGGTTAGCATTCACATAAAAACTGAAGTAAATCCCACTTACATTTTTCAGTGTGTGTTTCAAAATGAATCTCCCACACTCTGTGCATTGCAAAGTGCCTCAGTGTGAATCATGTTGAAAATCAGGTGGCAGGACCTATTCCCACTGGAGGCCAGCAGCATAGTGCTGAATGGTGCAGTGGCCCTGCATTGCCAGCCTCTCGATCGCTAGGCACCCTCCCGCCCCTTCAAATGGTCTGATTGCTGGCCCTCTCCAACATGGTAAGAAGTCTGACAACACCAGGTTTAAATCCAACTGATTTATTTGATAGTAAACTCACAAGCTTTCGACGCTATGGTCTTCGTCAGGTGAACAAATCGGTTGGATTTAAAACTGGCGCTGTCAGATTTTTTACTGTGTTTACCTCAGTTCAACGCCAGCATCTCTACATCATGACTCTCCAACACGCCCAGGTTAGCCTCCTCCTCCTTTCTTCTCCCACACACCCACACACCCACACACCCACACACCCACACAACCCCACACCACACACCCACACACCCACACCCACACACCCACACACCCACACACCCACACACCCACACACCCACACACCCACACACCCACACACCCACACACCCATCCCAAATCCCCAAACCCCAGCCTGCCTCGGTGTTGTTGACCCTCCCAACTCCCACATCACTGGCCTCCATTCCTCTGTCACTCAGCCCAAATGCAGCAGCAGCAGGACCCCCATCACCCAACCCCCTTAGCATAGCTTCATGTGCAGTGGGCAGTGCCGGTGAGTGCCCTGGGCATTGGCACTTTAACCCTTGGGCAATGCCATGGGGCCCAAATGGCACAGCCAAGATGGCAATGCCTGGGGACACCCTTTCCAACCCCGGCCACCTCCTTCCTGCTGAGTGCCTGTCCCTCTGGGTGGGCTATGATTGCCCCCCTCCATTCCAGTGACATCAGGCCGCTGGAATCAAACAAAGGGAGACAAACCTGCTGGAGTGAACAACCCCAGGCGCATGGGGGGCAGATGCAAGTGGGCTTGGAAATTTCTGTCCCAGGCCTGCTAATGCTTTTTAAATTGTATAGAAATTAGGTTTTAAATAAATTATGCAGCTCCATAATGATTTCTGACACAAGCTGATGGTGCTGGAAATCTGGCTGCTGGAGAATTGAGGAGGCCATGGTATCCAATAGGAAGCCTGCAAAACAGCTTCTACTTGAGTCTCCCAGCCCGCTGCATATCAAAAGCCATGCAGTAGAATGGGAGAATCATCCCTGCTGTGGAAACATAGATTTTCTTTATACTTTAATGTAGTTTACAGTTGAGAGTTTTCTCTCTTTTATAGTAGTTCTTTCCCGTTCCGTAATTTAACTATCTCTATCTCAGTCTGTATTCTTTGTTGTCTACTTATCTGTCTGTAGCCGACTGTTTCTCTGTTTCTCCATCTCATGGATTTATCCTTTCCTTTGTTTCAGAATGTCTCTTTACTCTGTTCTGTGTTCCTTTGCTGATGTACTGACATTCCGTATGCTCTTTCTTTTAACCAAACCCAGAACATGCAGCAAGATGGCAATCAACTTGTCATTTAAAGTTGAGTGGCAGGCTTAGATCAGGCTTTTTGGGAGAAGATGCAACCTGTGGAAGTGGGATGGGAATTGATACGTTCACACTGATAATGATTTTTGCGAAACAGCATTCCTTTAATGATTCAACAAACCTAGCCTGGGAAGAAACAACCGCAAAGGATTTCTGTAAAAGAATATGCAGAGTAGGAGGGATTTGTGGGCTGGGATAATGAGTGGGTTGAAGTATCAGGGTGCTTTGATGATCTGCGGTTATGATGAGGCTATAAAATTTTCAAGGGTGATCTGCAGTGTGACAGCACTTGAAGACCATTAGGATGGCATGGCTAGCAGAAGTCTGGAGAGGAGGGAATCTGGGACAGCATTCAAAAGCAGTTTGAGTGGGTAATTTAGACAGTGAACAGGGAAAAAAGGCGGTCCTGTAGCTAACAATGCCCATCCTTGAGTTGAAGCATCAGAGTGTAGACAAGTGAGAAGGAACAGGAGAAGGGGGAAGTTCCAAGCCTTCCCTGCTAATATGACTCCTGAAAGAATTGGTAAATCTGGAGTTTCAGTTAGCATATTCAAACTGGCCATACATATGCAATAGTAACGGAGGCATTGAGATAAAACCCATAGAAACATAAAGCCAAAACGTTATCAAGATATGATTTCCAGCAAGTGATCTGTCTACTTAACTAGATGATTGCAGCTCCAAAATCACTTAACACCACCTGGGACAAAGCAGCCTGGTTGATGGGCACCTCGTAAACCATTTTAAATATTCATTCTCTCCAGTACCAAAGCACTGCAGCTGTAGTGTGTATTGTCTATGAGGGTGCATTACAGCAGTAACTCACCAAGGCTTAGATGATAGCATGTTCAAAACTTTGACCTCCAACATCTTGAAGAATAGGGACAGCCTGGGAAAGCCATCACCTGCACGTTCACCTCCAAGCTACATCCCATCTTGACAAGGAAATATATTGCCATTCTGTCATCTTCAAAATTATAGGATTTCCCATCTAGTAGTGCTGTGTGCATACTTATTCCACATGGACTGCAGAAGTTTAAGGAATTGGTTTGCCATCACTTCTAAAGAAGAATGAAGGCTGGGCAATAATTGCTGGTCTTGTTGTCGATCCCACATCCATGAATGAATAAAGCAAAACCACGGCTTTACAGGCAAATTTTAAAAAATTGACTATTTCATATTTTTGTTTGCTGTAAGTTTTAATTTTCGATGTATTTATAGTGGTTGATTTGGGAATAACATGTTTATTGAAAGTCATGAGGAAATATTGTTTGATCAATTGAATTGGTTATTTTGGGAGAGTTATTTGAAAATAATGGTTTCGAAGAGAAAAAAATTGATGAATTGATTTCTTGCTTTTTGGGCAAAAATTAGTAGCACTTGCTTTGTTTAATTCTTGTAACTTTGAAAGGACTTTGAAACTTATGAAAGGATTAAAGAATCTTTCCTTGATTTGTTTTGTTACCTACTTAACAGACCTGGATGATTTGTTGTCTAATCTGCGTAACATTTACAATACAATATTCTTTCTATGTAATTATATTTTACTCTAATGTTCAAATTAAACTTTATCTTGTTGAAGAATGTTATTAGTCAACTTTCTGAATTGAATTTGAGGATTCATTCCATCAAAGGATTTATTTTAAGTGCACAATAATAAATACAAATATTCCAAACAATACCATGTAGTGGTATTAAATTATGGCACACTTTGCAAGAGGGAATCATCAAAGAATATTAGCTGCTTACCAATGTAACAATTTTGTATGGATTTATAGACCTGTGTTAAAACGTAAAAAAAAGCCTGCAAGTATACTTTGGAAACTTTAAAAAACATAGCTGTCCTGCTTATTGTTTGGGAGTTTCTTTGGTGTGTTTCAATGTGCTTAACACAGATGAAAAGTCCCATAACAAGATCTTAACTAGTCAAAAAGAGTTGTTTCTAAAACATTTTGTGAATAATCTTTGGAAATGCTGCTTTGATATGTGGATTTTTTTTGCTGCTTCTATTTCTGTGTGATCTGAAGGTTGTATTTATATTTGTGCATAGCTTATCAATTCTGTCATTATGTTTATTGCGATATCAGTATGTTACTAATTAGTTTAGTTTATCTTAAAAATTTATTTTGAAATAAACACAGCTGTGGAAGAACATTACACTATCGTGGGACCTCTTGGAATACAGACAAAATGAAATGCTGAGTCAAATGGTGTCATGCAGTGGGTGTAGAAGAGAAGGAATGAAGATTTCCTGTAAGATATTGGATGAAACTCCAAGTTTAAACAGTTATATATAATCAGTACTAGTCAGAACAATTAGCTATTCTATTGTGATGAACAAAAGATGAAGTTAGGTAATGTGACTTGATATGTTGTTGTCTGATGAGATTGCTGATTTCGTTGTATTTATACATATGCTTTTTCAATCACATTCCACATCAATGAAGTCTGTTAGCTGTTTTACTCCTAAAGCAAATACATAATTATTCAAGCCATTGTTGTACAAAAATAAAGTAACATCTTCATGTAAGGAAAGCAACCTCCGGAAAACAAGTAAGTTCATCTTACTCCTTCTAAGTGAGCAAAGAACAGTAGTTACAAAGGCTGAATATGGCATGAAACCTTGCATATCAAGTTTTAGTATACAACCAAATTTAACAAGTTGAAAGCTAAGCTTGTGGTAGATCTTGCCCTGCAAGAAGCATAAAAAACTTTATGGGTTTTGGAAGTGGGTTGAATGAAGGTAAAAGCTTCTTAGCATGCTTTTCCTTACTTATGGACATAAGATTATGGATTACATCCTGAAATAACATACCTCTGATGTAAATATCAACAATTATCTCAGCAAAGGACCTATGATAAATTTTCTGCATAGCTTCCTATCCATTCCTTTAAAATGAGATTGCAAATTTGTCCATTTGAGTTTGGTGTCAGTGATTCCACCTTGAAATTGTGCAAGTCTGGATCTTCAACCTTGTAACAATTCTGCTAAGTACTGTAACTTTTTAGAATGCAGTGATATGAATGATATATAAAAACATCTGAAACAAAGACTTAGTGCTTAAACGTTTAATGATTATTTCTGGAGAAACTGAATTAAGGTGTATATTAGTCAGCAAAAAATGCAAACAATCATTCCACTTTAAGATTATAGTTTGAAGAATTCTATGGAGCCCTGTGTATAGTCACTTGCTGGAGTGACAATGTTGCGGAGTTGACAAACTACAATCCTGGACGACCAGAGGAATTTATAACGTTGACTATACTTAGTCAGTAGTCACAGGTTTTGAACTTCGCTTCTCTTCCTCAGGTCTTAAGTATTGATGTAAATAGCAGTAACAAGGTTCAGACAGTTGGACAAATATCACTCATGAGAATGTTTACTTAAGACTTGTCATAAACAAAATGACAATTTATTTTCCCATAGCTTGCTGTCTTGGAGCTTAATCAATCTTTACAGATGATGACAAAGTGATTTTTGTAATGCTCTTCTTTAAAGTGAATCATTGAGTTATTTAGGAATGAGGAAGAATTAGATACTTTTCTGGACAATTTTTTTACTACAGAAATCCAACATATCGAGAGTTATTGCAGTTTTAACACAGCTAACCCAAAGGCACTAGTTTGGATTGTCTTTGGTATGGAATTTATAAGGACATAAGAACTAGGAGTAGAAGTAGGCTATTTGGCTCCTCGAGCCTGGCCTGCCATTCAATAAGATTATAACTGATCGTCTCGTGGACTCAGCTCCACTTACCTGCCTGCTCACCATAACCCTTAATTCCTTTACTGTTCAAAAATTTACCTAATATGTACACCTATTTAAGGTGCATGGTTTTGAAAGTAAATGTTTCTAAATTCATTTGAATGGGAAGAATATTTTAGAAAAGTACAATGCATCTGACATCTTTTTGTTTTCACAATATTTGCCTGGATTTTGCAGTGAGCAATGAATGAAGCAGGTCACTATTCATTGCATTTACAATTACTAAACCTTGAATGCACTTTAGCATGGCTGTTTATGATCATTGAATATCAGAAACAATGCAGTATCTTCTATAGGGAACCTGGGACTTATGAACAGGATGAACTTTTCTCCTCAACTTGAAGAGCCCCTACTGAGTTTGAACTAGGAAGTATAAGTTAGAATGTGTAATCTAATGTAAAATCGTTTACAGAAATTAATTTAAAGAGAAAAGAAATATTATCTGAAAAAAATTAAAAACAAGATCCACCAATAATTAAAATCCAAATAAATGGAATGCACCACATTTGAAAGTAAATTTTCAGGCTTGAAATTTTGCTGCTAGTGTTTAGGACTTATCACAACTTTAAAAATTCACTGGAGCTTGAATCGACTAGCCCTAACAAGCTTCCTCTGGCATTATTTGTCGGGATCCAGTGGGTGAGTGCTGCAATTTCATGTCCTTCCTGTGCTTGAATGCTTAAGGTTTTGGTGAGATAACCGCTGTAGCAAAGTAGGGTAATTCAGACAGCAACTTCCTGCGTTCTGTGCTTCACTGAGCATGTAGAGATGTTTGAAATTACACTTCAATTTTAATCTTCAATAATACTTAGTGCTGATTAGCCATTCTTCACCACAAATTGTACACCTTAAATTCTTGAAGAAAATTCTACATTTGGAAATGGAGGTATTTTACAATGAAAACCTGTTGTCATTTCCTGGCTCCATTAGAATTTCCCTTACTATTGCTGAATGGCTTTAGGAGAACTCATTAAAATTAAATATACTGAGAATCTATAGCCAGCATTTGGAAGCACATTTTTTATTTTTAAAAAAAATTGCACTTTCTGTCAAATATTTTCCATTGGTATGTCAAATGTCTAGCATTCATGGATGCTAATCTCCACTAAGAAAACATCAGTTCAGCTTTATTCTCATAAAGTATACCTACAATTTGATTTATCTGTTATTTTTGCAGAATGCAGTACAGCTCCCAAGGCAACAGAAAAACATAAAACACAATTCTGTGAGCAGGCCTCACTGAATCGAAGGCTTAGCAAGTCGATGGGGTTCTTGGCGATTACTAACAGGGCATCAGATTTAGACTCTTACCACACTGCCTCTGGACATGAAGATGCAGTAGATCTGTATGATAAGCCTCAATCTAAATCTAACTATTTGAATAGGAAGCCAAATTCCAGTGGAGTATCTGGTCATAAGAAGAACTGGACCTCCACAATTGACCTGGGTTTTTATGGTGACAAAATTGTATCCACTGGAGATAATTATCAAGACAGCTTCTGCCCACATGGGAAAGGCAGGCAGATTAAGAACAATGTCCAAGCCAGAGAGATAAAGTATACAGACTTGGGGCAAGTGCCAACTACAATGGATCTTCAGAAATTTCACCAGACATCAGAACTCTCTATCTCATCTGCCCTCACAGGGGCTTATGAAAGGATTAAAGAACGGCAGAAGAAACTGCGAATTCTAAGAGAAGCAATGGATATGGATGGTAAGCACAGTATATAATTTTAAAATATGGTCATACTAAGATTTAAGAGGGTTACAAATATAGATTTGTTTTTTGTGATCATGGAAAGAAGGTGTTTGATATTGATGTAATGGGCCAATTTTAAGATTCTGAAGACATCTTGATAAAAGGTAGCCTTAAATGAGAAAGTAACTGATAAAGTTCCATCACTAATGGGTAGATACCTTCAATGGTTTTAAGGTATCTCCAAAAGTAACAAAATAGTTTATAGAACTTTTTCCTGAAAGACTGAGGGTGATCTTACCAAAGAAATTCTAAGTGCTGAACAAGTGTGAAAATGGGAGACAATCAAACTTTTTTTTGGATGAGTTAAAAATCAAATTTTATTTCTCTTTGAAGAAAAAATGAAGCAGGATCAGTTTCCTACCAGCAGCTGGTGGGGGCAGGGGACCTAAGCTCACTGAAAGCTGGCAGCTTGCAACATTGCAGATGGGCAGATCTATTTCTGTTAGAACATAGAGATTGTCACTGCCTGCCTTCAGCTACCACTGGCCTCCATGAGTGACTTCCTCCCCCATCCCCCACACATCCTTCTTCCAGGCATGGAAGAATGGATTGCCCTCTGCCTGAATCCCAAAGTTTCCCAACACTTCTCTCTTATCTTCCTCCAGCCATAATGACAACTCTTTAACACCCATCCCTTTTCCTCCATTACTGCAGAGCTTCTGTTTCCCCTTCCAATTGCCAGGGTCCATCCCCAAATGTTTCTAGCTGCGACCTCATACCCAAAATGGGTAAAAGTTCAGATTGGATTCACAACCCTTCTCAGTGATTCTTCTCCAGCAATCACTGACTTAAATTTCCCACTGCAGTTCTTCCCCACCGCTCCCCTCCAGATTCGCCAACTGCTATTTGAGAATCCCTGGATCAGTAACGTCCCCAGAATACAATGGCAGAGAGCAGCAACTACTTGGAACACAGTGCAGCGAAGGATGGAGATTATGAATGGAAGTTTGGAAATGTAGTTTTTGAAATCAGTGAGGGGTGGGTGCTCTAAATTTAGGGAGATGAGATGGAACTCTGGTTAGTGAGATAGAAACTCGGGAATGGGATGGATGGAGGTAAATTAAGAAATGTTATTTGCACTGATGGATGAATATGGAACAGCGGCATAGAAAGTGAGAATTAGGAAAATAGCTACAGTTAAGCTCTTGAACTGAGGCAGGTGACATGGGATACTTTACGTGGATGTTGAGGTGGAGACTATAACTTAATTTCAAAAGGAATGGGATGAATATTAGAAAAGGAGAAATACCAATAAAGATTTGGGGTCACAGAGATTACCTAAATCCCCTAAATTTGATGCCAGCTTGGGGTCCCAATATTATCATCTCAATGTAATGATTTCAAGGGAGACCATTAATTTAAAAGAAAATGAACTCCTACTTATTATCTGAAAGAATTACACTGTAAAGTTTCAGAATTTGAACAAAGTTACAAGAATTAAACAAAGCAAGTGCTACTAATTTAACACAATATTTCATAAACCTTGTTATTTAAACTTAAAAATCTTACAGGCCACTTCCCATTCTGATTTAATCTTGTGCATAGAGTTTCCCTGTACTATCCTGGATCTTGAGGGTTCTTGCACTCCTGGGATCAAGTCGAGGTGTGCCACAGATCTTAAGGATTCACTTTAACTCTCCTATGTTTCCCAATATGGCACTTCCAGCTATCTATCATTCTTCATCATTGCTTTCATCCACTAGCTTTACCAGACTAAGCTGACAATTTTAATTCCCCCTGAATTTTTAAATTTTTTGATTATAGACCTCTCATGCCATTCCTGTTTAGTGACTGTAAATCAGGAACTTCCTTGGTTTCTGTTCAACTCTGTGCTTTTCTGCCTGCTGGCAAATGCACCACTGCCTTTTCAGTCTTCCAAGATGACTGACTTTTTTTGATAAAAGATCACAGATAAACCAAAAACAAAAGACTCCAACTTGTCTCTATGGCACACATTGGGATGTCACAGATCGTAATTTCAGTTACTTAACTGCATTTTCCAAACTTGTCCTCTGATTTTTTTGATTTGATTTTTATTGTCACATGTATTAACATAGTGAAAAGTATTGTTTCTTGCACGCTGTATAGAAAAGCATATTATTCATACAGAAGGAAACAAGAGAGTACAGAATGTAGTGTCACAGTCATAGCTAGGGTGTAGAGAAAGATCAACTTAATGCAAGGTAAGTCCACTCAAAAGTCTGATAGCAGCAAGGAAGAAGCTGTTCTTGAGTCAGTTGGTATGTGACCTCAGACTTTTGTATCTTTTTCCCGACGGAAGAAAGTGAGAATGTCTGGGGTGTGTGGGGTCTTTAATTATGCTAGCTGCTTTGCCAAGGCAGCAGGGAGTGTAGACAGAGCCAATGGATGGGGGGCTGGTTTGCTTGATGAATTGGACTTACATTCGCGACCTTTTGTAATTCCTTGTGACCTTGGGCAGAGCAGGCGCCATACCAAACTGTGACATAACCAGAAAGAATGCTTTTTATGATGCATCTGTAAAAGTTGGTGAGAGTTGTAGCTGACATGCCAAATTTTCTTAGTCTTCTGAGAAAGGAGAGGTGTTGGTGGGCTTTCTTAACTATAGTGTCACCATGAGGAGACCAGGGCAGGTTAGTGATCTGGACATGCAAAAACATGAAGCTCTCGACTCTTTCTACTTCATGCCTGTTAATGTAGACAGAGGTGTGTACTCCTTTAGCCCTCCTGAAATCGATGACAATCTCATTCATTTTGTTGACATTGACACTGATCCAGAAAGTATATATTTATTTTAATATCTTTTTCTCATTTATTCTTAGCTTCCAGCCTTTCTTTGATCCGGGGCCTATATGTATAAGTTAAACCTCATATGAAGGTTTGCATCTTGTCTGTACGAAGACTCAAAGGGTCTGCCTATTGCTTACGGTTTTCACTCCTCCAACTCTAATCTTTTTATGCCATCCTTTTGAATTGCAATTACTCTAGGTTTTGTAAATCAATTTCTTAAACCTACATTTTTGTTCATGTATCTTAAACTTAAAGATTTAATTTCCCCAAAACTAAATATATTTCCACAACATTTAAATCATGAAATTAGACATTTCCACAACACTCCTTCCATGTTTCATGCAAGTAGGTTTGAAGATGGACAGTGAACCAATGCAAATTCCCTGCCATCTTCATGCCATCACTAGAACTGTCTGTTCCACTTCTGTAACACAGCTCTACCTCAATTCATCTGTTACAGAAACCCATATCCATTCCTTTGAAGTTCTGTACTTGATTATTCCAATGCACTTATGGCTTGATTCACACATTTTACCTTATATAAATTTTCAATTATTCCATTATTTGCTGCCTGTGTCTATTATTTGCACCAAGTTCTATTTACCTATCAGCCTTGTGCTTAATACGTTCTGCAATATCTGCACTCCACTAATTCCAGCTACTTGAGCACCTCTATTTTAATCATTTACCATGGTAATCCAACATTTTCTAAATGCTTTTACATATTGGAGACATTTACGGATTATCAAGATTTGAAATAGCTTCTAAAGTTTATTTATTAGTCACGAGTAGGCTTGTATTAACACTGCAATGAAGTTATTGTGAAAATCTCCCATACTCCAGTGCCTGCAGTGCTTATTACTTTGCCACCATGCCGCTTTTACTGCTTAAGGACTGCTTACTGCCTTATCTATCCCAGCGTCTTACTGTAGAAGTGAAATATTGGTGTTTGTCCCCTTTGTTTTAACCATTTTACTTTTCAGATGTCAGTTTATTTTAGTACAAAATACTATTTTGCTAAAATTGAGACTTCTCTCTTCTTTACTTCTTTCTCTTGTTGCATTGCTTTAGTTGTCAATTAAGACAATGCTGGATGTTCCAATGAGAGTTGTATAAAACCCTACTCGTTCTTTTCCCATGGATAATCAGATCTTTTCTTTTCAGGCATTTATCAAAATCCCTTTTCAATATTAATATTGAATCCGTTTCCATCGTTCATCCAGACAATACATTCCAGATCATTATAACTTGTCTCAAAACAAAGTTACCCTAATCACCCATTTTTATTCTTCTGCAGATTATCTTAAATCTGTTTTATCTGGTTATTGACCACTTGACGTAGAGATGCCAGCATTAGATTGGAGTAAACACAATAAGAAGTTTAACCTGGTGTTGTGAGGTTTCTTACTGTATTAACCACCTGCCAGTGGAAATGATTTCTCTCCATCTACTTTGTTGTAATCTCTTATAATTTTGAATTCCTCTATTAAACCTTCCCAGCTGGGAAAACAATCCCACCCGTTTCAGTATCGCTGCACAATCAAACTCCCTCATCCTATATGGTTTTTCAGCCATGTCAATTTGTCTGACAACCTTCAAAGTTTTGTGTATGTGAATCCCAAGTCTCTCTGTTCCTGAACCACCTGTAAAATTGTACCGTTTAGTTTATATTACATCCTCATTTGTCTTTCTCAATACATTGTTTTGCATTAAATTTCACCTGCACATTCAAGCAGTGTGTTTGGCTTCTAAAATTTTTTGCCATCCTTTTTACTATCCACTACATCTCCAAATATTGTGTCTTCTACAAACTTCACAATTATGTCTTCTAATCCAAATTTTTGGTCACAAGCTGTTGTCTTAGTGTTAATTCCAGTGGGTCTCAACTACCCAATTCTCTCCAGTTTGAAAGACAACTGCTGATCATATTTTTTGCTGTGCCTCTTCTAATTTTGTGTCCATGCTGCCACTGTTCCTTCATTTATGAAGGCTTTAATTATTGCTCATGTATGATATGGTACATTCCCATACACCTTTTAAAAATGCATTTATCAAAAAAGATGATAAAGCAGACATTAATGGCTCCAAATATCTTCAATCTTGCTTCCATTTGGGTGGCACAGTGGTTAGCACTGTTGCTTTGCATCGCCAGGGACTTGGGTTCAGTTTCTGGTTGGGTCGCTCTGTGCGCAGTTTGCATGCTCTCCCGTGTCTGCGTATGTTTCCTCCGAGTGCTCAAGTTTCTTCCCACAGTCCAAAAGACATGCAGGTTAGGTGCATTAGCTATGGTAAATTCATCCTCGGTGTACCCAAACAGGCACCGGAGTGTGACGACTAGCAGGTAAGTAACTTCAATGTAGTGTTAATGTAAGTCTACTTGTGACACTAATAAATAAACTTAAACATTAAGCACAAAACATTGGAATTGGTTATC
This sequence comes from Sphyrna mokarran, assembly GCA_024679065.1. Taxonomy (NCBI): domain Eukaryota; kingdom Metazoa; phylum Chordata; class Chondrichthyes; order Carcharhiniformes; family Carcharhinidae; genus Sphyrna; species Sphyrna mokarran. The sequence continues at coordinate 108,398,962 of JAGIQG010000001.1, read as the reverse complement.
AAGTTTGGATGTTATCTTTGCAGTAAAAATCAAATACAGGAGAGGATGAGTGGCACAATGGTTAGCACTGATGTCTCACATTGCCAGGGACTTGGGTTCAGTTCCGGCCTCAGGTCACTGTTGGCATGGAGTTTGCACATTCTCCCCATGTCTACATGGATTTTTTTTCCCACAGTACAAAAATATGCAGGTTAGGTTGATTGGCCATGCTAAATTGACCCTAGTGTCGGGATTAGCAGGGAATATGGCAATAGGATCTGTGTGGGATTGAATTCGATGCAGACTGGATGAGCTGAACGGCCTCCTTCTGTAGTGAATGTTATGAGAACTTCTCTTGGGGAGTACAGATCCTTTGCGCTGTAAAAGGTGAGCAGGATACAGTTACTGAAATTGCAAAATGGGTGGTACTTTGGAGGATTAATTAATACAGAGGTGCCAGACCAACAAATGTTATACAGGGAGAAAGTTTTAACATTTTACTGATTGATGTTCATCACTAATTCAGGAATGCTCAATAGCTGTGTTGTTCTTACTGAAGATAAAGGGAATTCATAATATTTTCTATGTTATGGCTTGGCACTAAACTCAATTTGCTATAAACAAAATCAGTATTTGAAAAATAATACTTTGGACATACCTGGTTTTAAAGAGAATGCATAAGATCTTACAAGCAAAATTTTATTTATATTAATACAATTGAAAGTTCACTTTGAAATTTTGGATCATCTAGACTTGCTACCATTAGCAATTTTATTTTAGATTTGAATAGGGCAAAAGCAAAGGTGCACACTCTTGATTGCTACCAATGATGAAAATTGCATATGCTAATTTGGTTGGTTGTGCCTTTTTCTTTTTTCCAATTTCTGCCTGTGTTATCTGTATTTAGATCAGGATATTGCTGAGTATTAAATTTCAAATCACACATTTACAGGAACAAATTAAGTCTTAAAAAATGTTGCCAACCTGACACAGAGTGAAGAATAGTTGTTATTGAGCTGGCTGGTTCTATGCCTTTTACGAATAAAAAAGCAGGATTTGTGTAACTGAAAGATAAAAGCGAGCACATTTATTTTAGTGAAACTTAATATCTAAAGAAACTCCAGAACATGTTGTCCAATCCACATTGAATATTCTCTGCATCCAGTCCACATTGGAAGATATTGTTCTGATTTTAAACTATATTTCAACAAGATAAAGCAATGTTACTATTGTATAAGCTTGCTTGAATTCCAATCACATAAGAAAGAAGTCTTCAGGTGTTTCTAGGGCCCATTCATCCTGCTTTGATTTGTGCTTTTACAATGTAAGCACTGAACTCGTCCAACTTATGAAGGGGGGGATTTTTCTTTTTTTGTTTAACTCTTGAATGTTCAGTCAGATCATTATCTGCAAAACCACTGGTTTGATGATGCCACCACTCTCAGTAAATCATGATTTTACTTGTATTAGCTCTGTTGTTTTCTTCAGCTAATATGAAACTTCATCGTTTAGACGGCCTGCTTCTATTATGAGAATATCATTCTAAGGGAACTCCTCATTCTTATGGTATTGGTGTCAGTTAAGCAGTTTCATCGTGCAAAGAAGTTGAGAGAATGGAGTTAATCATGTTAATTTTGTGCTAGTAGTATTATAAATTTAGTGCGATTCTAAAATATGGTGATAAGAAAAGCATTTTTATTAATCAGATTTCTTGAATGTTCCCTTCCCTGCTGTTGACCAAGAACTTAAATAGATTCTTCTGTAATTTGAAGAATAAACTAAGATTTATTAACTGCCTGAAACTGCTTTCAGCCAATCACTTGTAATGGCCTTACGTATAAGCATGTAATCAACTAAATACTTCTGTTCATACTGAGCTGTTTACAGTACTTTTTAAATATGCTTAAAATGTTGTTGAAAGAATGCTCTGGAAGCGTGAGAAAATGATTCCATGTTCAAAATTCTCTTTTTTAATGTTAAAAGCAGCATTAACTTCCTTATAATATTTACTCTTGGAAGTAGATTATTTCAGCATTTTCTTTTTTTAAAGAAAGGTTCATGTCTCTGTTTATTTAAATATGAGAAAATTCTACATGAAGGTTAAGAATTCTTGCATCAGAGGAACAGGTAGTATTGAGGAAGCAGGGGGCTGCAGAAGGACTTGTACTGGTTAGCAGAGTAGGCAAAGAAATGGCAGATGGAATACAATGTGAAAAAATGTGAGGTTATGTGCTTTGAAAAGAGGAATGGAGGCACAGACTATTTTCTAAATGGGAAAATGCTTAGAAAATCAGAAACACAAAGGGACTTGGGAGTCATTGTTCAAGATTCTCTTAGCGTTAATATGCAGGTTCAATCGGCAGTTAGAAAGGCAAATGCAGTGTTAGCATTAATATCAAAAGGGCTAGAATACTAGAACAGGGATGTACTTAGGCTGTATATGACTCTGGTCAGACCCTATTTTGGAGTATTGTGAGCAGTTTTGGCTTCATATCTAAGGAAGGACGTCTGGCCTTGGAAAAGGTCCAGGGCAGGTTCACAAGAATGGTCCCTGGAATGAAGAGCTTGTCATATGTGAAATGGTTGAGGACTCTGGGTCTGTACTCATTGGAGTTTTGAAGAATGAAGGGGATCTTACTGAAACTTGCAGGATACTGTTAGGCCTGGGTAGAGTGGACTTGGAGCAGGTGTTTCCACTAGTAGGAAAAACTAGAACCAAGGGCACAAATTTTAAAACACAGCTGAGGAGGAATTTCTTCATCCAGAGTGATGAATCTATGGACCTCTTTGCTACAGAGGCCAGGTCATTCAGTGCCTTTAAGATGAATAGGTTCTTGATTAATAAGAGGATCAGGAGTTATGGGGAAAAGGCAGGAGAATGGGGATGAGAAAAATATGAGCCATGATTGAATGGTGGAACAGACTCAATGGGTCGAGTGGCCTAATTTTGCTATTTTTTATGATCTTTATCAGTAACTTTAACAATGATTTACTTTAAAGTTTACAACTAAAGCTAGTAAATCTCTAATATTTGAAATAGCAATGACAAACTTACCTTGCATTTGACAAAGTTTTGCACCAAAACCAGTACTCAGGCAAAAGAATATAGCACGACTTTACTTCAACTTTTGTTTGCATCCTTTGCTTCTTACAGAATTCCAATAAAAAAAACTAATTTAAATTATTTTTTAATTGTCAATAGATTTTCTCATAGCTGGGTGGTGGGGGTAGGGTGTGGAGGTTGCTTTGTGGTAAAATCACTAGATTCTTAATTCAGAGACCCAGACTAATAATATGGGGACATGGATTCAAATTTCACCAGCCTCAATACATAAAGTCTGGAATATTAGCCTTTGAAGGGACTACGCTCCAACATATGTAACATCCTAAAGGAACAGGTCAGGTGACTTTCAGGATGGGTTGATCTGCCCAGGGACCACTTTGGGAGAACAGTTCTAGTTTGGAGTGTTCAGCGAGTGAGAATTGCAATTAAGAACCTCTGTTCCCTGACATCCGATTCTGCGCTTTCTTCTCTCTGAGCACTCGGTATTCCCCATCACCTGACGACCAAGTCCTTCTACAATCGCCTCGCAATAACTATTGCCAGTGAAAGCTGTGAAGACAGACTTGCAACTGTTGATGCATCTGAATCCATTCAAATTGCTGTTTTCCACCATGCCTCTTATGGTCATGGTCTTACCCCGTCCTCCAAGAGGTTTTAGAAATCCTAGAATCATAGAAACCCTACAGTATAGAAAGAGGGCATTTGGCCTACTGACTCTGCACCGCCAAAATCCCACCAAGACCCTACCCCCACATCCACATCTATTTTATCCACTAATTCTCTAACTTATGCATCTATGGTCAATTTAGCATGGCCGATCAACCTAACCCACACATCTTTGGACTGTGGAAGGAAACCGGAGTACCTGGAGGAAACCCACGCAGACATGGAAAGAATGCGCAGACTCCACACAGACAGTGACCCAAGCTGGGAATTGAACCCCTGCCCTGGAGCTCTGAAGCAGCAGTGCTAACCACTGTGCTACCATGCCACGTACTTTTCACTCAGCAGTCTGCAGTGAACACCCCAATCCTTCACCTCATAAACTGCCGCTCACTCTAACCTTTGCTGCCAGTGTTGAATTCTCTATTACTGGACTGTCTCCCCAAGAACTCACCACAGCTAGATGTTGGGGAAGGCAGATATTTCTGGAAGTTCTTACTTGCTTCACACTCCAAACTACAACTGTCCTCCTAGGGCATTCCCCAGGCAGATCACCTCATCCCAATGGGTCACCTGAGCTGTTGCCTTAAAGTAGCTATGCCCCAATGTACAGAACAATGGGGGTGTGGTACCAGAACGATGAGGGGGCTCAAAGGGCTATTTAATGAAGACAGGTTTCATACACTAGGCTTTAAGTTCCCTGAGTAAAGAAAATTAAGCAATGAACTAATTATGGTATTTAAGATTGTCAAAGGATTTGTATAGGAAAGTAGAAAGGAGCTATTTCCTCTGATTAGGGCATTAAGATCAAGATAACATCACCTATGGGCAGCACAGTGTTTAGCACTGCTGCCTCACAGTGCCAAAGACTTGGGTTCGATTCCTAGCTTGGGTCACGTCTGTGTGGAATTTGCATGGTCTTGCTATGCCTGTGTGTGTTTTCTCTGGATGCTCTGGTTTCCTGCCACAGTCTGAAAGATGCGCTGGATAGGCGTATTGACCTGAACAGGGTGCCAGAGTATGGCAAGTAGGGGAATTTCATGGCGACTTCATTGCAGTGTTAATGTAAGCCTGCTTGTGACTAATAAATAACCTTTAAATTGGAGCTAGGCCCTTCAGGATTGATATCAGGATGTACTTCTGCATACAAAGGGTAGTGAGAATGTGTTTCAGTCTCCCTCAAAAAACTGAGACTAGATGAATAGAAAATTACAAAATAAGGATGACAGATTTTTGTTAGGTATGGGGAGGTTATGGAGCCAAGATCAGTAAATGGAATTGTGATTCAGGTCAGCTGTGATCAAACTGAATGACAGAACAGACTTGGAAATGGTATGTAGCTGTTCTTGTTATTCTTATCTAGGAACTAATTTGCTTCCTGGTTGAGAAATGCAACTGCATAAAGCCTATTTTCAGAGTGCCATGTGGCTTATTAAAGTCTCCAGTATGGCAGGCTGGACACATGTATGCATTTCTAGTCAGTCAATATAATCCTCACCCATTATATTGTGAAAAGGAGAAGAATGCATGTCCAAGGCCAATGAAGTTTTGACAAATCATTGTCATGGAGCTTGGGATGTGCTAGGAACACAGGAACAGATTTGTAGATCATGTTAGCTAATGAAGGAATGCAAAATCTCCATTCTGTACTGAGAATTTATGATTGGATAGTCACATAATTATGTTGTTTAATAATTCTTTCCTTGTCCATTTCAAATCGTCTTATTGTGGCTGAGACATAATTGAATGGGGGGGACATATTTTTCAAGCATTCTTGCAGTTGGTCCTATATATTATGGTGCATCAACAGTCTCAGTTGCTTTGCAGGCCTTAGCTTCTGCACCCAGAGAAAGTATCAAATACATTTCAAGACAAGAGCTTTCCAATGTTTTATTATTTTTAGTGGCGTGCACAGAGGTAACTTATACTGGTGTCTTGCAATTCAGGCATTATAGTGGAGCTTGAATTTCTGTGAATGTCTCAGTCTATGTTCTGGCATTTCTTCTGAGTTGTTGTTTGACTTCACAGCAAATGTACCATTTAACGAAGGTGGAATCTCAATGGTTTCCAATCCCTCGAACTGATCGATGTTTTTCAGTGGATGCATATAACCTTGTTCTAACATAGATCTTTTGGAGTAGTGTCGCTTTCTGTATAATGTTCTCCTACAGGCAGATTAACAGAATAAAATAAGATTCAACAAAGTCTATATATTGCTATCCACTAAGAAAAAGTCAGTCAGCATTGTTAAGATAGTGTGTGAGTATGTTCACGTTTTAATTCTTCATTCAAAAAATGGGACATCATTAACTCTGCCACGTGTATAGTTTTATTCTTTTTGGGTCAACATAATGTGATTTATTATGTTGAAGAGCCAACAGTATTTTTTTAATGTTAATGCTAATTAGACATCAAAATCATCAAGATTTTGTTTCTATAGTATGTTAATTTATCTTTGATATGTTTATCCAGAACCTACAGGATTATATTCACCTCGCCATAGTGAAATATACAGCTCAGCAAGTGAAAGCCCATCTGTTATTTCTTCTGACCCAGATTATCGACGAGGTAACTTCAGACATACAAACATTTCATGGTATTTCTTAATTATCATTGATACCCACCCACTGATTTCTTGACACAATGCCACTAAAGTGCTGTCAACTCAATTCAATGCCCCTGATCCCATCCTCCATGCTAGCTGGTATTAATAATTTCCTTTCCTTGGGTGCAGTCCCTATTCTTTGAAAACTGCTATCATTTCATCCGACTTGAAATATGCAACTCCAATCCCCTTTTCCATGCAAACTCTTAACAATTTTCAACTTTTCATTTCCCTCAAGTTCTTGAATTGTTCTTTCAATTCCAAAATCTATTCCCATTTTTCCCAAGTTTCCGATCTTGCCACCAAAGCAATTGGCCCTAACCAAAGTCACAAATTACATCCTCTGTGCTTCTCATAACGGTGCAATAGCTTCTCTGCCTCCTTCATACCTGACGTAGTTAATTACACCATCTTTCTCCAACTAAATGGAACTGCCTAACTTACTTCCAGTCATCCATTGTTAGTCATAAGCAAAACATCTCCAGTGATAGATTCTCTTTCTGCACCTGCACTGTTAATCCAAAGTTCTCCAGGGTCTTTCTGTGTTTCCTTATCCTTTGTGATAAATCCACAAACATGGGGTCAACTTCATTTATATACTGATAACAACACTGAGCCCTACTATCCACCACTTTGCAGACCATTTATTGTCTGTGCTATTAAATTGCTTATCAGTACCTTCTCATGCTGGTTACTATTTTGGTGTGAACCAGGTATTTTGCAATTCTATACCCCATTTTCTCACCAATTCTTTGCCCCCATATCCTTTTCATGCTAAAGATCATCTATCTCGAGCTTCTTAACTTCACCCCCCCCCCCGTGCCTTTTACTCTAAACCATCGACTGCCTCATCATTACCTTTGTCATCTTTGGACTTGAATTCCAGTGCTGCTTTGTTAGCCTTTCCCCTCCAGTTCATCCAACATTCTTCTGACTATATGCAGTTTTGCATTTTTGCTCTGATCTATCTTTTATGACCTGCATTTGCTCCTGATTATCCAACGCCTCCAATTTAAAAAAACTCAGTTTTGTGTTTTGGTTTACAATTTCCACATAGCTCAACAAGTGACAAAGTTCAGATGAAACTGTCTTCTGCCAACCATGACTATGTAAACTTTTATATGGGTTATACAATATATCAATCCACACAATTCAGATCTCAGGATATAAATGTTGATATTTGGAGAATTTTCTAATGTGTGTTTCAGATCAAAATCCACAAGGGACAGAGCTAATTCTGAAAAGTGCAAGTTAGTAGTTCAGTTAGAGTGTGCATAATGCCCAGTTGATGTCAAAAGTTCCACTGTGTCTGCAAATCTGAATAAAATTCCTACAAACACAGAAATATCATAAATTGGCCTTTTGAGAATGCATTCATACATGCTGAAAAAAGCAAAGCTTTGTGCTCTGTAATCTTTTATTCCTCAAGCTCTGACCGCCTTTGCATCCCTGATTTTCAAATACTCCATCATTAGCAGCTGTGTCTTCAGTTGCCATGGTCCTAAGCTCTTAATTACAATCCTAAGCCTCTTCGCTTCTTTTGTCTCCTCAAATGTTATAAAGCTTCTAATCCCATATCCTAATATCTTGCATGTTTTAGTGTTAAATTTCTTTTGAATAATGTACTTGTAAAGGGTCTTGGGATGTTACACTCTGATAAAGATGCTATATCAATGCAAGTTGTTTTAGTGAAATACTTGATAGCTAAACATGTATTTGTGTGATTTAGATACGCAAACGATTCTATTTTTCTCTACTGACAGTCTACAGAAATGATGATATTAGAAGGTACAGTTCTCAAGCAGGTCTTGCTGGGGAAGATGAGTCATTGGCAGATTCATACATTCCAAACAAGAGGTCCAGGTACTTTTTTTGTAATATTTTTACAATTCATAAAACAGATCCAGTAGTTTATGAAGTAAGACTCCAGTCAGAAAATGCGCATGGTTCTTGGTTTCATTTAATAATTATTCATCAATTTTCATAACCCTAGAAACTTTACATTATAGCAGGAAGTGGGACTCTATTCATCAGTTCGCCAGAAGGTTTTTGTCCTCTTCTCTGCATCTCTTGAATGCTTTTGTTTTATTGTAGCAAATGTGTGCAGTAGGTAAATTGTAAGTCCTAACTTTGCGCTTCAATTTTAGACAACCAGATTATTTTGAAACATGACCATGAAGCAATCACTAGGATTATCCCAATTACAGAAACCAGTAATAAATAAAAGTATCATATTTTTTGTTGTGGAGATGTTCAGCTTTTTAAAAAATGACCATTGGTAACTCTGTCTTAGGGTTACTACTTAATAAGGGAGGTTAATGTGTGGATAAGTTCCATGACTGATTAGTGCTTTTCTATTTTAATGCAGTTTACCTGAATTTAAGCATAGCATTTGGGAAAAATGAGAAACCTGTGTGAAGCATCAACAGTCAAGGTGTCTATTCAGTGCATCTTCCCAAAACATGATTCATGATTTGTAGTCTCACTGAAATGAATCAGAGTGGTCCATCCTCAAAAAATTAATAATCTGAGATTAAAATGGGGCTCTAGGGATGAGAAATGTACAAAAAAAGTAACACAGCAGCATCTTGCTTATCCAATGGTTGACACCAGTTCAAACTTTCAGTAGGTATCTAGCCTGCAGGTTAATCAGAGTAGAAAGTCATTGTAGAAAACTGACATGGCCACTTTATTGTAAATATTCACTATGTGATATGTTTATGGAGAAGATGGTGTATGCTTTGTTTGAAAACATTATTTTAGCAAAATGGATTTAGCAAAATGGGAGAGTGAAAAATGGTAATGCAAACATATTAGTTACTATTTGAGAAATGGCAGTTTGACTGGGGACAAGAGATACTGAATGCGGTTAGGCCCCATGAAAAGCAGTCATGTTTTAACTCACCATATTTTGGATATCTTTTCACTAAGAATCCTGTCCATAGTTGGAAAATAAGTAGGAAAAGGTTTTTTGTGTTTTGGCATTTGAAGTTAAAATTGAAAGATTTGTGTGTACTTTTTGGCAGTAGTAGGATTGAGAAAAAAATAGAATGGGAGTGATATATCACTTCACATTATAATGTTATGGGAAAGAAGCAATGAGAACTTTTTAATATGATGTAATGACATGCACTTTTAATACTATAACCTTTGCTGCATGCGTCCTTGAATATTTATTATAAGTATTAATGGAATTTAATTCAGAAAATTTATTGCTACTGAAACAACAATGATTGTTGCAGTGTTATGTTTCCACATGAGTTGTAATGAAGAAAACATGAACTGAAACCTTACTATAAAGAATTTTTTTCGCATTTAGAAATTTTGCCTTTTTTTTTCCTTATGCTTCAAATGCAAACACGTGGTTGCGTTGGCTATGTTTTGGTGGTATTGCTACTGCTGTTGTTTAGAGAAACAAATTTTAAAACTTTTGCTTTCGTTCACTGGGAGTCAGTTTGCCATTCTCCCCCACCCAATGAATTATTAACAGTATTTCAATGAAAACACCAAGTGAGTATTTGTTTTGTTGAAAGCAATAAGCTAATCCAGTGTATTGTTGTATCAATTTAAGTCATGGAGTTGTAATTTTCATGCACAACAATCCAGGCCACCAATAGTGTCCTGATCCAAAATAGAGGGAAGAAACAAGTTAGTGAGTCATCCTGTGCCACTGCTCATATATGACTTGCTTATTAGAACAGTATTGAGTTTTGCCAATTTGTCAAGCAGTTACACAAAGGAGGCCAACAAGGGGAGAAAGAAAATTCACACACAGACTAAAAAGAATTTTGAAACTTTTTATTGAAGAAAAAAAGAGTGACTAATCAACTAAGGCATTCATAAAACCCTCTAAATTAAACCTTTTCAAACTCTACAGTCCATATGAGGTTCCAGGAGATGATAACGTATTGAGCCAGGAGCTAATGTTGAAACGTCAGGAGGAAGAACTAAAGCAGCTCCAAAGCAGGTTAAGTCGAAAAACGCTTCAATCAGGATGTCACCAAGCTGACATGATAAAAGCATCCATGTTAGACATCACCAGGGATCCTTTGAGAGATCTAGGAATGGAAACCTCACTAACCCAAAGAAAACTGAAGGTAAGAGCATCACTTGTTTTAAGCAGGAAGCAGTCAGCTTTAATGTAAAGCAGTCTCCATGCTCACTTCTTTAGGCAGGAATCCTTCATGTGCCTCATCCCTCTAATTGGATCTCTCCATCTGACCACCTATCTGATCTGAACTTTTCATCGAGAACTGTGGGAGTGACTTTGGTGTCTCAATTTCTCTACTCGTCTTACTCACTCCAGCCTGTCTCCTTCTAAATTTGCTGAACTGTTTTCTCTCAAGTCCAACCCTTACTTAGTTATATACCTGCCAACAAGGATGGTGCTGTTATTGTCTGGCACACTGATCTTCACTTTGCAGAGGCAGAGTGCTAACTCACAAGCAGTTTCTCCTATCTCTCCCTGATCACAACCCCATGACAGAACATCAAGCCATGATGTTCACAATCGTTAATGACCTTGTCAGTGGCGACACTAGCATCATGGTGGCACAGCGATTAGCATTGTTGCCTCACTGCACCAGGGATTCAGGTCCAATTCCGGCCTTGAGTGACTGTATAGAGCTTGCGCGTTCTGCCTGTGTGACCATGGGTTTTCTCCAGATGCTTCAGTTTCCTCCACAGTCTAAAGATGTACAGGTTAGATGGATTGGCCATTGTAAATGTGTGCGGTTGCAAAGATAGGATGGAGAGGAGGGTCTGGGTGTGATGCTCTTTTGGAGAATTGGTGCAGATTTGATGGTCTCTTTCCATACTGCAGGGATTTACTTTTTAAATTCTAAATTCTCATTTCTGGAGATCTTCTCTCCATAGCTTCCAACCTCATACTATCTGACACAGTTTACCTTTACTTCCATCCCAAAATCCATATACAGGACTTGCCTGATAGACCTATTGTATCAGCCTGATCCAGCTCCGCAGAACACATCTCCTTGCACCTTGACTCCATTCTCACTCTCCTTTCCACCTCCATTCGCGATTCTTCTGCTCAATGTCAAATCAAAATTTCCAGTTTCCTGATCCGAACGTCCAATCCCTCACCAGAACGGACTTGGGAAGAGACTCAAACAATCTCTGTCAAGTGATGCTCTAGTTCATCTAGCTGAATTAGAGTCATAGAGATTTACAGCATGGAAACAGGCCCTTCGGCCCAACTTGCCCATGCTGCCCAATTTTAACCATTAAGCTTGTCCCAATTGCCTGCGTTTGGCCATATCCCTCTATACAAATCTTACTCATGTAATTGTGTAAGTGCTTTTTAAAAGACAAAATTAGACCTGCTTCTACTACTACCTCTGGCAATTCATTTCAGACACTCACCACCCCCAGCATAAAAAAAATGTCTCTTGGACCCTTTTTGTATTCTCCACTCTCACCTTAAACCTACGCCCTCTATTTTTAGACACTCCTACCTTGGGGGAAAAGATGTTGACTATCTATCTTATCTATGCACCTCATTATTTTACTCTATAAGATCACCCCTCAGCTTCCCAAGCTCTAAGGAAAAAAATACCAATATATCCAGCCTCTCCTTAGGACTCAAACTATCAAGTCCCAGTAGCATCCTAGTAAATCTTTTCTCCATTTTTTTTGTCTAATACATTTTCTACAATAGGATGACCAGAACTGTACACAGTATTCCATGTTTGACCTTACCAATGTTTTGTACAACTTCAACAAAATATCTCAACTTCTGTATTCAATACTTTGAACAATGAAACTAAGCCGCCTTCACCAACCGGTCCACCTGTGATTCCACTTTCAAGGAGCTATGAACCTGTACCCCTAGATCTTTGTTTTGTAACTCTCCCTAGCACCGAACCATTAATTAAGTTGCGCCTAGTTCAATCTACCAAGATGCATCACCTTATCTTTATCTAAATTAAACTCCATCTGTCACTCATCAGCCCACTGGCCCAACGATCAAGATCCTATTGCAATCCTAGATAATCATCTTCACTGTCCATTATGCCACCAATCTTGGTGTCATCTGCAAATCACTAACCATGCCTTCTAAATTCTCATCCATGTCAGTAATATAAATGACAAATGACAGTGGACCCAGCACCGATCTCTAAGATTCAGTGCTGGTCACAGGTCTTCAGTTTGAAAAACAACTCTTATAATCAACTCATCAAGCCAATTTTGTATCCACTTGACTACCTCACATGGATCTCATGAGGTTTAACCTTGTGCAGTAACCTACCATGCGATACCTTATCAGAGATCTTGCTAAAGTCCATGTATACAACGTCAATTGCACTGCCTTCATCTACCTTCTTGGTCACCCCTTCAAAAATCTCAATCAAATTTGAGACATGATTTTCCATTCATAAAACCATGCTAACTTCTCAAATCAGTCCTTGTCTCTCTCTAAATGCCAGTAGGTCCTGTCTTTCAGAATACCTTCAAACACTTATCCACTACAGATATTAGGCTCTTAGGCCTGACATCTGTAGTGGAGTTCCCTGGCTTTTCCCTGCAGCAAAAGTTAGATATTTGCACCCTCCAATTTTCAAGTACCTCACTATGGCTGTTGATGATTCAAATATCAGTGATAGTGAGTCTGCAATTTCCTCTCTAGCCCTCCCATAACATCCACCTCCAATACTTTCCTTCCTTGATGTCACTGTTTCCATTATTAGCAATAGACTGATGATCCTTCCTCAGATGAAGAGACAGAAACAGCACACACTGCTCCAGGCCACACTAAGATCCTGTATAACTACAGCAAGACATTCCTGCTCCTACATTTGAATTCTCTTGCTATGAAAGCCAATATGTCACTTGCCTTCTTTACCACATGCTTACCTTCAGTGACTGATGTGTGAGGACACCCAGATCTCATTGCATATTTCCCCTCTCAATCTATAGCCAGTCAGATAATCTACCTTTCTGTTTTTGCTACTAAAGTGGATAACTTCACATTTAACCAAATTTAGTGTATCTGCTGTTCATTTGCTTACTCGGTCAACTTGTCCAAATCATACTGAAGCGTCTCTGCAATCTCCTCACAGTTTACCCTCCTTCCCACTTTTGTATCATTGACAAACTTGGAGATATCTCACTCAGTTCCCTCATCTATTTCATTAATATACATTTTGAATAGCTGGGGTTCTAGCACTGATCCCTGCAGTACTCCACCAATCACTGTCAGCCACTTTGTCCGATTGTTGGTCTTCTGTCTGCCAACTAGTTTTCTATCCCCTCAGTGCACTACCACCAATCCCATGATCTTTAATTTTACACACTAATCTCTTATGTGGGACAATGTCGAATTCTGAAACCATATCCACAAGCTCCCCATATCAACTCGATTAGTTATACCATTAAAAAATTGCAGTAGATTGGTCAAGCATAATTTCTCTTTTCTTAATTAATGCTGATTCTGACCAATTCTGCCACTGTTTTTCAAGTATTCTACTACTAAATCTTTGATAATGGATTCAATGTATTATAGCATTTTTCCCACTATTGACGTTAAACTGATTGGTTTATAATTTCCTATTTTCTCTCTACCTTTTTAATTAGTGGGGTTGCTGCAGCTATTCTCCAATCTATAAGAACTGTTCTAGGGTCAATAGAATCTGAGAAGAAGATCACCAATGCATCCTCTATTTCTAGGACCACTTCCTTAAATACTCTGGGAGTCATTTGCATTCGAATCATTAACTCTGTTTTCTCTCCGTAGATGCTACCAGGCGTGCTGAGTTTATCCACCATTTTCTGTTTTTATTTCACATTTCCTGTAAAAACAGTAAATTGCTTTTATTATTATCTACTATATTAGTGTAAAGCAGTGTTTTGTACTGGTATTTTTCGCTGTGTTGACATTCTGATTTAGTGCAGCTTGGGGCTGGTTAAGATATGATGACCTGTTATTTCACTTCTGCAATCCAGGTTTGAATCCTTTGCAATCAGTAGATGAAGATATCCATTAGGCGCTCTCCACCCAGTTCTTGATTGGTGTGGGCTCAGGATGGTAAATTTTGGATATTAAATTGTTAACCGACTTGGAGATAACTTTAGCTGCCATGTGGAATAAAAATGTTAAGTGTAATAAGGATTTTTTCTAACTTTAGATAAAATATAGTTTTGGGAGCATTTTATCTGTATTCCCTATCTCTAATTTGGAAGTGTTCAACCATGATGAAAATGTGATTAGTGAATGTACGATTTCTCAACAGTGATTTTCATTTATTCTGGGGATGTAGCTGACACGGGCAAGGCTGAGCTTGTTGCTCATCTCTGGTTTCATTTAAAAGGGTGATCATGGACCTTTATTGAGTAATGCTTATTTATTTACAAATAAGTAGTTGATTGCATTGTTTCAGACAAGTGTTATGAATCAACCACATAGTGTGGGCCTGGAGTCTCATGAATCAGTTTTTTATTACAATCTGGCTGTCTTCCTGACTTCTTTCTTGTTTCTATTGCCTGCTCACAAATTACCAGATTTATTGAATTTATTTTCTCAACTAGTCATGTTGGGATTTGAACTCCCATCTTCTGAGTTTCTAGGCCAGCTGCTTTTGCCCATTTTTCCTGCTGAAATTAGACATGACAAATTATTTTAACACATTTAGCACAGTAGAATGTCAGAAAGGGAGCAGTTCCCCAATCCTTTGGTAGCTCTTCATAGGCAGCTGACAAATCATTTAAATTTGGGATGAGCATGTTTAGTTACTGCTGCAGGTTGGTCTCATGGTTTCAATAAAACAAAATTCTTTATTTTTCCACCTCAGAATTTCTTTGGACCCGAGTTTGTTAAAATGACCGGTGAACATTCTGTTGCACTGGATCTTCCAACATCAATTCTGGTAAGATTAGCGGGAAAATATATTAATTTTTTGTTCGTCTGCTGAATTTGTTCAAAACTTAATTCATTTTTATAAAAAAAACTGGAAAAAATATCCTGTAATATTGCATCAAGATTAGGGCCAGTCTTATTATTCAGCAAATTTATAAACTGGAGAATAGATAAATAAAATATATCAGGCCAGGAATCTGATAAAGGATGGTGTGGCGGAGCCAAGGGAGAAGACAGAAATGAAATGATAAGTGGAGTAGGGAGGCAGAGAGAGGCAAAGGGAGTGGAAGAGATGAATGAAGGTATGGAGCTATTGGAAGAGTAGGGGATAGGATTGCACTCTTGTCTGTCTCTAAGGCAAGCAATACCCAGTTCATGCATTCTGAAGGTGCAGGGTGGTTCAGTGTTGCATCAATATTTCAGATACTGAGAACTCACTTCACTGCTTGGAATATTGATCCTGAATTACTTTACTCATCTTAGCGAGTAACACAGACTTATGGTTGCTGATGATTTGTTTTTTCACATTTACATAAGTGTTTTTTAATGGATAGAAGTCATCTTAATTTCAGGGAGCAGTAATATGTGAAGGCAAAGCAGACATTGGAAGAACAGAAGTAATGGAAATTTAATTTGAGTTAAGTTTATTTATAGCTGAGCTGTAGGCCATGGTCTCCAACAGCATCTCAGCTCAAAATCTAGCCATGCTTCTGGCCGACTCTTCCTGTATGATTACAACTCTGGCAACAACGTGGGACATCGTCCAGGTTTGTCCTGTCCACAAGCAGGAGAAATCTAACTAGGCTCCAATAAGCCTGCCCCTGGTGAGCAATAAATGGATGGAAGGAGTTATAATTGGTGTTACTATATGGTGCCTACTGATAACCCACATATCGAAGCTCCATTAGACTTCTACCAGAACAAGTCAGCTACAGACTAAATCATGATCTTGAACCAAACATTGCTAATTTTTTTAAAGAGGTTTATTTAAACAGATTGATTTGATTTGCAGAAAAATAGGCTGCAACCTTATGCACATGTTCATTTTGTAAGAATTGCTGACTCAGTGCATTGTTTGTACAAGCATGTAAATTGGGTATATGCACATTTTTCGACATCAAGCTGACTAGATTTGGAGATTTTCACAGCTGTTTAGAATTTTTTTAATGAAACAATCATTAAGGGACTATAAAGGTCAAATCCCATTTGCTTGTAGTCAGGCAAATCGGCAACATACTAATCAACTCTTTAATGTTTATTAATGTATTTTTACAGACTAAGAATGGAAAGGGAGAGGACATCCGTCGAAAAGTGAACGTCATATTGTTAAGTGGACAATGCTTGGAATTGACCTGTGACACCAAGTCAACATGCAAAGATGTTTTTGATATGGTGGTTGCTCACATTGGCCTTGTGGAACATCATTTTTTTTCATTGGCATATTTAAAAGGTAGATGGATAGCTGCAGTTTATAATTATTGCTTTTATGTGTTTAACATTCCCAGTAAGAAGTCTGACAACACCAGGTTTAAGTCCAACTGATTTATTTGATAGTAAACTCACAAGCTTTCAAGATTCCCCTTTTCATCAGGTGAATGGAGAGTTCTGGCCTCAGACAGTACTTATAACAGCACAGACAGTTTACAGATTACTGATTAGAATGCGAATCTTTACACCTAACTTGCTATTAAAGTCTTAAACTGGTTAACAATGTGAGTGGAAGGAGCACTGATCACGGGTTAAAGAGATGTGTATTGTCTCCAGACCGTACAGTAAGTGAGGTTTTGCAAACCCAGGCAAGTTATGGGGGTTACGGATTGGGTTCATGTCGCACTATCTGTAACCCCCATGACTTGCCTGGGTTTGTAAAACCTCACTCACTGTGCTGTCTGGAGACAATACACATCTCTTTAACCTGTGCTCAGTGTTCCGTCCACTTACATTGTTAGCCACTTGAAGACCTGAATAGCAGGTTAGGTGTAAAGATTCACATTCTAATCAGTAATCTGTAAACAGTCTGTGCTGTTATATGTGATGTTTGAGACCAGAATACTTCATTCACCTGATGAAAACCAGAGGGTCGAAAACTTGTGAGTTTACTATCAAATAAATCGGTTGGACTTAAACCTGGTGTTGTCAGACTTCTTACTGTGTTTAACGTAGGCCAACACCGACATCCCACATCATGACTACTTTAATGTTCCCAGCAGAGAGCCGAGGTTTGAATATTGGCATAGTAATTCTTTCAATACCTAGAACTTGTATATTTTCTGTACCAGCAAGACATTGAGGTAAATTCCATTTTCCACCAGTGCAGACCAACATCTTGACAATAACGGTTAATTATTATCATAGAACGGTTACAGCACAGAAGAATACCATTCAACCCAACATATTCGTGCTGGATTTTTGCAAGAGTAATTTGCCTAGTCCTATTCTGATGCCTTTTCCCCACATCCTGCAATTTTCTTTTTCTTCAGATAACTATCCAGTTCCCATTTTGAAAGCCACATTCTAGATCCTTACCATTGCATAAAAAAACTCTTGAAGAGTATAGAGAGTTAAGTGAGAAATCAGGAGGACAAAAAGAGAATATGAGATTGTTTTTGCAGATAAGGCAAAGGAGAATCCAAAGAGCTTCTATAAATACATGAAGACCAAAAAACTAACTAGGGAGAGAGTAGGGCCTCTTAAAGATTAACAAGATCATCTATATACAGACCCATAAGGAATGGGTGAGAGTCTAAATGAATATTTTTCATCAGTATTCATTGTTGAGAAAAACATAGATGTTAGGGAACTTATGGAAATAAATAGTGATGTCTTAAGGAATGTACATTTTACAGAGAAGGGGGTGCTGGAAGTCTTAAAGCACGTCAAGATAGATAAGTCTCTAGGATCAGATGAAATGTATCCCAGGACATTGAGGGAGGCTGGGAGGAAATTGCAGGTTCCCTAGCAGAGATATTTGAATCATCAATAGTCACAGGTAAGGTGCCTGAAGATTGGAGGATGGCAACTGTTGTGCCTTTGCTTAAAAAGAGCTGCAGGGAAAAGCTTAGGAACTATAGGCTGGTGAACCTCACATCTCTGGTGGATAAGTTGTTTGAAGGTATTTTGAGACAGGATCTACAGGCATTTAGAAGTGCTGTGACTGAGCAGAAACAGTCAGCATGGCCTAGTGAGTGGAAAATCATGTCTCACAAATTGGATTGTATTTTTTGAAGGGGTTATCAAGAAGGTAGATGAGAGTAGTGCAGTTGATGGGGTCTTCATGGACTTTAGCAAGGCCTTTGACAAGATACTGTAGTATCTTGGTAGGTTGTTGCATAAGGTTAAATCTCAGGGGATTCAGGGTGAGGTAGCTAAATGGATACAAAATTGGCTTGATGACTGAAGCCAGAGGGTGATTGTAGAGAGTTTTCTAAACTGGAGGCCTGTCACTAGCAATGTGCCTCAGGGATCAATGCTCATTCCAGTATTATTTTGTCATTTATATTGATGTGCATGAGAATATAGAAGGCATGTTTAGTAAGTTTGCAGATGACGCAGATATTAGTGGCATAATGGACAGTGAAGAAGGTTAGCTAGGATTGCAATGGGATCTTGATGAGTTGGGCCATTGGGCTGATAAATGGCAAAAAGAGTCTAATTTAGATAAATGTGAGGTGATGCATTTTGGTAGATTGAACCAAGGCAGGACTTACCCAGTTAATGGTAGTTATAGAACAAAAAGATCTAGAGGTACTGGTTCATAACTCCTTGAAAGTGGAGTCACAGGTGGACAGAGTGATGAATAATTTATTCAGCATGCTTGGTTTCATTGTCAAAACATTGAATACAGGAATTGGGATGTCTTGTTAAAATTGTACAAGACATTGGTAAGGCCACACTTCGAATACAGTGTTCAGTTCTGATTACATTATTATAGAAAGGATATTATTAATCTAGAAAGAGTGCAGAAAAGATTTACTGGGGGCTATCAGGAATTGATGGTTTGAGTTATAAGGAGAAGCTGGATAGTTTAGGACTACTTTCTCTGGAGCATAGACGGTTGGAGGTGATCTTATGGAGGTCTGTAAAATAATGAGGGGCATATAGCAGCAAGAGAGTCAATATCTTTTCCCAAAGATAGGCGAGTCTAAAACTAGAGGACATAGCTTTAAGGGGAGAGATACAAAAGTGTCGAGAGGAGCAGTTTTTTCATACACAGGGTGGTGAGTGTCTGGAGCAAACTGCCAGAGGTAGTAGTACAGGCTGGTACAATTTTATCTTTTAAGAGGCATTTAGACAGTTATATGAGGGAGATGACTATAAAGGGATATGGGCCAAATGCTGGCAATTGGGACTGGCTCCTGGGTTTAAAAAAAGTGGGCGGCATGGACAAGTTGAGCCGAAGGGCCTGTTTTCATGTTGTAAACCTCTGACTCTAAACTTTCCCTCATGTTGCTGTTGTTTTTGCCAATTAGCCAAAATTGGTGTCCACTGATTCTCAACCTTTCTACCAATGGGAACACCTAGTCTACTCTGTCCAGACCCTTCATGATTTTGAAAATTTTTATCTAATTTCTTCTTGATTATCTTTTCTCCAAGAAAATAACATTACCTCTCCAGTCTACCCACCTAAGCGAGGTACCCCATTTCTGGAAATATTTCCATGAAATCTGCACCCTTTCTAATGCTTTCAGATCCTTCTTAAATTGTGGTGCACAGAACTGGATACAGTACTCTGAAATCAAATATTAATATTTTATACACGTTTATCATAATCTCTTTGCTTTTATACTCCATGTTCCTATCTATAAAGTCCAGTATATTTATACTTGATTAATCACTTTCCTGAACCTGCCTGATAACTTTAATGATTTGTGTACATTTCCTTCTAGTCCCTCTGCTCTTCTAATTCCTTTAGAATCACACCGTTTATAACCTTCACACTTTTTGGCATTAAATTTCATCCACCATTTGTCCATCCATTCCATCAGCTTATATTCTCTTGAAATATATCACTATCTCCCTCACAGTTCCCAATATTTCAAGTTTTGTCCAAAAGCAAAATACTATAGATTCTGGAGATCTAAAATAAAAGCTCGAAATACCCCAGTCAGGCAGCATCTGTGGAGAGAGAAAGAATTAATATTTTAAGCTGACTATTAATTTTGTGCTGAATTAACATTTCTAAAAAACTTTCCCATCCCCATTCACAAAGTTCTCCCCTCTGAGTTTAAACTGACTGATCTGGAGTTACTTGGTTTATCCTTTGAAATGTGCAATTCTCCTGTCCTTTGGCACCATGCTCATGCCTAAGGAGGATTGAAAGATTATAACCAGTGCCTCTGCAGTTTACACCCTTACTTCCCTCAGTACCCTTGGATGTATCTCCTTTGGTCCTGTTGGTTAATCAGCTTTAAGGACAGCCACTTTAACTAATAGTTTTTTTTATCAATTTGTAGCCCTTCCAGTGTCTCAACTACCTTAACTTGGACAGCACCTTCTTCCTGATAAAGACAGATGCACTGTACTCATTTAATATTTCCGTCATGCCCGTTGCCTGTGTCTGCGTTCTTCTGAATTCATAGTCAACCCCCCCACTCCTTGTTTTGCCACTCTTTTGCCATTTATACACCCGTAGAAGACTTTTTGATTCTCTTTTATGTTAGCTGCCATTGTTTGCTTATATTCTTTGTCGTTTTTTCAAACTCACTCAGAATCTTCTATTGCCATCCTAGTTCTCAATCTATCTGTCAAACGCAGCCCTTTACTGCCTCATACTCCATCATTCAAAGACCACTCTCCTTCATTAGCATATACCTTGACTGTACCTAAATCATCTCCAAATTAAAGGCAACCCATTGTTCCATGACAGTTTTGTCTGCCAATTTTGATTCCAATTTACTTGAGCCAGATCAATTCTCATCCTACTGAAGTTGGTCTTACCCTATTTAATTAATTTTGTTCCAGATTAACTGTGGAAAAGGACATAGAGCTATCTAGATTTTATGATACTATGATCATATTCTCCTAAATATTCCTCTATTGATGTTTTATTCACTTGACTCATATCATTCCTCAGAATCAGACCCAACAAAGTCTCCTTCTTCATTGGACAACACATATAACTGTTGAAGAAAATGTGCCTAAACACAAACAATCCCGGTCTGTTTTAGATTAATTAAAATTCCTCACTTTAATACTTGATAATTCTTGCAACTCTCTACGATTTCCTTGCAAATTTATTTCTCTGTACCATGGCATTTTGTCTGTTTTTCTGATTTCTGTTTGTTTGTTAGATAACAGTTTTAGACCCCACATTCTGAATGAAACTGACAGATTTGTCTGTCAGACAGTAGCATTTGTGCTCAGATGAGACGTGTCAGTTACTGCCATGGTACCTCTATAAAATAAAGTTAATATTTTGATCATGATATTGAAAATTGTATGGTAAAACACTTCTTGTTAACTATCCATATAGGTTATCCACTAATTTGGTAGATTATATCTCATTACCTTGTGGGATTACTTCATGAATAGTATATTTTCCCTATAATCTCATGCAGACAGACTGCTGAAAATGAGCAAAATGGAAACCACTTTTAGATCAAAGTGGAACCTTGGACATGAATATTACGAGACACACAACTGATTCTGTACGGTTTGTACTGCTGCAACACACAGATGAATTAAACTCTAAGCATTTCCTTAACTGGAATTTGTACAAAGAGTGTATTCTGTTTTTGCTGAGAAAAAGATGGCTTATTTCTCCTGGAGAGTAGTTAATCTCAGCTTCCTTATAAACAATTCAAAAGGTTGTCTGAATGGTTTATTTGATTAACTCATATGTTCGTTCCAGCCATCGAATACTGTTTTGGACTATACAGTCCCTCACACTGTTGCCGCCTTTTGTAACTAATTCCGTTTTGAAAAAAACTTGTTAAATAGCTTAGCTAGTTTCAAAAATTGCCAGCGCGGCTGACTTCTAAGATGATGCGATGTAGTGAAATTCTTTAAGATCAGTGAATGGAAGGTCACCAATGTAGCATCAGTGAGTTTTTAAAGATGCATTGGTAGGAAACATAAGTTGCTACAGGCACCAATCAAGTATGTATGCTTATTAAAAATTCTTGAAAGAAACCAAGAGCTGATTCCTGCATTTTTCAAAGTGCACCACAGAACTGACTTTGATTGGGATTAGTCATTTTCTTTGCAATTAAATCCTACTCAAAGTTCATGTCAGAAGATTTCACTCTCCCTTATAATATTCTTAACTAATTTTAGTGTAGGGCTTGTATTTAATATTTCTATGGCCTTCCATGGATTGAATTGAAGCAGTGAGGAACAAATCCTCCAGAAGGTTGCAGAGGGTTCTTAAGGAAAATGGGAGGGGTGGAATGAAGGGGTCACTAATGATACAACACTATGGAATAAACGTACCTGCCCCCCAGTGTCAATCCACCCCCTGTTTACAAGTTTTTGCAGATTCTGGAGCATTTTCTAACATATTTTCAAATACAAAACAAAGATTTATAGTTTCTTTAGGCTACATTGTACGATTGCACTTAAACATATTTGCTTTCTTTCTTGTCAAAATATGGAATTCTTACAGGTTAATGTCCTGTGTGTGGAGTAAAGGATAATTTTTGACATCTTTGAATCTTGCCAGTTATGATTGCATTCGTGTTGCAACACTGAAGCTGTCTTAACCACAAACACAAATTACATCCTTTGTGGCTTTGGTGTGTTATTGCTCCTCCATCTCTGTGGTCCTTCTCCAATGCCATTCTGCTTTGCCCAGATGTTTGAAATTTTATTGCTTGATTCTACTCTTAACTCTAATTAAAACATCAGTGGTTTCTCTTCCCGTCATGCACAATTTCTCCAGAATATCATATGGAGCTGTATGTGCTTCCTTCTGCATCTGAATATAACATTTCTTCTTGTGACCCCACCTATTGACAGGCACTCAGCTTTCAGATCCATGCTGACAATCTTGCAATTTCCTCCATTTGAAAGACTGAAGGCACAGTGCTGTCACCCACTCCCCTCCTTGGAACTTGTCCTCGCACACCTCTATGCTGAATTTTTTTTAAAAAGATACCTGAAGCACACCTCCTATTTTCTCCATTGTCTTCCTTTATTGGGAACTTTGTTTTTAACTTCTCCCTGTCTTTTCTTTTCACCGTTTTTAACCTTTCCTTGTCTCTCACTGCTCCCAGATTTTTTGTTCCCTTTTTGAATTTTT
Organism: Sphyrna mokarran; assembly: GCA_024679065.1. NCBI lineage: Eukaryota > Metazoa > Chordata > Chondrichthyes > Carcharhiniformes > Carcharhinidae > Sphyrna > Sphyrna mokarran. The sequence goes on along the minus strand of JAGIQG010000001.1, from coordinate 108,375,540 downwards.
GCTTTTGTGTGCAGGAGTGTGGGACCTATGTCTTCAGCTTCAAGTTCCGTTGGTCATGTGCATGGGTCTGACCAATGTAAAATCCAAATCACGCATGTGCAGCTCTTTCCTAGTCAGCATGTGTGCGGGGAACTTAAGACTCATCAGGTCTTGGGCGATACCAATCACAGAGCTGAAGACAGAGGTTAGCTTTAGTTTAATTACGCAATCTTTTAATCTTCTTTCATGGCACACTTGGAGAGGTCTTCATGGCATATTAGTGTCCACAGCACACTGAGAACCACTGAACTAGACCATTTCAAAATTTGCTGGGGTGTCAACTCCATGTATTCCAACTCAAAGATTAATCTACCTCCTTGTAGATCTCCTATGTCTAACCCTGCTTTTATCCATATTATACTGTAACCCTTAACTGTGTTTTTGTCATCTCCAGACTTGACTATTCTAATGCTATCCTGGCCCCAAGGCTCCCATCTGCCATCCTCCATTGATTTCAGCCCATCAAAATCTCTGCTTCCCATATCTTATCCAGCAACAATTTCCATACATTTTAATTCCTGCCCTCATTTATCTATATTAACTCCCAAACCTCAGCACCTCAGGTTTGCAATTTTCACTCTCTGATTTAAATTTCTTTAGGATCTTGCCCCTCTTTTGGTGAGCTTTGCTAGCAGTTCAACTCCAATGCTCTATTAATGTCCTGTTCCTTTAATTCTGGCTTCTTGTGTATCACCTATCCTCATCTCCCCTTTGCATCACAGTTGCTGGCTGTATGCTTTAGAACTGATTTCTGATAAACAAGGAAATTAAGGGTTATGGAGAAAAAGCGGGAAAGTAGAACTGATCCACTTCAGATCAGCCATGACCTTATTGAATGGTGGGGCAGGCTCGAGGGGCTGGATGGCCTACTCCTGCTCTAAATTTCTCGCCTGTCAATCTTGTTCTCTTCCTTTAAGGTCCTTCTCAAAACTCATCTGTTTAATCAAACTTTTGGCCACTCTTCCAAATGTTTCATCCTTCATCTTACCTATTTACAGCTAATTGTGCCTCTGTGAAAGGACTAATCCACATTCAAGCTGTAATATAAATGTAAATAATTGTTTTTTTTAATAACAGAAACAAACATACCAAGTGTGTTACACAAAAACATAAAAAACCATTTGTAAACATGCGAAGCTGACATTAAAAATATTCTGTTTCGTAGAGAATGAATTCTTTTTTGTTACTCCTGACTGCAAATTGTCAAAAGTGGCTCCAGAGGGATGGAAAGAGGCAAAGAAAAAGAACCGCATTGCAGCAAATTTCATCCTTTTTGTCCGAATAAAATTTTTTGTAGAAGATATTGGTTTAATCCAGTAAGTATTCTTTTTCCATGAAAAAAATATAGTCTGTAAGATAAAGAAATTGTTAGGATTAACTAAATTACAAATGATTTATAATATAAAGGAATGAGAAACTGTTTCCGACGGTGTAAGGTTTGGTAAGCAGAGGACACCAAAAGTAAGGGAAGTCTGGCAAGTGAACTAAAGGTGACATGAAGGAAAATTATGTAGCATATTATTATGATCTACAATGTAGTGCATAACAAGCTAATTGAAGCAGATTCAAGAATAACCTTTATAAGGGAACTGAATAAATACTTAAGGGGAAAGATTTAAAAGGTTATAAAGTCAAAGAACAATACATCACGGAAACAAGTCCTTCAGTCTAACCAGTCCGTGCTGACCTCCCAGTTATCTCAATTGCCCACTTTTGGCCCATATCCCTCTAACTCTTTCTTTCCCACAGGGAATGGTTATGGGGAAAGAGCAAGTAATTGGACTAATTATAAAACTTTTTCATGATGAGTGTCATTTGTTGCACCATTCCACAGCTGCCACAATTTTCTGGTGAGCAAAGTGCTAAGATTTAGAATTGTTTCCCAATCCTGAACCCCATTCCCCAATTTAAGACTAGCATATGGAATCCACTATTAGTCCTTTCAGAAAGAAAGTACAAAAACTTGTATTTAGATATATTTTGCTTTGGTTATGCATCATTGTTTTTGTTCATTAGAAACTGATACTTTTACAAGATTTACTTACTAGTAGCTAATTCCAAAATCACAGTATACTTATTAATGTAGAGATTTGAACTAATTTACCTTAAAAAAATGCACATTTTAAGATGAAGGAACTTAAATAAGTACAAGATAATGTCTTGGTTTCCCTATTTCCAAATGGGAGACTGAAGTTGCATCTTTTCTAGAGCAAAGTTCTGTTACTGAAATGCAGTTCATTGCACCCCCTGCTGTTAACTAAAATCATTGTAATATCAGTTATAGTTGCCTTCTAAATAAAGCTGCAGGGATTTATTTGATGGCACTGTAATTTTCAGTCCATGGTTTTAAGAGTAGAGTAGTCCAATTGTCAGCCATCCCACCCCTGAAGTAAAACATATTTGTCATCTATATAAGTTTTCAAAAATTTTGCTGAATATTTGACCTCATTGAAGTATAGTGCAGGAGAATTAAGCACTCTTTTCTAGGTTTTTTTTTGTATTTTCAGATTTTATATAGCAAGGTTGGGTACAGATTAAAATTTTCTCTTTCCTTCCCGGGAAAGCACTGATGATTTTTTTGTTTCAATATTTCTATCCATTGTTTCTTCTGATTTCTCCATCAGAGATTGCTAATATAATATTGAATTTTGTGTTGTTTTCTTTCTGTGAAACCTCATACAGTAGAATGTGTTTAAAAATTACAGAATAAATTTCAGTTATGACCCTTTCTTTAGGCAGAAATAGGAAACCTTGATTTCATATGCTTGGGTGGAGTCTGACCCTGAAATGAAAGGGTGGTGTCCTAACCCTTTGCAACACTGAATCACTATAATCATTGGGTCTCTGACTATTTTTATGGCATGCATTCTTATGTACAATTATGTGCTACTTTATTTGAAATCATAGCATTTTGCGCACTGTTAGAAATTGAAATGAAGACAGTTCAAATTAATTTCTTGAAGTTATACAAGGAAGCATGCAAGGAAGGGAACTTTTGTCACATCAGAGATGGATCCAAAACCTGATGTCTGTTGTGCTTCAATTTTGCCATCCTTAATTTTGTTTTTAAAGTTTATCTATTATCACCGCAAGTAGGCTTACATCAACACTGCAAGAAGTTATTTTGAAAATCCCCTCAATAACCAAAGGAAAAGAATCACAGAACTAACATTCTATAATAATCAATCCTTGTTTCTTGTTTCAAGATAATTTATTGCTTATTTTCACTTCTTTTCAATTTTTAATAAAGGCATACACTGACCAGGCACCAGTACTATTTGCAGTTGCGGAGGGATATATTGGAAGAGAGGTTGTACTGCAATGATGAAACAGCCTTGCTGCTTGCCTCATTAGCTCTTCAAGCTGAATTTGGGGACTACCAGCCAGAGGTACCTATCTACAGCTCAATCATAATGCTGTGTATAAGCTTCAAGTACCTTTGGCACCAATATAATACTTTGTTCTTTGTTCTGGTAGCATTATTACAGGGCTAAGGCAGAAATTGGACCAGGTAGAATATTCTTTTGAGAGCCGCTGCACACTTGATGGGTTGAATGGCCTCCTGCATTGTAAAGATTCTGTAATAATATGAAAGCTGGATAGTTTTAAAATGATATAAAAATTGAAGACTTAAATACTCTTATGGATTTAATTTGTTATTTGTATTTGATAATCATTATTCATAATATTATTGCTTCTGAGTTGAACCTTGTGATCCAGTAATGTCCCAATCTAGCCTAAAAGTGCTTTTTAAAAAATTTTTAAAAATGTATCCAAAATCTTCACGTTATTTGGTATTAGTTTTCTTACAAATCTTTGGTTTTATTCCATAAAATTTAAAGTAGCAAGGATTTGAATTAGGTTAAGTTTAGCACCTTCTAAGTTAACCACTGAATACAGTTTTAATTATTTGAGGTATTGTGTAAAAATTATATTCATTGTGTTATTGGTATTAATAGCAGATTGCTGTAAATTTAACTGAAGGAGATTACTGAGAGAATGCCGAACACCCTGGAGAATTTTGAGAGCAGTTGGGGGAATGGGAAAGTCAGAAGTCATGGTCCATTTAAAACCAATGACATAGGTTGATAAAACCAATGACATAGGTTGAAAAGATTTGCAGTCCTACGGTTATAGTTTCAGGAGTGTAGGAGGAAATTAGAGGGCAAGGCCACTTAGGGGGAATCTCTGAATTACCCCCACTGCCATGTTAGTGAGTTTAGGTATAACAGGATAAGGCCATTTAACATAGAAGGGAAGACTTCAAATTCTTGGCCATCAGAGCCATGCAGGAAAGGCATTTTCAAAATAGATAGGTTGTAGTTCAACAGAACTGAGACCATTGTTCTCAGGGAGTGTTAACTTGTACCATGAGATGAACTAATTTGGCTGGGAGTGGGCAGAGGATGAAATATTAGAGAGGAGAAACAAGGTGCACAGAAAACTGGAAGAGACAAATACCATGAGGCTAAGGAATAGTTTGGAAATAGGAGAAATCAGATCAAGCAAAAATGCAAGGCTGCCTACAATAGATTTACTGTGTAAAGGCATAAATGCACGTAGCAGAACCTGCCAGTTGACTGTGCAAAATTCCTCATTAAGATTTTTGGGTTCTGCACCCAAATTGAACAAGCTGCTTGGCATACTAGTCAAACAACAGCTTGACGTAACCATATTCACTGATCATGCTTTACAGCCAATGTCCAAGACTCCTCCATCACCATCTCTGAGTATATCTTGTCCCACTAGCAGGACAGATCAGCAGAAATGGCACAGTGGTAAACAGTTGGGAGGGAGTGGACCTGGTAGTTCTGAACATCATTCGGGCCCCATGGAGTCTCATTGGATCAGGTCAAACATCAGCATGGAAACCTCCTGCTGATGAATCAATATTCAAAGAACAGTACTGCACAGGAGCAGGTCCTTCAGAGAATCAAGTGGAGCTTATATATTGACATGCATAGATGGGGCTGAATGTCTGTTTTTATGCTGTATATCCTACGTAATCCAATGGAAAATGGGATAGATTCAGAACAAGTAGAGCAACTCAAAGCTGGGCATTTGTGAGATGCTTTGTACCAACAGCAGAATTGTGCTTGACCACAATCTGTAGTTACATGGCCTTCAAGCCAGGTGAAAAAATCTTGATGGAAACAGGAGCAGTACCAGGCATACCTAAAAAAAAAACAATCTGGTGAAGCTAATACACAGGGCTACACACATGATAAACAGCAAAATCAGCTTGCAGTTGACAGAGCTAAATGCTTCCACAACCAAGAGGTCAGATCACAGTTCTGAAGTCCTGCTATAATCATGAATGATGCTGAGCAATTAAGTAATTATTGAGAAGATGACAGTCTACAAACAGTCCATCCTCAATGATAAGCCCAGCCCATCAGTGTGCAAGATGAAGTGGCAGCATTAGCCAGAAAAGCCAAGTGAATGATCCTCTCCCCAAGGGCCTTAACATTACAAACAATTCTTCAGCTCATCTAATTGTCTTCATTTGATAACCGAGAAATGGCTGAGTTGACTAGATACAGCAAAGACTACATTCATGACATTCAAAGTCATGACAACATTCCAACAGTGGTGGTGAAAACGTGTACTTTGGAACCAACTATGCCGTTCCAGTGCAGCTACAACATTGACATCTCTATCTGACAATGTAAAGATTGCCCAGATATGTCCTGAATACAAAAAAAAGGACAGATCCAATGCAGCCAATTACCAACTCACCAGTCTACTCTCAATTTACTCTTACATCATCAGTAAAGCAATGGAAGGTGATATCAGCAGCACTTGCAAGTGGTACATACTCACTAATAGTCTTCTTATCAACGCTCAATTTGGGTCCTGTAAGGATCGCTCAGCTCTAGAATGTAATTAAAGCCTTGATCCAAACATGAACAAAAGCAGTGAATTCCAAAGGTGAATTGAGAGTTTTTGTTCTGAAAATTAAAAGGCAGTTGACGATATGGCATTCGGAATCTATGTAAAATTGAAGTCAGTGCGTATTGGGAAAAGTTCTCCGCTAGTTAGAGTCATACCTAACACACAAAGATGACTGTGGTTGTTGAAGGTCAATTAACCCAGTCTAACAAAAGCATAGCAACAGTTCTTCAGGACAGTGTCCTTAGGCCCTACCTTGGTTCAACAGTTTCATCAATAACTTTCCCTCCACCATAAGGTCAAAAGCGGAGACGTTTGTTGATGACTGCACAATATTCAGTTCTATTTGCATCTCATATACTGAGATGCAAATACTTGCATGCAACAAAGCCTGGACAGCATTCAGACTTGATTTGTTAGCAAGTAATATTTGGGTCACATGTGCCAGGCAATGATTATAAACAAGAGAGAGTGTAACCATTTCCCTGTGACATTCGGTGACATAGCTATCACTGACTTACTCACTATCATCATCCTGGGGGTTACCATTGACTAGACAATGAAGTGGACCAGCCATAGAACTACTGCAGTTACAAAAGTAGGTCAATAACTACTGTGGTGAGTAGCTCAACTCCCACTTCCCTAAAATCTGTTCACCATCTACGAGGCACAAGGCAGAAGTGTGATGAAATGCTCTCCACTTGTCTGGATGAGTTCGGCTGCACTGACAATGAAGAAACTCAACACCATCCAGGACACAACAGCCTTGTGAATGATGCCCCATCCACTGCCTGAAACTCGCTATAGGTGCACCTTCACCAGATGATTGTATTGATTCAAGGAGGAGGTTTGTCAACATCTTTTCAAGAGTAATCAATTTAGCCTTGTGAGCGACATCCACATTCCACAAAGAATTTTTAAAAGACATTGTCACAGTATCTTATTTTGCAGCAGTTCATTTTTATTTATGTAAGTCAGTGGGTATTTGTTAGTTTTCTAAGGAATTGCAATTTGGAAGTATTTTACTCCCAATTAGACAGCCAGCCTCAGTTGTTTTCCAGTTAAAAGGTTTCCCTAACTAAGCTTAATGTTTGGCCTCAGCATTTGTGGAATTTCTGTTTAGAGATTGTGCAAAATAATGAAACTGCTTGAAAGTAGTCTATGTCCAAAGAACTTTGGCAAGGCTGGAATTGATATAAAAAGATAAGTGGAGAGAGGTTTTTATACGATGGAGGGCATTCAGCTGTCTTAGGGAAACTGCTCTGCCTACAACATTTAATTAAGGAAGCTAGGAGAGATTCTGATACAAAAGAAACAGAAGATTTTACGGACCTTAGACCCAAGAGAAATGGCAATCATTGAGTTTCTCATCAGATTTCTATATTTTTCCTCATTTGCTAACTAACTTTTGTTATCTGTGATGTATATTAATAAAAATGTTTTTTTCAATAATAACCCTCCCTTTTTGTAGTTTGGGACAATGAGCTATTGAAAGTGTGACAGTATTAGTGGAAAAGTTTTTTTACTTCAGTCGCTTCGTCATACGGAACTTGAATATTGCTGAAAAAGAAAACATGTTACTGAAGCTTTTCATCTTGCACTCCTCAGGACAAGCACAAGTATGTCAAATTTCAAATGGTCACAATTAATACTATAGGAGAAAAGGTTGCTGATTGGTTGGTGAGTTGACTGATCGTAATAAGCAGAATAGAGACTGTGCTCAACCAACACTTGCAAAGTCAAAACAGAGGGTGGGATTTTCCTGCTGTGTGTTTGGTGACAATGGAGGTGGCTTGCCTTTGACCAGTGGTGGGATTTTCCAGTCCCATCATTGTCAATGGGGTTTCCCATTGAATGCACTCCTCACCGCAGTGAATCCTGCCGGCATGAACAGCTGGAAAATTCCAGTCAGTGTTTACTGTTAGATGTTATTTTGCAATTAATTAGATGGTTCTCTCTGAACCATCCTGAGTGTTCTAATAGCTATACTAACAACCAATTTAAGATAATCCGTCAAGCTCATAACATGGCTCATTCATATTTGCTGGAAGTTGCATACTTTTGTTGATGGATATATTCTCTGCAAACAAAAAAGAATTTTCAGTTCTTGCACTTTTTGAATTACCAGAGAGCTTGGAGAGCCTATAATTTCATCTTGCTTCTCCATGACAATTAGAATCAAATTGCCAATGAATCAGCATGTTTTTCTCCTGTAGTATAAATTGTTCTCATTAGAAATTTGGCATTCTTCTGTCTGTGCTGAGTGCAAGGCTTCTACTTAAGTTGTGAGATAAAATGCACCCATAATTCATCTAACAAAATAAACAGTATTAAGTTAATGATGTGTCTTAGAAAATATTTTTAATGTGTTTCACTTCTGTTATTAGTTTCATGGGATGAGTTATTTCAGGCTTGAGCATTATTTGCCAGTTGGAGTGATGGAGTCTTTGGAAGAGTCTTACGTGAAGGAGGAACTGCCCAAACTGCACATGACATATTGTGGAGCTACAGAAACAGAATCTGAACTTGAGTTTCTGAAGGTAATCTATCTTAATGGGGAATTGTGAGTATGAACATGTAAATTAAGAGTGTGAGTGGGCCATTTGAACTTGTTCTGCCCTTGAGTAAGCTCATGGCTGATCAGATTGCAATCTCAACTCCACATTCCTGCCTACACTGGTTACCTTTGATTCTCTTGTTAATAAGAATCTATCCACCTCTATCTTAAAAATATTTATTAATTCTGCCTTATTATCATTTTCTTGACCATTGTTGGAGAAAGCAATTCCCCCCCCCCCCCCCCCCCCCCCCCCCCGCTAAAATCTGTCTTTTTTTAACTAGAATGTGGAATGATTCATTTTGCACTTTTTTTCCACAAAGTTGTGCTGATGGTAACCTCGATAAAGAAGACAAAAAAATTGGTGGGCTAGCTTCTAAACTTTCTGTCAGCTAAATGAAATCAGATTATTAATTCAGTTAGCTAAAGAGTGCATTTTCCTCTTTGAAATTAAGTATAATTAGTGTATGGATCTTAGAATTCAGCAAATTTAACAGTGAGCTAAAGCTGGAAATGTTACTTGTCTTTCCTCCTGCCAGCCTAGTATTATCAGTCATTTCACTTTTACTGTTTTCGTGCATTGAAGGATAGATAAAGAAGAACTCGTAGATGTGGTGTACATGGATTTCCAAAGGTCATTCAGCAAGACATCTTGATAGCAAGATGAGGGCTCACATGGTTTTGAGTAAGTTGTCAGCATGGAGAGAGGGCTGGTTAACAGACAGGAAGCAAAAAGTAGACACTGGCAATTTTCAACTTGGCTGTTTGTAACTAGTGGAGACTTAGCTACTTGCAATCTATGTTAATAATGTATGTGAAGAAACTGAGACTAATGTATCTAAGGTTCTACCAACATGAAGTTGGTGGAAATGCAAAATGCAATGGGGACACAGAGACAAATTAAGTGAGTGGGCAGCAAGATGACAGATATATTACAATGTGACAAATGTATCGTCTTTCACTTTTGTAGTAAGAATAGTAAAGCAAATATTTTAAAGGTATGAAAGATGTAAGAATTGATATTACAGGAGACTCGTTTGTGCATTGACAAAGAACTCAAAGTTAGCATGCAGTCATAGAAAGCAATTAGGAAAGCAAATGACATGTTGACCTTTATTGCCAGGGGATTGGAGTACATAAATAAATGTTGCTAAAACCATTCTCACCATTGCTTTGGTGAGAATGCACCTGAAATACAATGTGCGGTTTTGGCCTCCGTGTTTAGGAAGGATATATTTAGATTGGAAGCAAGACAGCAAAGGTTTTTTGGATTAGTTCCTGAGATGTTCTTCTAAACTCCAGAGAAATAGGCCCAATTTACTCAGTCTCTCACATGACAAGAGGTCATCACATTGTAACACCTGATTTTGAAGGGGCTTCACAAGGTAGACTTTGAGAGGTTGTTTCCTCTGGTCAGGGACACAGTCTCAGGATAAGGGGACAATCCTTAAGGACAGAGGAGAAATTTCTTTACGCAAAGTGTTCTGAAAACAGCTGTTTAGGTCTCCAGCTGGTTTTCAGTACACACATAATCTGGGGACATGGTTTGTAATGTCCCTCTGGTAGGGTCTGTTCCCAACCACCGTCCCTGCACCCCCTCCCCCCACCTCTTAATGGCCTTTCCAGAGAGCCTTCCCCTGGTACTGTTACCCTGGCAGTGCCAGGTTGGGCAGTACTACAGTGCCAGAGCACAGCTTGGGCATGTCCCTCAGCACCCAGAGACTATATCTATCTCTGTGCCCATAGTGTGATCATCATGACTGGGTTTTTGATTTTGAAAACCAGAAGTGATTCTCATTGGCATGATAGGATGATACATTGAGGACAGAAGTAGTTAAATGATACTATAATGCATGCAGATTAGGCTCATGCCTTTCCTGGGCGTCATCAAAGAGGGCACAGGAGGTCAGAAACTAAAATCTCACCAGCGCAAATCCCTTTTTTGATCTCTTGCAATATTTAGCAGCCACTATAGGACTTGTGGCCATGGATAGCATGACTGCTAAAACACGGCCTTGATCCTTCAAAGCATCGAAGGATATGGGAATAGGTAGGGAAGTGGAGTTAAAATCCAAGATCAGCCATTATTGTATTGAATGACAGAGCAGGCTCAGTGGACCATATGGTCTGCTTATGTGGCTGTTCTTTGTGCTCTTGTGAGAAACCTGGTATCCTAAAGTTGCAAGTCCACAGAAGCCTGTGTACACCACTGAAAGTCCTGTTGTATTTTTTCATTATAATATCAATTCCTATTTAAAATTGCAATCACAGTAGTGGTACAAACATATATTCAGACAAAAAAGGATATGTTGGCTAGCAGTTGCTTTTGAATACGTTGGTGAACGTTGTGATAGTTATCCCTTGAACATTTCAAGAAAGGCATCAGTTACCCAAAAATTTTTATGGTAAAGTTTATTATTCATGTGCTTTGACACTGCAGAGTGCAAGATGCTGGTGACTTCGATTCCATTTTACAGAAACCTGAAGTTTAATTGTATGACCTGTCTTCTTTCTTAAAGAATTTTTTTTTTTAAGCAGCATACTATATTCAGTGTTTATTATGCTGCAGTACTTTCAAAATAGCATGATATTTTCCTTCTCTTTTTTGAGTGTGTGTATATTTATCTGTTGCTTTTTCATTTAACATGGTTTTCAGGTGTGTCAAAAGCTTCCTGAGTATGGAGTGTTGTTCTATCGAGTTCAGCCAGAAAAAAAATCTCTAACTGGAATAAATCTGGGCATTTGTTCTAGAGGTGTAATTGTTTATGAAATTCAAAATGGAGTCAGAACAGTGGTCCTTCGATTTCCATGGAGAGATACCAAAAAAATTGCTTTCACTGTAAGTATGTTTGATCTATCATTATTCACAGTAGATGAAGCTTGTTTTAATGCTTCAAACTCTTGAGTCTTGTCAGTAGTTTTCTGGATTTGTTTGTTAAATTAATTTTCAAGTGCATGTTAAAAGTTTTTCTTGTCAACTCCCTCTCTCTTGTCAACTCCCTCTCTCTTGTCAACTCCCTCTCTCTTGTCAACTCCCTCTCTCTTGTCAACTCCCTCTCTCTTGTCAACTCCCTCTCTCTTGTCAACTCCCTCTCTCTTGTCAACTCCCTCTCTCTTGTCAACTCCCTCTTAATAATCTGAAGCAAATATTTCTAAACTACTTTTTAAATCTCTATTTAGAAGCAAACATTCCCCCTTTGTTGAAGTGAGAATTTTCCTGCTTCTTGACTATGGTAGAAAGACTCAACAAAATTCGTTCCGACAAAATAACTAGTCTTTATTTACAAAAGACTGCATGCAGTATTGGCAAAAACTTGAGTTCAGAGAGCTGTCGTCATGACTTGCTAACTCTTCCTCAAGTCTGCCCTTACATAAAAAATCAATTCAGTATTTATACATAATCATTATCAGTTTTCATGACCAGATCTTATTCAGAAATTTGATCAGTAATAGTGTCATAAGCAATATCATAAATCATGGCACGATCTGCAAACCACCTAGAACTCTTTGTCTCATCAGTCATACCTTTATCTTGTCCTTTGATAGAACAGAAGAGGACTGATGACTTCGTGATTTCTGACATTATCTTGTCATACTCACACAGCCCTAGGTTATGCGGAGTCAGCTTTATCAGGTCTTGACCTTCTCCAGTCTTATTCATGTCTTATGTTATGCAGAATCAGTTTTCCTTATTTTATACCAAATACTTGACCAATTTTCCCATCATGCCACTACTTCATTTGTACAACTTCACACCTTGTCTTTCTTAGAGGAGTAGGGGGGTGCAGAAAGGAACACTTATAAATCAATTAAATTCAACATTTAGATTTAACATTTATTTATAAATGAATGAAACTATGTAAGCTTGATGAAAAACCGACTAATATTTCATATTAGGTAAACATTAAACACCTGAAACATGAAAATAAGGTTTGCATTGTACTGCTATGTTCCATCAGTTTTTAATTGCTCCAGTGTTTCATTTGCATATATTCCAAACTCTATATTGTTTTCTTGATTGATGCAGAAAAAGAAGATTACATTACAAAATACTTCAGATGGCATAAAGCATCTGTTTCATGCAGATAGCAGCAAGACCTGTCAATATCTCCTACATTTGGCATCATCTCAGCACAAATTCCAGTTGCAGATGAGGGCACGAAAGAACAATCAGGACTTGCAGGAAATTGGTAACGGTGTAATCTTTTTATTCCCCTATATTTTATAAAGGCTTTTCAATGGAAAGATGGAAATTTCCTAAAAATTGCAGCCAAATGATTAGCGGAGGGTTGACTATGGAGTGGGCAATGTTAAAATGGAGATTCAAGTAATTCCCTTTTCCCTTTATTACCTTGCCATTTCTCAGTTCTGTTATACATGGGATTGTTCCTGATAACATACCATTGTTTATAATTATAGTCCAGGCACCTGTTTCATAATTTATACATGCTACAGATTTTAATAGCTGCAAAACCACAATGGTGAAAAAGGCCTTAGTGTGAAAATATATCAATCAGTTCAAATAACTGGAAGGAAAAACCCTGATTTAATTTTCCAGTGCTTTTTATTGGAACAGTGAAAAGAGTGGATGGAGGCTAACATGAACCCAAGTATGCTTGTGCTGAGTTGTTTTAGCTTTTGGAAATGAGATGGATGGGGTTGTGGTGTTACTTTTATTTTGTTATATGTCTCAGTAATGTCACGGTTGTAATAGCTACTCATGGTTCTAGGAAATAATAGTAAATGTATGATGTTACCAGTGCACCTTTTAAAGGTAGTTATTGAGATCAAATTAAATAACCAGTTGAGGAGAAGAGCTTGTTTTTATTCAGATGTTAGCAGCACACTGAGTGTAATAATGCAAAATATAATAGCTGCAATGGCACAGTACGTTTGAAGCATTCAGTCCACTGCACCAATGGAAAATAAGATTATGTATGTTTGTATCTGCAGTTCCTCATATGTTGAATTCCCAATCTCAACATGGCAATCTCAGCCCTTATGGCGAGTTTTTAAAAAAATCATTATTTGTCCCTTTTGCTCATTGCCCTGGGTGACGGTATGGATGATATGGAGATGCCATTGTTGGACTGAGGTAAACACAGTGAGAAGTCTCACAACACCAGGTTAAAGTCCAACAGGTTTAGTTGATAGCAAAAGCCACTAACTTTCAGAGTGCTGCTCTTTCATCAGGTAAGAAATCTGACAAAAGAATAACACTGAAAGTTAGTAGATTTTATTACCAAATAAACCTGTTGAACTTTAACCTGGTGTTGTGAGACTTCTTATTGACAGTATGGAGCCAGTGAAGTTTGAGAGGATGATTGTGCCATTGAGGAGCGCCAAGCAGGGAATATAACAGTATGCTTACTGAATTATCTTTTTCTTTCCTCACGTTTTCTGTCCCTTTAGAAAATTTATCGGTCAGCAACCTGTACTACAATGGAGATTCTGCAGGTTTATTCGCCATGGGTAGGGTGAATAGTAGTATCAGTCTTGCCAACAGTGCACATAACAAATTAACTGATCAGTCACAGTTAATACGTTCTGAACTCCTGAAACGTATGTCCAGGTCGGAGGCAGCATTGAATCAGCCCCTGTACAGCATCTCAAAAGACCGGATATCTAGTACTCTGTGGGACCACCGCCCTCCCATCCTCAGCAAATCTTATTATGACCTTAGTCAAGTCTCGGAGTCAAAACGAAGAAGTACGCCCAACTTTATCCATCAGTTGTTTCGTTCTTCAAATTTGCTGGAAGGGGACACTGAACGCAAAGTAAAACGTCCACGCCCTCGATCAGACACCGAGTCTGTGGCAGGAAGTGATCGACGAATCAAAAACAGGTAAATTTTTTGTTTTATGAATTATTTGCATACAAAGCATGGTTTTAATTGTGAAGTAAGTAGAATTGGAAACACGTTCAAAACTGCTTTAGCAAAGGTCTGAAAAGCCAAAATATAGTATTGTGTCTAAGAGTGCTCCTCCACGATGTCAACAGGTTACCATTGACATGAACAGAAGGGCAGGATTTTCTGACCACGATCACCCCAACACCAGAAAATCCCATCCAAGGTCAACAGACCTTTGTGGTCAGCTCCCGTGGCAGGCAGGGCAGGAAAATTCCATACAAAGGCTGAAACCTACTAACTTAGAACAGAAATCTCCAGTGGCCTTGGGTGGGATTTTATGATCTCACCCGAATGAAGCTGTAAAGTCCTGCTTCAAAAACTCAGGCACAATCAACCCTTGAGGAAGAAACGGATACCAAGTCAAAAGGGAGCATTTTATAATTTTGCTCATCCTTGGAGAATGCATTAGCTCGTCATAAAATGATACTGCTACGATTTAATGTTACATTGATTACACATCTGTATTTTTTTTCTTACTGATTTTTTGCACAATTGCAATGTAATTATAAAAAATAAATTATAAAATAAAATTATAAAATAATAAATACTTACATTATTTTTCTTACTGATTTCCTGCACAATTGCAATGGAAGCTTTTAGAATTAATTTTAAAGACAAAATAAGTTCTCAGACTCTAGTTTTGTTCCACCATATTTATTGTCTACAATATTACAGATGTAATATTATAAGAAAAATAATAATACATATCAACCAGTTTTGAGAATAAATTGGATTGATTTCTTTAACTTTCTTCTTTGCTGAAAAGACTGCACGTATTAATTATCCCTAGTTTTAAAGTGTGTGTGTGTATGTGTGTGTATATGCATGTGCCTTTCTGACGTTAAATATATTTACATCCATTTTGATGATGAGTATTCCTGGTTCAACTGCTCCATGTCAGCTGAGTTTCTGTAAGAAGTCCATAATGTAAATAAATAAGTAGATAACCTGTGTAATTAGATTTGTATTGTTTTTGCATTATCTCTGTTTCTAGATGTTATCCCTTTGTTTATAAATCAAGGATTCCTTATCCTTTGGTTTACAGCTCTAACTTGTCCCCTTAATATTTAAGGATTTGTATATCTGAACCTCCCTGCTTCTGTGTTTATTTTTGTTTAACCATGTATCTGTACTTGCATTTTGGGACAAAGAATTAATCAAATTTTTACACATCAATTTCATTTGATGTCTATCTGCCTAAACTGGCCCAGAGACCAGACATACTGAAAAATACAGCCCAACATTCTGTGGGAATTGAACAGGATGTTTGAACTTCTGATGGGGAATTCCCCTGCTTCCTGGAACACTCTTGAAAAAGCCTCAGATCAGGTAGAGGTGGGAACATCGGGGTGGCGGCATGGGCTCGTTGGGCCTAAGGGCCTGTTTCCCGTGCTGTTTTGTTCTTTGTTTTGTTGTATTTTGAGTTAGAGGGCAAGATTTACTGCACTCCCATGGCAAGTTTTGCAGCAACAGAGACAGTCCATCACTGGCAGGTGGCTGGATCTTCCAGTCCAGCTGCTGTTGACAGGTTTTCCTGTTGTTTGCAATCTCATTGTTACAGGGAAACGCGGGGGGGGGGCGTCTTCACTGTCGGCAAGTTCTCCTCAGCATAATCGGACAGAAATTTTTGTCTTTACACTTTGTAGACAGTTCCCATTACTTTTCTGCTAGTTACCCAGGAAGTGGTGATCATAAAAATCTTAGATAAATACTTATAGAATTATAAAACCACCTCTCCCAGTTAGCCAACTATCATCCTCTCTGATCAGAACTGACCAGCCCTCACCACCTGACTATTTCATCTCCACCACAGCCAGATCTGACTGCACACCTACTCAGTCACTCACCTGTAATTCTACCACTGATCTGCTACCTACCACCTTTTCCACCACTACCAAAGAATCCAACTCATCTGCCAGCCTACTCACTGGCCACATATATTGCAGCAACTCGTTATGTTTACTTTAGTAGCAGCTTCCTCATATCCAACACCATGGAGAACAAGATCTTGGGACACTTCCAAATTTTTCAGTACTCATCCAATTGTTACATGATTAGAAACATCATTTCTGCATCATTCTTCGAATCATAAAGTACAGAAGAGGCCTTTTGGCCCATCAAGTTTGCACCAACAAGTGAGAAACACCTGATCTTCCACCTAATCCCATATACCAGCACTAAGCCCACCGCCTTGAATGTTATGATGTGCTGAGTGCTAATCTGGGTACTTTTTAAAGGATGTGAGACAACTCTACCACCGTCCCAGACAGTTCATTCCAGACCGTCACCACCCACTGGATAAAAAAGTTTCTCCTCGCATCCCTCCTAAACATCACATTGAGCCTCTGTACTCTCGTGACTAACTCTTCAACTAAGGACAACAGCTACTCCTTATCTCTCCTGCCCATAATCTTGTACACCTTGGTCAGGTCACCCCTCAACCTTCTCTGCTTCAATGAAAACAAACCAAGCCTATCCAACCTCTCTTCATAACTTAAATGTTCCATCCCAGGCAGCATCCTGGCGAATTTCCACTGCACCCCCTCTAGTGTAATCACATTTTTGTGGGAACAATTTGTAAAAGAACTATGGTAGTTCAAGGAACAAGCCCCACCCCCCAGTGAGTTTCTCGGGATGATAATGCAACTATGCCAATATTGTTCACATCCAGGATTCAGTTTTTAAGGAAGTTACAAAAATTGATTAGCAGTAATTTCCTCCTTCAAAAGGACATTGACTGTTTAATCACCAGGGCTCCTGATGCTGTCTGCTGTTGTTTCAAATTGTAAGAAAATCTAAAATCTATGTAATTAATTTTCTCTTTTTAACATATGCTATTACTATGAAAGTTCACATTTAAAATATTTATGGCCTTTTAATGTAATTTTGTCCCTTGGTTGTAATAGTTGGTTGGTTTTTCTTACTCAAGACAAGTTAAGGAGTTGGGTTTTGTGGAATTTTAAATGCATAAAGTACAAGTTCTTTTTTCTTACTTGGTTGCAATTTACTATCAAACATTTTAATTCTGGAATTCTGTTCATGTCTGTGTTTGATTGCTTATATTTTCTGGTCCTTTTCAAGTGTCATCAATCCAAAGAAGTCTCAGACAGTCTTACATAGAAGTCCTGCCAGAAGAAATGCTGGGTCCGACTCATCATCCACAGAAGACCAGGCATATGCCATAGGTCAGAAAAAAAATATTTCAAAGTGGAAATAATTTTGTTCATGTATCCACTATAGATCTAGCATTAACCGAAATTAAGTTTTGTAATGCACAGTTCAACGGTTTTGTGTACTTCTTTTCCCAAGTCACTTAAAAACATTTTCCCCCTGCATATTTATGTTAGTATCCTCTTGCTCTTAATTCACTGGGGATCATGGAGTGACAGCAGAACTCAGTGCATTAGATCAGAAACTTGGTACAAGTGGGAACTCTGTGCAGAGGGGGAAGCAGGTGCTATGTTTTATTTTTGTTTTCTCCAATGGGTGGTTAGTGTTTTTTTTTTTAGCCTCAAGCCTGTTTCGGTTAATTTCGTTAAAAGTCTGATAAATAGAGGCCTGACAGCTTAAGCAATCTCCCCACAGTCATGCATCCTTTTTCAGAATCAATTAGTGTAAAACAGATATGCTCATGTGGGTGCTACATTTCTAGTTTTTTTTAACCTCTCTGGACAGATATAGTCCACTTTCCTTCTGACTCCCATGCAGCAGCCTCCAGAGAAAGATCCAGCCAAACAGCAGGACTTCAGAAATCCATCTTATGAGAGATCCCAGTCTCCAAATCCAGAGAGAGAGACAGACAGAAAGAGCTACCTCTCTCAAGATCCCAAGCAGCAACTGACTTGATTTCTCTGTGTAAGCTTAGTTCCACACAATCACTTGATTCTTTTTCTGTAAGTCAATTTAATCAAGCTTACTCAAGAAAAACCCCAGGGGAAACATGAACAGAAATGCATTAGTTCAGATTAAAACAAGCACTTTAACAATTAAGATCAATCATGCTGCGACTGTAACAATGGTGGCTGCCGGTTACAAAGTGGCATTGGTTAATAGAATTGACTGCTAAAACAAACCTTGCACAAGAAACATGACAGAAATTAATTTCTTAAAGGCACAGTATCATCACAATATGAATATATGTAGCAAGCATAATTGAGCTACATTGTGAGCCCAACTGACCAACTTAAATTGGATGTTAATGCGATTCTTAGTACCTTTCTCCAAAGGCTCACTTCTTCCTCAGATTGTATACAACTCGACTAAGAGCGTGTTGTATTCTGTGTGGAACCAACAAGTGTGAAGTTTGCCTCCATCATCTAGACTGAGGACAAGGATAATCGCATGTCATGAAATAGACTAAATCCAAATCTTAGCCTTTGCTATCCAGTTTTAAATATGAAAGTTCGGTTTCTGAGCCCCATAGCAGTTTTCTATTTCATGCATTTGCTCCAGTTCTCAGGAAATGTTGGTACAATACATTAGAAAGGCCTTGAATTTGAAAAGGAAGAGAGATGGCAGGGAAGAATGAATTTCCATTATGTGCATATTAGAGAAAAGTATTGCTCTTCTTGAAGGTTTGACCAGAGAAGGCCGTGGGGAGATTTAATAGCATTTAAAATCATGCAAGATGGTTTCCAGGTGCAAGAGGATTAAAATCAGAATTGTGTTGTGAGGAACAAAAATGTTTATTTAGTAAGTTTTCATGAATCTGGAATTCTCTGCTTCGAAAAGGTGGTGGAAGATTTAATGGTAACTTCCAAAAGGGAATTGGATAAATACTCAAAGGTCAGAAATGTACAGGGCAATGGAAGCAGAACAGGGAAATGGGACTAATTAAATAGCCCTGTCGAAGAACTGGCATGATGCACCATATGGTCATCTCTTGTCCTTTCAGATTCTCACTATGTAATTTTATAGCATGGAGCCATAACACTTTGCAATTGTTTCAAATGGAACAGACTGAACAGAAAATTGACATGGTACAGATTTCTTTTTGTGGGGCTGGAATTGAGACGTTTGGGTAGCGATAAGTGTCGTAAGTTGAAATTATTTCTCATGGCAGTACAGTTAGCTGCTATTGTCATGAATCCAAGTCATACTAAAATTCTCAAGTGCCAACTTTGGCAACACCTTTGGTGCATAACCAAGAGCATAGATAGTTGAGGTCCAGATGATGTAAGCCCAGGACAAGGCCTGTGGAGCTCCTGCAGTCATTTTGTTCTGTTTATAATCATTTGATGTATTTCTGTTAAGAATGTAACATACTGGACATTAATCAGTTGCATTATGGCTGCAGTATGTGCTGGCATGAGAAGCGTCATCCATGCCAACTTTGCTCCCAAGTGTTGGGAGAGAGTGTGTTGGGCAAAGGGTGCAAGGTAAGATGCTAACCCCTGTGCAATATTTTGCCCATAGATTTTATTTCCCTTGGGTAAAATCCCTTGTTCTAAAGTCCAATCTCTTGACATGTTATTGCTCTACTCTTACTCATCAAAAAGACAACCCTAAAAAATAATGTATGATAAATCTCCTGACTCTTTACATGCCCCAATCCAGGATGGGATTCAATATGTGATTCAACTTGGTTTTACCAATATGGAACACATAATCAGGCATATGTGTCAGATATTAGCCTTTTCTGTATTAGTTAAATAAGGGAATTGTTGGCATTCTGGTGTCTGAAATGTTCTCAGTTATGTTCACAAAAACTAAATGTGTATGACTTTGTGGAATTTTCTAGGAGAATTAAAATAAATATTTCTTATAATTTTGTAATTATTATCATATGAGATTTTATTTTCCTTTTTTATGCACTATTTTTATTACTGTATGTTTTGTTATTAGGGATTAGCATGCACAGTTCTGGCATCCCATCAACCCCTGCTACCTTGACAGCCAATGGTAGGCAGCAGAACGAATTGAGTTTACAATGTACAAGTGCCTTCACTGTTTAAAGCCTTGGTGTGACTGTACAACATCGGCTTCTCAAACTTCTGTTTTTTCTACTTCTGTTGCTCTCTCTGTTTCTCTCACTTTTCCTGCCGTCTAACAGAAACTTCTAGCAGGTAATGTTTGGGTCTTGATTCTCTTTCCACTAATTTCTGTTTAACTGTTGAAGTTTTCTTTCGCAATTTATATTTGTATATCAGCCTATATTCCAGTACATGGAAAACAGCAGAGTGTTTTCAGAATCATCTATTTTAATCCGAAGATCTATATACGTACTTTTATCCACATCCTTCCTGCAACTAGAAAATCATTTAGAAACCATCTGAGATCGACAAGCCCTTCGCAACTTTTTATCAGGCATTTGTCCTGCAAGAGTATGAAGGAATTACATAAAGTTTCTAATCTTTTGAAGGGGAAAAATAAGCAAATGCTTGATTAACACTAAATGTTTTGATATAATTGCTTTGTTGAATGTGTTGGGAAAGGACAGGAGAAATTTATGGTTTAAAATTATTGGAAGTAATTTTAAATGTTACATTTTAAAATTTCCATATTCATACCACATTTATATATCATTCAAAATATATTGCGAATGATTAAAATATGTTCCAAACATGATCAAATTTAGTAAATAATTTCCAAATTTTCAACCACTATATTTAAGATAGGGACTTCAGGTTTGTGCATAGTACTAAATTAAAATGTAAAGGAAATTAAAAAGGTGGTGGTGTAGTTAAGCATTTTACAGACAAATGTACAAGTGAATAGTTTTCTGTGTTGGGATTGCATTTTCCCCCCATATGTATTAACCCTGACTAGTTAATCTCACAAAAACCAAAACATCTTCAACTGATGCAAAACTTTTAGCCTGGTAATAACCATTGTCATTATTTTTATATCCATCTCTATCATAAAATGAAGCATATCTTTTCAGAGTAATCACTTTGCAAAACACTTAATATGAAGACAGACCCCCTTTAAAGGTAACTAATTTTTTCCATCACTGAGATTCAGAGGATACTTTGTTCAAGCTTCTCTCTTCTTGCTTCTTCCAAGATCCCTATGCATTTTATTTTCCAAATCAGCAGCTTGGCAGGCAAACTGTCCCAAAATCTATGGCATCATCAGACTTTTGAAGTTGCCATTGGCAAACATATAATATAATCTCTGCCCTGTCTTAATAAATTTGACGTTTTTTAATTTTGACTTGTTCTTCGTACAGCTATTAAAATGGACTCCCTGATATGACCCAAACAGGTCTTGTAAAGTGAGCTTCCTGGTGATTTATTTCTTCAGAATAAATTTGTTTATGATTGAGTGACACAAATGTGTTGGCAAAAGGATATGATTCATAAACAGAAAACTTTATTATGTTATTTGGTAAATATTGGATTTACCTTCAAAGACCAAATGCTCAAATCCTTAAACCAGTGATTAAAATATGACTGTATTTGGCGTTTAGAGTACAAATGCAAGAAACTAAAACTGCAATTAACACTAATCTTTTGGTTTTTTTGGCAGTGATGTTTTCAGGCAGTTTATAATCCTGCCTTTAGATGCAGAATGCAACAGTTCCGAGAGAATAATTAGAGCTGCAAGCTTTCTAATTATTTTGTCAGACTATTAAGTATACTATTATTTCTAATCCTATTTGTACTCACTGTTTTAATTGCCAGCCCTAAATACACTTTTAAATGTGTTGCAGCCACACAATATTAATCAGCTTTATACGGAGAACAGCTGTAATTCTGAAATAGTATTTGTTTCCATTTAATGGGTGCCAATACAAGATTGTTAAAAATGTACAAAATAGATGGAAAACTATAAGTATCAAGAAGATGCTAGGGCAGATTAAACATTTTTTTAATGTAAGCATAGTGAAAATGGGATTTAACATTTATAGCTTGCAAATATTTTTCAAAATTTGTGTTTTTGTTATTTTTTTAATTGACAAAGTTGTTGAATGTACTAACTTGGAGTCTGAATTGTTTGTCTTTGACAGATACGCTTCATCAGAAATTTAGTGCCTTGCCTTCACCTGAGAGAGAACTCAGGTTTATAAAACTGAAGAAGGATGTAAAACACGGTTTAGGTATGTTGAATCTTTGGGTCTGGTTATTTATCTACAGATGACTGGATGTGA
The DNA here is from genome assembly GCA_024679065.1 of Sphyrna mokarran. Classification (NCBI taxonomy): domain Eukaryota; kingdom Metazoa; phylum Chordata; class Chondrichthyes; order Carcharhiniformes; family Carcharhinidae; genus Sphyrna; species Sphyrna mokarran. The sequence goes on along the minus strand of JAGIQG010000001.1, from coordinate 108,353,049 downwards.
TGTAGTTGTTGATTTGACAGTAACACCTGCACAATTTATAACAAAGACTAAAGATGAATATGTAATTGTTTCCTAGATAAGAGAAACAAAATCCTTTTCCTAGTGGGTGAATTCAATATTGAAAACAATTGAAAAGTTTTTTTGCATGATCTCATGACAGGAAAGATATGAGAAGTCATGATGAAAAAAAACTAAAATTGAAATGCTCAACCTCACAATGTGGTTCTTTTGTGTCTCCAGACTGAAAGGTCTGAAAGTATGCTATTGAGATGACCGATTATTAAATTATTATTTCAAAATAGGTTTTCAGATTGTTGGAGGAGAGAAAACTGGCAAACAGGACTTGGGAATTTTTGTCACTACAATCATACCAGGAGGCCCAGCAGAGCTTGACCGATCATTGAATCCAGGTACCTCATATAATTCTCTTGCAAATAGTCAATGGAAATCCTCAGTCCTTCCATCACAGTCTGGCAGGAAAATAGGCTGAGACTGTGTAAACCTCAAAAGGGATAGAGCCTCCCAAGTCAGTGGCAAAGAAGAGTGGATAACATTGTGACTCCCCATGTTGGGAGTACAAATATTCTAAAGTCTTGAAGATATCCAGATTAAAATTGTGGCCTAGATTGGCAAGAGGAGCAGCATTTGTTTTTTTTACCCCCCAAATATTTAAACATGGCTACCTTTAGAAAGTGGCTGATGAAAAATATATAATTCTCTCCCAGGGTTAGGGAGGTTACACCCCTACAGGTCAGTTACTTTGTTTAGCCAAATTTATGGCCTTTTCAGCAAGTGATAACCTGTATGTGCTCCTGTACTTTATCTTCTAGCAGTATTTGGAAGCATGAATGTTTTTGCAGCTTGTAGATGTTTAATGCAAAGTCTGTGTCAGTGTTTTGAGATATTTTGTTTCAAAAATATTTTAATTCCCTTACCTTTACAGACATGTTTCCTGGACAGTTTTAAATTATAGACATTTTCCTTATTGGTCATTTTAATAGCAGAAAAATTTCAACTGTAATTCATTACATTAAGGTAGTTCAATTTTTTGAGTTTTTATTCAATATTTTGTTCAAAATGCTCCATTATATATTCTAGTATGCAATAATTGCCTAGATCTAGTGAAGAAAATGCTCATCAATAGGAGGTTAGTACTTTATTAAGTACACTTAAAGAACATATCCTCCTTTGTACAGCTGCATTTCTATGAAATGGGAATTTGTCAAATTCCACATGGTTTTGGATTGATGCAAAGTGTCAAATTATTTCATTTATTTGTTTCACAATGTTTGTCAAATTACTATATGTTGAATAACCATTGTGTTTTCACCATCTGCAGGTGATCGCCTGATATCTGTAAATGGAGTCAGTTTGGAAGGTGTTACTCATGATAAAGCAGTTGAAATTTTGCAAAATGCTCCTGAAGATGTGACGCTGATAGTGTCTCAACCTAAAGAGAAACTTTATAGAGGAACTGAATTTACTTCAGGTACTAGTTCAAAAATTTCAAGATTCCAAATTTCAAGCCTGAATCAAACATTATGATACAGTGTTACATGTGTCTATTGCACCAATCTTCAAGTTTCTTTTCTTAGAATCCCTACATTGCAGAAAGAAGTCACATCAAGCCTGCACTGACAGCAGTTGCAGCCAGGTCCTATCCCATTAACCTCGCATATTAACTCTGCTAGTCCTGCTGAAACTCGGGGGCAATTTAGCATGGCCGATCAATTTAACTCACACATCTTTGGAGTGTGGGAAAAACATGGCAGAAACCCACTCAGACAATGGGAGAATTTGCAAACTCCACATTGTCACCCAAGCTGGAATTGAACCCGGGTCCCTTGCTCTGAGGCAGTAGTGCTAACACTGTGCCGCCCTCTTGAATGGAAGGGGACTCTTGTTCCCTCATCTTCAAGACTTCAAGCAGGAATTTTGATAAAGAAAACTGTCACCACGCAGGATCTGTACAGGCCGCAGGTTTTTCTTATTATGGTGCACATCATATATTCTGCCTGTTGAAAGTCAGAACAGATTTGGCAGCTATCTAGTTAATCCTATACTTTCCATATTTTGAATCAGTCCCTCAGGATAGAATTCATGCTGACATTAAGGCACGGGTTTTGGACTGCTGCCAGTGTCAGAGTTTTAAAGCAGTGGGAGGTAAGACAAGTCACCAGATGTTGGAGTTCATGTGAATCTAGCCTCACCCATACCACTGAATGAGTACTCAACAACAAACATAGCTGCCGTGCCTCAGTTTTTAAAGAGTGACTCTGAACAATCTCCATTCCCTATCAGTTTTTTAAAAATATGCTCACTGTCAAAAATGCCATTACTTTCACTGCAGAGAAGAATGGCACCTCCTTTAAATGAGGAGACATTGTTGAACAGCTTTGACACAAATTTTCACTAGCTGCCATTCAAGCATCTAAATTAGGATATTGTCCGCTGTGGCTGTTCAGGATTGATTCCACCATGTCAGACAAGGACATCAAATTTCCACAGCACGTATTTGGAAGCCCTGCCCCCATATTTTCAGGGATCTGATTTTATAAGACTTCACATGGAACAAAAGTAATAGATAGTGACAGTTTGAATCGGTCTCATATTTTAGTCATTGTGGAGAAAGAATGAATTTTTACATCCACCCTTGAACTTTTTTTTAAATGAGATTTGTAACTGTAAGGAGCTATAATTTTGCAAAATGTTTTGCTAAGTCAATGCTCAGTGACACTGAGCTACAATGTGTGAATGTGATTTTGAATTTGTGTACAGATTCCATCCATCTGCAGCAATCTGTATCTGATGGGCTCAGCGTTGGCACTCCAGTCAACCTGAACATAAAATGGGATAATGCATAACAAGAAATTTAAATTTTTGGTTACAAAATAAAACAAAGATACTTTTTGCCTCTTTGTAATTAGTATTTAAAATTAGCTTTCATTTTATGAATCTCTGCTAATAGTATAGAGCCTGGTTAGTTGTCGGTGCAGGTCTACAATTTTGGAACCCAATCATTTAATTATACAACTATTTTTAGATATTCATGTTCTCATTGGAATCAATCAGTCAATCCAGTTGCCTATCTATGAGCTTTTTCTTAATTATGATTAAAATTGCAGGAGGAGTCATTAGTATTCTGTATTTATCCACAAATAAACTGCTTAGCAATACTCAGTTAACTAACTCATAGAATCACTTGGATCCAGACAAGTAAGAACTGGATGTCTGTAGAGGTGATAGAAGCTCAGTTCAACTCAGTCATTACTGAGAATGGCACTAAGATGCTGTTAAGACAAACTAAGGCCAGTAGTGAAGACTGCAATTTTTATCAGTCAAAGTTTGCCTACATCATGTTTGACTGGCAACTCTTATTTCTCATAAAACAAGGGCTAATTGAATAATCTTATTTTAAGCTCTGCTGTGCAGAAAGAAACCAAACAGTTGACATAAAGAATAGGGCACTCTAGAAGGATTAGTTCAGGTTCAAAGTGTTTTCTTTGTTGTAGAAAAGTAATACTGAAAATTTGCTGTATTTTTGTTTATAAATCCCAATTTAATTGCTGCCATGGAGAGCCTTAAGCAGGCACACCCTTCCTTCTAGGCTGTTTTGATTATGTCAATTTTGGGAGCAACCCAAATAACAAAAAACACACGATTTCAAACCAACCTGGGGACCATTGTGGAACTCCCAAAACTCAGGAAACCATACTTCAAACTGGAGTATAGATCTGGCATCATCGATGTTGCCCAGCCTAAAGTTGGATTAAAAACATAAAAAAGAATTCTTAAGTACAAGTGTTATATTAAATTTGAGTGACAACAATTTTTTGCTGCCTTCTGTGCAATCAGCTTTTTTGGTTAAACAGCTCTAGCAATCTTGAGCAGACGTGAAAGGCATTCTTTTAGTCTATTATTTATTCAATTGAAAATGACTTCTAAAACCATATGTGGTGCTGCAAGTGAATGGATACACCTCCACAGAGCATGAGAACTGGCTCTGAAGTTTAACATTGTTACAGGGGGAAAAAGACTGGACTTAAGTTTTTTGGCAGTTGAATTGGGCAGCAAAATAGATAATATATATTATGGTGGAAATGACTGCGAAATATTTTTCCCACTTTAACTGGCTGAAATCTGCATTGACTGATAACAATCATTTCCAACAGGGTTGATAAACTTATTCATTTAGACATATGAGAGAATCATGTTTTAAGTTTGTAACTATGGTGGTATTTTAATTGAGAAAGGAGAATTCAAATTCCCAACTGTACTTCACCTTCATAAAGAATACAGCTTGATGCTTTGAACAATTTTTTTTATTGTCAAGAATCTCCTCTGAATAAAAAAGAAACAAGGAGCCAGTCAAGAAGTCCTTGTCATAATTTAGGAAGGCGAGATTATGAAGAAGTGTCATCTTCCGAAGAGCATAATGGATCACGTGGTCACCAGAGAATTCATCCAGTGAGAACTTCTGTTCCACATGAAGAAAAACGAAGAGGAAGTACAAGCTCCCAGGACTCTAGAACTGAAAGTGCCGGTCTTTCACAAAGCCAAGTAAATGGTTTCTACAGAAATCGGACAGCCTCTAGAACACCACAACGTAATAATTACAAAGAGGTCTCTGCATTGATGGCATTAAGGCAGGATATGATCCAAAATGTTCTCGACAGCACAGGACATTTGAGCAGCATTAATGCCGAAACACCTAAAGAAACAGATTGCTCTGATCGAGGTGATTCTGATATGGATGAAGCAACATATTCCAGCAGTCAAGAGCAACAAAGCCCTAAAAAGGTGAATATGATTATTTCTAGCTTTGACCAGTTTTGCTCCTTCCTGGCAACCCCTACCTGCGCACTTTCACTTTGTATCTGCGTGCAAGCCACGTATTGCAGTAGTTTCAATTTAAAGTAGTTGTGGAGATGCCAGAATTATGTGTAATTATTTCTTCTCTGTTTGACTGTTCCTTTTGATAGTTTTTCAGATTATGATATACACTAAACTTGTAATTTTGTTTATTTGTATGCACAGTTGTTATCGATGCCAAATCCAGAAGGCACGCTAACTAGCAGTTCTCCTGCTGGTTCTGGAATTATTTCTGTATGTGTCAGTGGTAGCGCAGTCAGCCTCAGAGTCAGAGGATTGTGGGTTTGAAGCCAGAATTTAACCCAAAAGGGCTGACATTCCAGTCTGGTATTATAGGTGCAGTATGTTGGGGTTCTCAAAAGTGCCTGTCAGGTTGGCATTCAGGAGATCCAATGGCACTATTTTGAAGAGGAGAAAGAGTTGTCATCCCCATTGCACCGATCACAAAAACAGATAACCTAGTCATTCCCTCATTTCCTTTATGGTAGTTGATGTTTGAGAACTGGCGGCCACATTTCCTACATTACGACAGTGACTACACTTCAAAAATACTTAATTGACTGTAAAACATTTTGGTATGTTCTGAGGCTGTGAAAGATTATGTAAGTGCAAGTTTTTTATAGAATTCTTACAGTGCAGAAGAGACCATTTGGCCCATCATATCTACACTGACTTTCTGACAGAGAATCTTTCATAGGCCCTCTTCCCCCACTCTGTAACATTTATCATGGATAATCCATTTCACCTTGGAACACCAAGGCACTTTAGCAGGCCCAATGCATCTACCTTGCACATCTTTGGAATGAGAGAGGAAACCAGGCCACCCAGAGGAAATGTGCAGACATAGAGAGGAATGTGCAACTCCACACAGTCAACCAAAGCTGGAATTGAACCTGGATCACTGGAACTGTGAGGCAGCAGTGATATCGATTGTGCCTGAAAGAGAAAATGCTGGAAAATCTCAGCAGGTCTGGCAGCATCTGTAAGGAGAGAAAAGAGCTGGCACTTTGAGTCCAGATGACAGTCATTTTCTATTTTGGTTTCAAATTCCAGTATCCGCAGTAATTTGCTTCTACCCAATGTGCCATTGTGTCACCCAGCTGCATGACCCTGCTAGCAATAATGCTACTTTAGAAATGTTAGCACAGATTTACAAATGTTAATCTCTGGGGCCCACAGTTCTCTGCGCTCCAATTCCTGTTGCAAACTTCATGCATGCAAATCCACAAACTTTGCTTTTTTTTAAAAAAACCTGGGGCAATTCTTCCAAAAAAAAGTATCAAATTCACATAAAGATTGGAGTACATCACGCTATTTTTTTCAGCAGGATTTCAAAATTAATCTTCCACTCTATGCATTACAGAGTGTTTCAGCGTAAATTATGCTGAAATTCAGATGGCAGAGCCTGTTCCTGGCAGCATAACCCTGAGCGGGCTGCTGTGCGTGTGCTGACCTGTCAGTACCAAGATCGGCACATGTGCATGGCCCCACACTGCTATCCACCTGATTGTTGACCAGCCCCGCATCACTGTCATAGGCTCTCCTACCACCCTACCATCTGCTCCACCCTGCCCCGCCCACCCCACAAACATGCCCAGGTCAGCTTCAACCCACCCCCCCCCTTTGCCTCGATGTCCCCCCCCCCCCCCCCCCCCCCCTGCATCCCACCTGCTCCCCTTCACTGCCCTGATCTCTGATCTTGCTAACTAACCTGCCCCTCCCACCAGCAGCCCCAATCCCCCTCTCTTATTTTAGCAATGCCTGGACTGAAAGGGTTCCCCCCCAATGCATCTTTGGCAAACCCACTCCACTCATCCTAGTTATACTATTCTGGAGCTTAGATCATATGTAGAATATTAAATTTGTAACTGTTTCTTAGGATCTAAGGTAAAAGTATTACTACAATCTTGGCATTTTTGTTGGTTATGTACTTTAGAAAATGCACTCGAAAGAATAATATTAACATCTGGTTGTGGAAACTTAATGCTGCGCCTTCTGTAATATCATAGCTTTAACTTTGTTATGTTTTGTCATCTGGGTGTTAACTTATTTTGCTACAGTATTTGTAAGAGCATGGTTCAAAACACTGGAGAAGTAACATTTTTGAGATGAGACAGCATGTTTCTGTACTATTCATAACCATGAATAAGTTTCATTTAATTTTAATATTACTGCTTAAACTAATGTTAATTTTGTTTGCATGTAGGATTCTGCAGCAGAAAAGACTAAAAGACGAGCTTTTTCTGGCAGTAAACAAAGCACTTTGCCAAAGCCAGGAGACATTTTTGAAGTGGAATTGTCAAAAGTGGAGAACAGCTTGGGCATTAGTGTCACGGTACTGTTTTGCAAGGTTTTCAACTTTCTCTTTCTCTATTTAATGAAATATTAAAGTATATAAAATGTGTATTCAGTGATGTTACTTGTCAGAAAACGCAGGGCAGCTTGGCTGTATCCTCCATTATTGCAAAATATTTGTAATATTCCTTTCTCTGAAAACCATTTAGAAATCCGCAACAGCTGATTTTTCCTGATCTTCCTTCACCCGAGCACTGGAAGGACATGGGCATCCAGGGTACAATCTACATGCCCAGGTCTTGATGGATCTAGTGTGCCAAGCCTTTATTGTTGCCTTGTTACACCATTAACACAGCCTGTCTTCAGTGCAGCTGCAGGTTTGAGAGGCCTCCTGCTGTAGAGCTGGCTGCAAGACTCTGGCTTACCTGTTAGGAAATAACAGCCAGTAAACCTATAAGCCCATGGCACAGACCATAAGACATATGAGCAGAATTAGGCCACTCGGCCCATTTTGAGTCTGTTCCACCATTCAATCATGGCTGATATTTTTCTCATCTCTGTTTTCCTACCTTTTCCCAATAACCCCAACCCTTTGCCAATCAAGAACCTATCTATCTCTGTCTTAAAGACACTCAATGACCTGGCCTCCGCAGCCTTTTGCGGAAAAGAGTTCCACAGATTCACCACTCTCTGGCTAAATAAATTCCTGCTCATCTCTGTTTTAAAGGATCATCCCTTTTGCCTGAGGTTATGTCCTCTGATTCTAGTTTTTCCTACTAGTGGAAACATCCTCTCTACATCCACCCTATCCAGGCCTCGCAATATCCTGTAAGTTTCAATAAGATCCCCCTTCATTCTTCTAAGCTCCAATGAGTACGGACCCAAAGTCCTCAACTGTTCCTCATATGACAAACTCTTTATTCCGGGAATCATTCTTGTGAACCTCCTCTGGATCCTTTCCGAGGCCAACACGTCCTTCGTTAGATATGGGTCCAAAACTGCACACAATACTCGAAATGAAGTCTGACCAGAGCCTTTTACAGCCTCAGAAGTACATTCCTGCTGTTGTATTCTAGACCTCTCGACGTGAATGCTAACATTGATTTGCCTTCCTAACTGCTGACTGAACCTGCACATTAACCTTATGAGAATCTTGAACAATGACTTTGGGTTTCTGATTCCCTAAGCATTTTCCCATTTAGAAAATAGTCTATTTGCCCATTTCTCCTCTCAAAGTGCGTAACCTCACACTTTTCCACATTGTATTCCATCTGCACGTAGTTGGGAGGCAGTAGGTGAAAAGGGGCATTTATTTTTCTGGCGTGTCTTGCCATATCTGATATCTCAAACCTTCCAAATTTTTAAAATCACAAGAACAAATCTCACCACCAGCATCTTTAAGTGCCCTTCAGAAGCAACAACTAAGAAGTGAAGGCGGAGGGGTCAGGGTCAGCCTGTGTTCTTTCTTTTCCGTGGTAGAATTTTTATTCCAATTATTCATTAGAGCCCAGGAAATAAGCTTACCCTGAGAATTACTAATAGAAGAATCACCTCCACCACATTCTCCATTTTCAGTGATGAAACATAGTTTTGAAAAAGTTTATTTATTAGTGTCACAAGTAAGCCAACATTAACTCTGCAATGAAGTTACTGGGAAAATCGCCTAGTCACCACGCTCCAGTGCTTGTTCAGGTACACTGAGGGAGAATTAAGCATGGGCCGTGCAGCTAACCAGCACGTTAACCAGAGCATCCAAATCCACGCAGCCACAGGAAGAACTTACAGACTCAGCACATACAGTGACCTAAGCCGAGAATCAAACCTGGGTCATGGTGCTGTGAGACTTATCATTGTGGTTAGAGGGAAACAACGGAGTTAAAATTCATCTGGGCATTTGTGCAAAACAGGCAGAGTTTCATTTGGTTTCCATTTTCAGTGCAAATGCGCCGCATGGAAATGTCACAGCGGCACAATTGTTAGAACAGCCTCAGGTGAATGACTGTGTAGAGTTTGCACGTTCTTCCCGTATCTGCATGGCTTTCCTCCAGGTGCTCTGTTTTTCTTCCACAGTCCAAAGATGTGTAGATTAGGTGGATTGGCCATGCTAAATTGTACCTTAGTGCTCCAAAATGTGCAGGTTAGGAGGATTAGTTGGGCAAATACATAGGGCTACAGGGATAGGGCCTAGGTGTGTTGCTTTGTTGGAAAGTATATGTTGACTCAATGGGCGAATGATCTCCTGCCCCTTAAGGATTCTTTGATTCTAAATAAAACTGATCGTCCAGAACAAATCTAATGGATGGTTGACCTAATACTGCCCTATTTTCACTGCCACTCAAGGTGAATATTTATTTCTGTGTTAAATGTTTCTATTCTGCCACCACCATCATTCATTTTTTTTGTATGTTTGAAAGAATTTGATTAATTCACAACTCCCCATATCCATGCATACCAACCAATCACAGACATTTAAGTTGAGAACACAAATTAATGAGCATTTTGAAACAAATGATTTTGTACTTGCATTATATCAATTTTTGTCATCATTTAAGCAAACTTACAAATGCTCCAAAATAGTGTGCTTCGAGAGATTTGTAACTTGGCCATATTGCAATCCAGTTTTTTGTTCAAGACTGAACAATTCCAAGTCGAGAGCAAAAGTAATGAAAATCTATTGTACCATCAAACCAAAAATTGTTATTGCACAAAGTCTTCAAATTACTTTCTAACTTTACAGATTCTTCAAGGTGGATTTGCCAAAGTAGTTATTACTGAATTGCCCTGTTTTGTTTTTGTAAGTTTATACTTAATAAGTTTAGATCTGTACCATTCCTGCAATTGAATAAAGTGGGATCTGCTCCCAGGGTGATACCTATCTTAGCCCTCTCTTTCTCAACTTTTAATGTCCCCTTTGTTATTTTGTTGTCATTTTGTTGATGATTCACTTGCAGATGCAAATCATCTTTCACTACTTACCATTTTATAACCTTTCCTAATTTTAGATTCTTTCTTAAAACCCCTCTGATTCAGTGAGAAAATGAACAAGCCATCATCTCTCATGCCTTTGACTGTGACATCTAATTCTCAGAAACATTTTAGCGGCTCTTGTGTGTGCAATTGCCATGGCTCTGATATCCTACCTATAATGTGATTAAGTTGTGACAATAATATCTTGCATACATACATCAATTGTTTGGTTTCAAAGTTTGCAGCCCTATGCAGCAAATCAGTATATCATTATCTTTTTAGAACGTAGAACATTACAGCACAGTACAGGCCCTTTGGCCCTTGATGTTGCGCCGACCAGTGGAACCAATCTAATGACCCTCTAACCTAAACTATTCCAGTGTTATCCATATGCCTATCCACTGACCATTTGAATGCCCTCAAAGTTGGTGAGTCCACAACTGCTATAGGTAGGGCATTCCACGCCCTTACTACCCTCTGAGTAAAGAACCTATCTCTGACATCCGACCTATAATTACCACCCCTTAATTTAACGCTATGTCCCCTCGTGTTCGCCATCACCACCCGAGGAAAAAGGCTCTTACTGTCCACCCTATCTAACCCTCTGATCATCTTGTATGCCTCAATTAGGTCACCTCTTAAACTTCTTCTCTCTAATGAAAATAACCTCAAGTCCCTCAGCCTTTCCTCATAAGATCTTCCCACCATACCAGGCAACATCCTGGTAAACCTCCTCTGCACCCTTTCCAATGTCTCCACATCTTTCTTATGATGCGGCGACCAAAACTGTGTGCAATACTCCAAGTGCGGCCGCACCAGAGTTTTGTACAGTTGCAACATGACCTCACAGCTTTAGGAAAATTTTTAACCTACACAATCACTTTTAAAAATCTTTATTTTTGCTAACATCAATCTCTGTTCTTTCCTCTATTTAAAAAATCGTCATAGAGGGCATTTTCCTTTGCCATTTGTTTTCCCAAGATTCAAAATTTCACAATTCTCTATTAGCAATTTTGTGTGCCATCTAATTGCCCACTATGCTAACCCTGTGTTTTTCCTCACAATTTGATGACAAACTGGCAAACCAACTTTTAAAAATAGGATTTTGCATGTAAATATATTTTTTTGCAGATTGGTCTTTTTTTTGTAGATATCTTCCATTGTCTGAATTTTTCTTTAGGGTGGTATTAACACAAGTGTGAGACATGGTGGGATTTACGTGAAAGCTATAATTCCAGGAGGAGCAGCTGAGGCTGATGGACGTATTAAGAAAGGTTAGTCATATGTAATTACTGTTGAAAAGTACTTATTCATTTTAAATTGCTTTTTCAGAAATTGTAATTTATTGTATAACTTTATTTTGCATCAGGAAACACTTAAAAACAAAAGGTCTGCAGGTTTTTAGCAACTGTCGGAGGCTGTGCACCAACTAATAGGCTTCTGAAAGGCTTCAAGTTTGTATGTCAAAATATTTCCTCTAGTTGTGTTGAACAAATGGGGTAGTGTGACATGGAGAAGTGGAAGTAATTATATACTTGCACATAAATAATAGGTTATCTCATTGACAATTATTTGTGTATTGTTTGCTATGGCTTTTGTCTAACATAATTGTAGAGGTATAATTTAGATTAAAATAGATTATTAGTTAATTTAAGGCTGAACTAGTATATTAATTCATCACTTAATATTGCACTCTGAAAAGTGCAACTTTAATTGAAACAATGTTGAGTAAATTGGTTGTAGTGGGAAAATCTGATGTAAAATCTGTAGTTAGGTTCTATAGGATTTCTCACATTAGAAAATAAAATACTGTACGTTCCTAAATTTCTGTATTTGTAAATGAAACAATATTTTAAAGAAAATATATTTTAAAATATCAAAGAAATATAATAACCCTTCCTACTTACATCCTGCTTCCCTCTCCTACACCTTGCTAAGAGAGGGGAGCATTGAGCAGGAGGGTCACAAGAGAGGAGCAGCAAGTAGGAATTGCAGGAAATGAGACCATGATGAAATAGAAGAGGTGGCGATGGGGCCAGTCAGGGATATCGAGTGATCAATCCAAAATGGTGCTGATTGGGTCACATAATATAATATTGGCCTCATACTGAAACGGGTATCTCAATGCTATGTGTACGTACCAATCCTAATATGTCCATGGCATTGAAGTGGAATTATTTACAATTGAATGCGATTGTAAATAAGAACTAGGAGCAGAAATAGACAATTCAGCCCTTCAAGCTTGCCCTGCCATTCAATATGATCACGGCTGGCCTCAGCTCCACTTTCTGCCTTGTTCCCCATAACCCTTCATCCCACTATTTATTAAAAACTTATCTATCTCCTCAAATTTGTTCAGTGTTCTGGTATCCATTGTAGTTTGGTATAGTGAATTCCACAGATTCACGACCCTTTAAATGACCCTTTAATTTCTCAATTCTGTTTTAAAACTGCCATCCCTTAGGCTAAAACTATGGCCTCCTTCCAGAATGCCCAACAAGGAGAAACATCTGCTCTGTTTTATCCTATCAATTCCCTTATGGATCTTATATACCCCCATTAGATCTCCTCTCATTCTTCCAAACTACATAAAGCATAGACTTAAACTGCTCACTTTCTCTTCATAAGACAAGTCCTTCATCCATGGAATCAACCTGTTGAATCTTTCCTGAACCACTTCTAATGCATGCCTTCCAGTAAGGGGCCAGAAATGTGTGCAGTACTCCAGATGTGGTCTCACTGCTGTCCTACACAATTACAACAGCATTTCTCAACTTTTGTTTTCTATTCTATTAGCAATGAAAATTCCATTTTTTTCCTTATTATCTGCTGCACCTGCAAACTAATTTTCTGCAATTTATGCAGAAGGACACTCAGATTTCTCTGCACCAAAACTTTGCTCTATTTAGCTATTTAGATTTAGCCTTTTATTCCTCTGACCAAAAATGTATCATCTCACATTTATCCACACTAAGTTCCATCTGTCATATTTTGGTCCACTCACTCATCTAACACATCCATATCCATTTGTAAATTTCTTAGTACCTCATTGCAACTTCCTTTCCCATGTATTTTAGTGTCATTTGTAAATTTGGTGATAGTACGTTCTATCTCTGCATCCATGTCATTAACATAGATTCTAAATAGTTGGAGCCTGAGGATCAAATCATGTGACACCGCTTTACTTACAGATTGCCAATCAGGAAAAGACCCATTTATCCCCATTTTCTGTTGGTTAACCAATCCTCTATCTAAGCTAATACATTACTGAAAGCCCCATGGGATTTTACTCTGTATATTAATCTTTTGTGCAGCACTGTATCAAATGCCTTCTGGAAGTCCAGATAAATTGAATCTACAGCATCTCCATTATTCACTTTGCCTGTTATGTCTTCAAAGAACTGTAGTAAATTAGTCATCACAATTTACCCTTCATAAAACCATGCTGACTGTGATAAATTGTGTTTTGACTTCCAAATATCTCATTACCACCTGCTAAATAATGAATTCCAACAATTTTCCAACTACAGATGTTAAACTAACTGGACTATATATAGTTCTTTACTTCCTACCTGTCTCCCTTTTTGAACATTACGTGGTATACTATGGCTGTTTTAGCTGCGTCCACCTTTGCTCAATGGTTACATACTCACTTCCAAGTCAGAAGATCATGAGTTTATACCCATCCCTGAGACTTGAGAAAGTAATCTTGACCCACTGCAATACTGAGGGAATATTGCAGTGGTGGAGGTGTATAACGAAAGCTCTGTCTGCCTCCTTACATTAGTATAAAAGATCCAATGATGTTATGTCAAGGAAGAACAATGAAGTTCTCCCAATGTCCTGTCCAATTTCTTTTCATTCTTCCTATCTTTTGTTCTTTATTTTTGGAGGGGAGACAAACCTGTTCATCTAAATACCACTTATACAGAATAATAAACAAAACTCAGCAGGGTGTACATTTTAGTTTTTTTCTTTTTGGAATTTAAAGGACATTTCAAATATTTACAATGAAGCTATGTAAAACTTGCACCTGAAAATCGGATTTGCTATCCCAGAATTTCCATCTGTAGTGATTGTCCAATGTCTTGCCAGTGAGAGCTGGCATGTGTTCTGAAAATCCCCAAATTATTACTAAGTAAAGTAAATCAATCCCTTCCCATCAATTTGAAGCAATTGCTACTGGCTTAACCTTGTTGCACTGGCAATCCACTCCACTCTTACAAATGATCTCATTGCCTGGCAGTTTGAGACAAAGTCTGAACCTGTTTGCTCGGGCAGACTTTGTTAATGTTATGCTTTGCTGTAGTTTAGGGATAATAATTCTAACGTCATTATCTTTTGCACAGGAAGTCATTAGCTTTGGCACCAGTTCAGCCATCACCCCTTGCTGGTACCCAGATCCAAGTTCAGGTCCCAAATGTTTTGATTATATCTTTTCCATAAACTTTTGCTGACTCATTGACAGGTGACCGTGTTCTTTCTGTGAATGGAATCTGTCTAGAGGGTGCGACTCATAAACAGGCCGTGGAGACTCTAAGGAGCACAGGACAAGTATGTATATCCACTATCTCAGAGATTTCTAATCTGTGATTGTAATCAGAAAAGATAAGGTAAACACACCAGGTTATTAGGCACTGTCTGGCTTTGTGGTCTGCTTGCAGCTTTATTTTCCTCATGGTATGGACAATCATTAGGACAAACTCATTTAAATGATAAAATTGTGTGTTCCCATTTGTAGTGGGAAGGGAGTGCTAGATGAGCATCTGGTGAAGAAACTTGCAAAATAAATGAATATTGATGAAATTATTATGCAGAACACTGATGTTTTCACGTGACTGGAACCATTGTCTAATGTTAATTGATCTTTGCAGGTATTATCTCTACTTACTGCCTTGCTTGGGGAAAATTGTGCATATTCTGTTTGAAGGGTTGGGAATTTTGGATTTAAATCACCTTTCCTCATTCTGTACTTTATATTTACATTAATCGCTGATATAAATTTCAAAAAAAAATTCTTCTGCACATTAGCAATTTAACTTGTATTCTTTCACCACATGTGGGCATCGCTGACTAGCCAACATTTGTTGCCCACCTCTAATCGCCCTTGAAAAGGTGACGAGCTGCCACCTTAAATCATTGCAGTCCATATGGTATAGATACAGTGCTAGTATGAAGTGAATTGTAAGACTTGTCAGCACAAATTCTGATTATATTTTGTTGTCTTTCTTTCTTGTGTGTCATGCTTTAAGTCACTATTCAATCACAGTCTGAGATGTGAAAGCTTGTTTTAAAGTCCTTACTTAGTGACTTTGCAAAGTTCCTTGTCTCTTTGAACATTTTGCATTGTGTTCCAATGCAATAGAATATTTGGGCCTGAACTTCCATGAAATGACAATCAAGATCAGATTGCCACTCTGCTGATTTGATTTGATTTATTATTGTCACATGCACTAGAAAAGAGTGAAAAGTATTGTTTCTTGCATGCATTACAGGCAAAGTAATATTGGACACAGAAAGGAAAGAGAGAATGCAGAATGTAATGTTACAGTCATAGCTTGGCTGTAGAGAAAGATCGAATTAATATCAGAGAGGTCCATTCAAAAGTTAGTAGCAGAGAAAAAGCTGTTCATTTGTGGGATGTGGGCGTCGCAGGCTGAGTAGCATTTATTGCTTATCCCTAGTTGTTTGAGGTTAGTTGAGAGTAGTGGGTCTGGGGTTGCATGTAGGCCAGAGTGGTAAGGACGGCATATTTCCTTTCCTAAAGGACATTAGTGAACTGGTCAGTGTGCGTTCTCAGACTTTTGTATCTTTTTCTAGACGGAACAAGGTGGAAGAGAGAATGTCCAAGGTGTGTCGAGTCCTTGATTATGCTGATTTTTTTTTTTGAGGCAACAAGTAGTGTTGACAAGTCATGGATGGGAGGCTGGTTTGCATGGTAGACTGGGCTTTGTTCATTTATAGTTTGCAGCTTTAAGCAAAGGAGAAGCTACACCAAGCTGTGATATAACCAGAAAGAATGTTTTCTATGGTGCATCTGTAAAAGTTGGTGAGAGTCGTAGCCAAATTTTCTTAGCCTGAGAAAGCAGGGGCATTGGTGGTCTTTCTTAATTATAGTGTCAGCGTGGAGGGACCAGGACGGATTGGTGATCTGGACACCTAAAAACTTGTAGCTCTTGACCACTTCCACTTTGTCCTCTGATTTCCTGTGTCAAAATCTAGGCAATCCTTTCTCATCTGATTTTCTGACTCAGGTTGGGTGAGAAATTTGTATGCAGTGCTCTCCTGTTGCTTTCAGTCGAGGGCTGCACAGTTAGACATAAGGATAGTGTTCCCAGCTATAAATTGGGTAGCTTTAAAGGTTCAGCTATTTCCAAGCCAGGAGCAAAGGTTAATCAGGAAGATAGTTAGAATTTGGACCATCCCCAGGGGATTTAAGCCAGTGATGAGATAGGTTTGTATAGTTAGTTGATAAGATTGAAGGAAGGGGGTCTGTTGAAGAAGTGCAGTCATCTGGGGTTAGTCAGTTAGATGGTGGTTAGTGGGAATAGAAGTGTGGTGGTCAGTGTCGTTCATCAGATGGTTGATGGGGTGTAGGAGTGGAGATTGGGTCATCATTCACTGGGGTCAGGTGGTCATTCGGGGTGGGGTAGAATGGTCAGTGGGAAGATGGCATCGTCAATGTTGGGGTGTGTATGTTGGGGATCAAGTAGTCAGTGGTAGTGCCAATCAAGTTTGATCGAATGGCAAGTTAGGTGGTCAGTGGAGGTATATGTTGTGGTGAACATTTGTTGGGTGGGGTTGGAGTATGAGGTAATGACAGTCAAGGGCTGGGGTTGAGTGGTCAATGGAATCTTTCTTGCCAGGGGGACACATTCGGCAGAGTTCCCTAGTGGATCAGGCAGGGTCCTGTGCAGATTGGGATGAACTAGTGGGGGATTGGGAGGTAATCAGCAGTCCCATTAGAATGTGGGCAGTCATGGGTGTCCTTTGAGTTCGTGGGTGTAGTGAGGAGGTGGGAACTGGGCAGAGGTCCTGTATGGTGTCCAGGGAGTTAATACAACAGTTACCAGAAGCTATAAGTAGTCGTACTACTACTAGTCTTTCCTGAGTAACTTGCTGTAAGATGTTAGAACCATTTGAGGTTTGCAATTTAAATCACATTTCTGGGTACTTCGCAGTACACCATGTCAGAAGTTTGATCATCTCAGCCATTTGAAGAACCTGGCAACACCCTAGGATGGGGGGATTGGGAGTGTTTCCCCAGTGCACTTTTGGGTATCTTGCAGATGCACTTCTCTGGACAAAGAATAATACAGCACAGGAAACAGGCCTTTCGACCCTGCCCCCCTCACCTCCCCCTAAGCCTGTGCCGCTCATGCTTCCAACTAGACTATTCATTTGTATCTCTCCATATCCTTCCACTCCTAGTCTGAAGCACAGAATTCATAGACCAAATTCTAAATTTGCCGAATACATACTACTTACGTTTGTCAAAGTTCATATATTTCCAACTGTTTAAAAGAAATTAACATTACTGATCGTTTGTAAAGTGACTTAGGCACAAAGTGAAGATAGAAGCAAACCCTTTACCGGAGAGAATGACAAAATTTCAAACACTTCGGTTGTTTTGTTATGGGAAGACTCGCTGCATACATGAGTGCATTGTATATTAAATGTTAAGTCACAAATGTATGAAGCAAATTCTTCTTTCCAGGTTGTTCATCTGTTATTAGAGAAGGGGCAGCTTCCTGCAGCCAGTGTTCATGCTCCTGTCACTCCGCAGTGCACACCTCCATGTGCAGCCAATCAAAGTGCACCTTGTGAATCATCTGACAAAAAAGAACTAAGCTCAAAACCCACGCCATCAACTGCCAAAGATTATACTTCTGACAATGACGGTAAGAAACTGGGATGTTTAAAATTGTTGAGACGTAGCATTTGCAAACATAGCTGATGATTCAGCTTTTTAAGGCAAAGAGCAATTAAATTAAAAAGGCAATAATGATCTCTGATTTCTTCCCAAGCAGAAGCAGAACACAGCATGCATGACAGATATCCGTTGATAACACAAATGAAAACCAGGCTGAATATAGAAAGCTCAGAGGGAAAGTGAAAAAAGTAATGAGAAGCAGAGGAACAGGTCTTTGGGTCTTCCAAGCCTTTGTCGATCATGATGCCCTAATTAAAGAAAAAAACCTTCTGCCCTTACTCGATCTGTATCCCTCTATTCCCTCCCTATTCATATACCCATCCAGATGCCTCTTAAATGTTGCTAATATGCCTGCTTCTATACCATCTTTGGTAGTGCATTCCAGGTACCCATCATGCTCTGCATGGAAATATTCTCTGCACATCTCCCTTAAACTTTCCCCCTCTTAACATGAACCTGTGCCCCCTTGAAATTGACACTTCTACCCTTGGAAAAAGCCTCTGACTGTCCACCACATCTATGCCTCTCATAATTTCGTAGACTTTTATCAGGTCCTCCCACAGCCACTGTCTTTCCGATGAAAATAACCTTCCTCATAATGAAAACCCTTGATCAGGCAACATCCTGATGAACCTTCTTTGCACTCTCTCCAAAGCTTCCACATCCTTCTGGTAGTGTGGTGACCAAAACTATGCGCAATACTCCAAATGTGGCCGAACCAAAGTTTTATATTGCTACCACGTGATTTCCCAACTCTTGTATTCAATGCCCTGGCTGATGAAAGCAAGCATGCCATCTGCTTTCCTAATCACCTTGGCTACTATGTTGTCACTTTTGGGGAACCATGAATCTGCATGCCCAGACCCCTTTATGTTAATGTTCCCAAGAATTCTGCCATTTACAGTAAAATTCACGAACAATTTGATCCTCCTAAATACATCACTGCACGTTTGTCCAGACTGACCTCCATCTGCCATTTCTATGCTCAAGTCTCCAATCTGTCTCTATCCTCTTGTATCCCCTGACAATCCCCAGTATTATCAGCAACTCAACCAATCCCTTCTACATTTCCCTTCAGATCATTTATGTATACTGCAAACATCAATAGGTCCTAGACCTCATTCCCTGAGAAATGCCATTGCTTTCAGATCACCATTCTGAAAAATATCCTTCCACTGCTACTCTGTTTCCTATAACCAAAAGAAGTCTCACAACAGCAGTTTAAAGTCCAACAGATTTATTTGTAGCAAATGCACAAGCTTTCGGAACAGGCTGTCCCTTCATCAAGTGGGTGGGAGTTCTGATCACGAACAGGGCACAAAGACACAAACTCAATTTACATGAATAATGATTGGAATGTGAGTCTTTATTGCCTATAACCAAGCCAGTTGTGTACCCATCTAGCCAGCCAACCCTGAATCCCATGTGATTATAGTTTTTGTATTCACCTACCATGTGGCACCTTTTAAAGTCCATATAAACTATATCCATAGCCCTTGCTTCATCAATTATCTTTGTCACCTCTTCAAAAAACTCAATCAAGATGATGAGACATAACCTTCTCTGTATAAAACCACGCTGCCTGTCACCAACTAGTCCATTTTTTTCCAAATGTGCACATATTCTGTCCCTCAGTATCTTCTCAAAGCTTTCCCACCACTGACATTAGGCTCACTGGTCTACAAATTCCTGGATTATCCTTGCTTCCTTTCTTTAGCAATTCTCCAATCTTCTGAAATCACACCTGTGGTCAAAGTGAATGTAAAGGAATATGTTAAGGCCCCAGCTATTTATTCCCTCGCCTCCAGAGTAACCTGGGATAGATCCCATCCAGCCCCAGTAATTTGTCTACCTTAATGCATTGCCTCTTTTGATATCTTGACATTTTCTAGAACATTCACATACTTATGCTTGACCTCAACTTCTATCATGTCCTCCTTCTTGGTGAATATTGATGCAAAGTACTCATCGAGGATCTCACCGCTTCCTATGGCTCCATGCGTAATTTCCCTCCATTGTCCTTGAGTGGGCCTACTCATTCTCTTGCTACCTTCTTATTCCTGATGTAAAGGTGATATGGTGGTACAGTGGTCAGCATTGCTGCTTCACAGTGCCAGATACCTGGGTTTGATTCCACCTTGAATCGCTGTCTGTTTGGAGTTTGCACATTCTCCCCATGTCAGCATGGGTTTCCTCCCATGGTCCAAAGATGTACAGGTTAGGTTGATTGGCCACGCTAAATTAGTCTCAGGGAGATTAGCAGGGAACGTATGTGGGGTTGCATAGATAGGGCTATCCCCCCCTCAACAGTAACCAGAACAATATACTTTTTGAGAGGGGGCGAATAGCTACAGGAGATTACTGCCTTACTTGTCTGTCTCTCCTGGTGTTCACCAATCTACCCCAGGGTGTCTGGATTTTGGTTGACCACCTCCCTGATGCTAGTGTCTATCACTCAGTCTGCCTCCTATATGCTCTGCAGTGTGTCCAGCTGATGTTCCAACTGAACTACGCTGCCTGTGAGGAGTTGCAGCTGATCAGACATAGTTACCAGGGACACTAGAAAGCTCCCTGATCTCCCACATCTGGCGGGAGGAGCATATCTCTGTCCTAACTGCCATCTATGCCCTCACAATGCCTTTTGTTTTTGGTTAGAGGAGAAGGAGGTCGGCTGCTCCCAGAATCGTCCTCTACCTTCTCCTGCTTGTCACTGGAGAGGTTCTTCATCTACCCACAGTACAGTCGAGGTGACTGAGTTGACATCTTCCAGAATTATCCTCTACTAGAATAAATACAGGAATCATAAAAGGATAGTAAAAGGGGGGTGGGTTTATTAGAAGGTAAAAAGAAGGTTTGTGCGTGGCTGAGTATTAAATGTGCACTTCATATCTGTCTTTACAGAGGAAGAAGATTGTATTTATGTTGTAGACCAGAAATTCCCTCTAATTTCCCCATATCATGGTATTTTGGACAGAGGCAGTATGAAGTTGCAGGGCAGGAATGAGATTTCCTTCATATTCTCATCCTGACCTATAATGATTTCACGCTGGGCCAGGCAGAAGCTCAACAGGAAGCCTGCCCTTGCTCAAAATAATGGCCACTTGAGGGCTGCTTACCACCAGTCTCAAGATGTAAGGGTAAATCCATTAAACTCGGTGCTGTAAAAGCTTTAAAAAATGATATCACTATCTTGGACAAGTGTGGAATAACTAAGTAGAGGTAGCATGGATTTGTTAAAAAGCTTTTTAATGTTTAATGAACTTGATGAGACACGCTGACTCCCCCTGAAAACACCTCCAAGTGGAAGTGCCATCATGTTTATATTGTGTATATGGACGTTCATTAAAGTACCACATTGATGATGAAGTTGTTGATGTAATTGTCTTGCTAATAAAATTGAAGTTCATGGAATAAAAGGATAGTAACAACAGGGATATAAAATAGTTCAAGTAAAGAGCTATTTTGGCATCATGAACTAGGCTGGCATTTATTGTCCAGTCCTTAATTGTCCTTGAGAACTGGTAAATGACTATCTTTTGGACAAATGTAGTGTTCCTCTGGGTTTAGTACCAGGACTTTTGCAGTCTGTGATGTACAATTGTGATGATGCTGTGCTGTTTGCTATATTTTGTGTTTAAGGTGAGGTTGCTTTAAGAGGCAGTTGCTCCAAGAGAAGATTTGTTTAGTAAGGATGCAGGTTGATAATTGATTTTAGTTAAAGACTGTTACTTAGTAGAGTTGATGGATTTTTCGTTTATTTAACTCCCCCGGGTTTTTAGAGTGGAATTTTGATTAGGCTGATTGACAGGGATGGAGTTACATGCGTAAGAATTGTATCTTGCTATGTTTATATATTGTTCAGTTGTTAAAAGTTAAGCTAATTTGAAGATAATTCCATTTAATTATGATTAAATTGTGGTGTTAAATTTTATTTTGATAAAAGGACCTTGGTTTGTCAGTAGAATTATGCCTGGAGTGAAACACCCTGTCCCCACATTAATGCCAAAATAGTTGGGGTCTAGTCTGACTTCATACTATATCTTGGGGTTTCTGATCTGGTATCCAAACACAATAATGAGTTGACATGGGAGGTCAGGACACAATTTCAAAATTTTCATTTGGCATGTAATTTGAAAATGTGATAAATAGTGAGAAGATGGTAGAATGTTTGGATAAATGGGAGTTGAAATTCAATGCACAAACATGTAAGGTGATGCATTGTGGAAGGAAGAACAAGGAGACAATTCAAGCTTAATGGTGCCATTTTAAAGTAAATGCAAGAACACATAGACCAGAGACTGTGTGCACAATGGCAGGCTAATCAAAGCAGCTAATGAAAGCATTTATAATTCTGGGTTTTATAACTAAAATTGTAGAGTGCAAAAGCCAGGAAATTTCACTAAACTCTGAAATAATTCACCTGCTCGGCCCTGCTGGTGGGACAATTCTCAACACTACACTTTAGGAAGGAGATGAAGGATTCAGAAGAAATACAGAAAACTTTTATTTAAATATTTCTTGATGCTGAGGCATTCATTATATTTAGAGCAAAGAAGATTTGACAGTTGTGTGAAATCATGAAAGATGTAACATATATGAGGGGGACCTGTTTCCCATGGCTGAAGGGTCAATCATCAGAGCCAACAGATATATGATGATTGGCAAAAGCAGTAGATACAACATGAAGGGGAAATTTTGCACATTGGTTGTTTAGAATTTGGAATAATTGAATTGAAGGTGCAGGTGCAAATGTAACCTTCTAAAGGTACTTGGATAAATAGCTGAAGTGAAACAATTGCAGTGATGTGGGGAAATAATAGAGGAATTGAACTAGATGAATTGTTGCTCAAAAGAATTGGTGCAGACTTGATGGCAGAATGATCTCCTGTTCTCTATTGTTCTTTAATTCTGTGAATATAGTTCAGCCCTTTTAGAGTGCAGATTTACCCTGTGAACTAATTTTTCAAATCCATTACAAATAAAAATTTACTTTCCATCCATCTTTTGCAGGTAACATATTTAAAGTGAAGTTAATAAAAAACTCCTCCGGACTGGGTTTTAGTTTTGCTGAAAGCAGTGACTTGGATCCTGAATGCTGTGAAAATGTGGTAAAAATAAAGAAACTGTTTCCTGGACAACCAGCAGCAGAATGTGGGAAGATTAATGTTGGGGATATCATACTGCAAGTGAATGATGTTCCTTTGAAAGGGCTGTCAAAGCAGGTATGTTAAAATTGGAAATAATTTCAGTCAGATATTATATAAACAGATAAATTTGTGAATAATGTCAATAATTTAATACTATTCGGGTGTGTTTTCAATAGAGAAGTGAAAGTATCTAATTTATAAACTGATGATGTGGAATTTACCTGGATACAAAAATCAGTGAAAAATGTGGGAACAGAAGCAAAACTTGACAATTTAATTTTATAATTGAAAGCATTATCATGCTGGTGTCATTTGCATTAAAGTAGGGTGTAGTTTATAATATGTATTTTATGATATCTGGTTAATGGAATTCATCACTTTTACATGGTATTGCAGTGAAAGTGCGACAAAAGCGTTTCATTAAACCCGCTGACAAAGGTGGCACTGTTGTTGTTCATCGAACTTCACTGAGGCTGCATTCTAGGGCCTGAATTTGTCACCCTTTGGGTTTGCGCACTCGATAGGCCTGGATACGGTGGACCCCAGATTACAATTTCACGCTGGCTGGCCAATTAACATCGATCCAATATGAGGTGTGCTCTGTGAAAGGCTGAGTACTGCCCAGGAGGGCAGGAAGAGGGTGGGCGCCAAAGAAAAGGGAGGTTGCAAGCCAGTGTTTCTAATGTACTGCCTCACGGGAACAGCCAGTGAGGAGCTGTCTCAAGGTGCTGCTGACATGTGAAAATAAACATCTACGTCAAAACTATGTCACCAGTGTCTGAGCAGGACAAACATAGACAGACTCCAATCCCCAGACACATTTTGTTAATTTTATTTGAGCCACCTTTTCATCCCACCCTGGATCAAGGTTGCAGCTACAATGAAAATGTAAAGACTGCCTGACCGGACACTTCACCCACTAATCATAAAGGCAGACAGGCCATGTAAGTTGTGTTGAATTGACCTCTTAATGGGCTGAATAGCCAGCTTGATTTTCAATATGCATGTTTCTGAAATCTCACACATGCCCATCAACTAAAATATTGCATTGGTGTGTGATAATAGGGATGATGTGTGCCTGGTTTCTTCGTGATTTTACATGCTTCCAGATTGGGCACACATTCGCCCATTCAATGTAAAATTCTGGCCCAATTCTCTGACGTTGCCACCTACCTCCCCATGGACTGTAACCTGAATGTCACACGATGTTTTACAGACCACATTTCTGCAGCATTCAAGATCAATGTTGTTGACTTTAGTAAAGCTAAGACCTAAATCAGAAAACTTTTTTTTTAAACTCAGCTGAAATTAATTATCTCCTCTGGAAACTTTCCCATCCTACTGCGCACTTCCAAGTTTGTAGACAAGACCAACCCCTCGCAACCTACTTCTACTTGCTTCCCAACCTGCAAATAGAACTTTCTGATAAACCCATGTTTTCAGTGTTTTTTGCCACATTGAACTTATTTCTTCTCACTTCTGCCGCTCCTTGTCCATTCTTTTCCAATCTACATTCAGTACTTTTCTGATGCCATCACTACATTAGTAGCATGTTTCCTGACCCTAACTACCTCTTTTTCACCATAGGAATTCAATTCTTTATATACACTGCAGAGAACAACTCCACATTGAGTAACCACCTTATGAACATTTCTATTCAGCCTGTAAATGTATTCCTGAACTTCTAGTTATTTTATTTCTTAATTATGTGTCCCACTTGCAATCTTACCCGTCTGTCTTGATCTCTTCTGCTGCTTCATTGAAGCTCAACACATAGACATAGAAAATCATTTCAATTTTCTATTAGATATTTTCCCAGCCCTCATCAGTCCTCTATTCCAGCCCTACGTACACTTCCTGTTGTCAAGCCACAGAAGTGGCCAGTCACAAAGCTTTAGTTCTGATCTGGCCAAAACCAGCAATATCACCATCCTTCATCAATAGCAGCTGTTATTTCAAAATTATTCTAAAGGTTAAAGATCACACAGGGTGAACTTCCACATGTATGACAATTGCACCCAGCTCTCATCACCATTTCTATTTACCATTCAACTGCATTCACACTGCCAGATATTTTATCTGATATCAAGCTTTCCACCACTGAAATCTTCCATGACTTTTTCCCTTCCAGACAACTATTCTAGTACTTTCCATATTTAAACTTCAAAATGTCTGAAACTCAAGCTTGTATTATATCCTACAGTAACTCCTATTCATCTGCCATTCAAATTCCCACAAGTATATATGGTCTCCTCATCCCTGATTAGGTTGAGTAAAAAATCTTGTAAATCACCTCATGATGTCTTATGTCTGGAAGCTCCTCGAATGTGATGAGCCTTTCCAAGCACTCCTTATTCCCATTGCCTTAATTGCCTTTCTAGAGTTCACTTCCAGGAATTCTGTACCTTTTTTCTTATATTTCAGTTATCCTTTCAAACCCATGTTTTCATCAAGGTTTACATCACCACTATTCCTGGTTTAGCATCCAGTTCCATTTCTTATGCCCATCTGTAAAATGCCATTAGACATCCCTCCTGTTAAATGTGCTGTGCAAACGTAAATTGTGTCACTAATGTATTCTATCTTCTGCTGCAAGTAGAACCTCTATTTTAACAGTGTCCCTGGTTCAAAGATAGCAAAAGTAGCTTTTTTTAAAAAAAATTCCCTTCAAATATTGATTGGTAATCTAAACAGGAAATGTATATCTCTAAGATGAAACAAGTTATAATTGATCAGTTTTTAGTTGTGTATTGTAGTAATGTCATTCTCTGTTCTTTTAAAAGAAAATACGATTCATGGGAGAAAATGAATGACTGCAGTATAATGACTGGATTCTGATGATTAGAAATGCATCTAATTTTTCTAAGAGTAGGCCCATAACTTCTATATCGAGTTCTGGAGTGTATAAATGCTTATATTGAAGACTTAACGTGCATGTTATGTTTGTACTTGTGTGTCTGATCCAAGATTATTAGTAGCACAGGCATTGTGTCATTTTATGTGGTCAGATCCAGTAAGTTCCTAATCTCTGGAATAATTGCGAGAGGGCAAGAAGAAATCCATGTAAAGCTGGGGGAAGCTTAAAACATGGTCTAATTTGAAGGTTTAAGCTTAAGAGGGTTTGTGATACTATTCTTTTCCATTGGGATGAAAGTCTCTGTCACTTAGTTGCTAATTAGATCCAAGAGATCTTGGAGAAATTGATTTAGCTGGAAAACATATACTCTGTAGAATACAACCTGTTCAAGGTACTCTTGAAGCTAACTTGTATTATTATGGCAGGATAATGGAACATTAACATTTCTCATCTTGATGATCATAAATTTGGTCCTATTGATTTTAATGTTTTCCTCTTTCTGCAGGAAATTGTATCTGTTCTCAGACGGACATCTCAAGAGGTCACTCTATTACTTTGCAGGTCTGAATCTGGTGTGTCACCAGATATTGATTCACCTTTGGTGAGTTCCACTGTTAGAGCTTCATGATTGTCAAGTGGAGAATTGATCATCCAGAGCTCTACTGCCCAGATCCTATTCAGTATACAGTCCTGCTCACTACCATTCCTATTCTCATTGATTTTCATTGCTTCATTTGCATTTCAAATTCAAAATTAAATTGATTTTTGGCTTCTCCTCTTCTTATAATGTAAGCTCCAAACTCTACAACCCTGACTCTCACCGCACAATGACCTAAAAACTTGGCATTCCTTTGTCTCTGACTTCTTGTACGCCTCCAGCCTTTGTCTCACCATTTGTGTCTGTGCTTCGGCTGTCTAGGTCCCAACTCTAGAGTTCCCTCCCTAAATTTGTGTGGTTTGCTTCCTTTAAGGCCTGCCTTAAAGCATAAATTTTAAGCGAAACTTCCTAATATCTCCTTTGGCTCAACATCCATTTTTGACTGATTTAAGCTTCAGTGATGCACCTTGGGAAGATTTTCTGTATGAGCATGAAGGTGTTCCTTCACACAGTGCCCCCCAACCCCAATTGAAGGAGCTGACCCTAACTCCCAATCTCCCTCAGACTTCAATTTCCCCAATGATTCTTCAATCTGAACCATTTATGGGGGACTGCAACCGTGGCAAGCAGTGTCTCAATATTGCAATCCTGTGTAAGCTTTAAATATTTGGACCTTATAAATACGTTTCAACTTTCACGTTGAGGTAAAAGCAAAATACTGTGGATACTGGAAAACTGAAGTAAAATAGAAAATGCTAGATAAACGCTGACAGGATCTGAGGAGAAAAGCAGAGTTAACATTTTGAGTCCAAAGGACCCTTCTACAAAATTGAAGAAAGGTAGAAATGTAAGAAATTATATAGCAGGAGAGGTAATGGAGGCAGAATAGAAGGATAGACATAAATCAGGGCAAAGGACAGATTGGCAAAGGTATCATGCACATAAGGCAAAAGGAATTGTTAGTGGTGTCATTAAGGGATGATATCTGCCAAAAGATAAGATGAAAGGATATGTTAATGGGAGCAAAACTGAAGAAGGGACATGTGGCAATGTGGAGGATAGGTGGACTTATGTTGAGTCAGACTGAGGGAACTGACCCAACAAACAACATAACTACAAAAGGAGGGGATCGAGATGGAGTGGAAAAGTCACACTCTTAAGTTGTTGAACTTAGCGTTGATTCCAGGAGGCTGTAATGTGCCTAATTGTAAGATGAGGTGTTGTTCTTTCAGTTTGTGTTGGGTATCACTGGAGCATTGCAGCAGGCCAAGGATGGATATGTGGTGTGGAAACAAGATGTTAAGTTGTAATGCAAAACAACTGGAAGGTTGGGGTCAAGCTTTCATGCTTATTTAATAGTTAAAATTAAGTAACTTATTAGACTTTGATTCCTTTTGGAGATCAGCGTAGAATATATACAACAAACAGTATATTGATTTCACAACTTTGCTTGTGCCTGGAAAAAAATAATTTTGCTATCAGACCCATTAGCATTTATTACTTTAAACTATCTTTTAAAAAGGATATACCATTCAAATCTTTTCAGCCTAATGAAAAAACCCAATTTAGAAAGTCCAGCGCATGTTTCTGCATGCTTCATAGTTTCTTTGTAGTACTGACTCATTGCTAACCACAGAGCAGTTCAAAAGGCTTTACAGTTCACAAGTGGTTTGTGCTTCATTTATATGGCAATTTCAAAGGGATTACATTCAGTTTAATGAGGAATAATAGTCTTGCTAAGTTTTATTTGGAAGCCTTGTGCTAAACATGGAATTGTACTTGCTTTGTGAACATTGTGCTTCACTGCTGAACATCAGCTTTTCATTGCTCCAACATGCAATTCATTGAAACAATGATATTCAGGTTGTGCTTGAGATAGGATTCCATTTTAATGAACTGTTTTGCTTGCCTAGGCTTTTGGCATGACAGTGCTCGCCTCAGCAGTACCACACAATGTTCAATTAAAATAGAATATTTTTTTCTTTTTTTGTTAAAGGTTAGAAATTAACAAAGTAATGAAAATCATCAGAATTAGAAAGGAAGAAAAATGGGGAAAAGACAAAAGGGCATGAAAAGCAGGAATAGACTGAAACAATACCCAATTCAGTCAGTCCAACTTGAATGCAACTTCCCTACCTCAACTTCTCTGTATCTAACTCTGGGAATAGGCTTCAATTAATATGCATTATCAACTCAATGACTCCCGTAGCTACCTCCACTAGACCCTGATACTCTGATTCCTGTAAGGACTTCATTTTATCCTCCAGTTTCTCTTGCTTCCATCAATGATGATGCACCCTTCCATTCCATTTTCTCTCAATCAAATCTTTCTCCCCAGAATGTTTGGTAGAGTGCTCAGCCATGACTGTCCCATTTCTATACAAATGCTCTCACTTCTCTTCTCTCACTCTGCCCACCTACCAGAATTACAATAGAGTTTCTCTTGTCCTCACCTCCCACCCACCAGCTTCCTTATGCAGTGGATCATTCTTCATCCCACCATGTCCAACTTAATGTCACTTGCAAACGCATCTACCTACCCCTTCTCTTGCAGCATTCCACAGAGTCCATTCCCTATCCAACCCTCTGATCCACTTCTCAATTACCCGCAACATATCCTCTCCCATTCCCACAGCATCTTTCCATGTAAGCGCATAAGATGCAACTTTCTGAACTACTGTTCCAGTGGAACTTAAGGAACATCTCTTGATTGAGTGTTTTACAACCTTCTAGTCTTAATATTGCATTCAACAATTTCAATTAATTACCTTGCCCTCATTTTGGCTCTTTGGTTTGGTTTTACTTTAGTTTTACTCAATTTTTTGCTTTTGTGTAATATCTGTTCATTATTTTGCAATTCACACCTTCTTTAGATATGTATCCTTTGTTTCTGTTATCATGGCATTATTACCCCCTTTGATCTTGCACCACCTAACTCCTTTAAATATTTAATCTCTCCTGCCTTTCATTCTATCACAAGGGTTTCCTGTTTGTTCTTTTTCTAATCTTTTCCCATTCACTTCCTTAAATCCCATCAAATCCTTAACTTTTCCCAGTTTCAACATAAGGCCATTAATCCAAAGTGTGAACTCTAGTTTCTCTCTCCACAGATGCTTTAAAGTTTCTTTATTAGTCACAAATAAGGCTTATATTAACAGTGCAATGAAGTTACTGTGAAATTCCCCTCGTCACCACACTCCTTCGCCTGTTCGGGTCAATGCACCTAACCAGCACATCTTTCAGCCTCTGGGAGGAAATTGCAGCACTTGGAAGAAACTCACGCAGACACAGGGTAAAGGTGCAGACTCTGCATGGACAGTGAACCAAGCCAGGAATTGAACTGGGTCCCTAGCGCTGTGAGGCAGCAGTACTAACCATTGTGTTACTGCTGTCCTCACCAGGCTGGCTGAGTATTAAAATTTCCAACATCCAGCAACTGCAGTATATTTTTCAATGCAAATTTCTGAGGAGAAATTGGAGTTCCAGACAAACCAGCAGCAGCCAGCACTGTTTCTGTATTAAGTTTTGGCATGCAATCAGTTATCTTCATGAATACATGTGTTCCTAGACCCTGATGTTTACAGGGAATTAGGATGAGTGTGCTGTAGCATGAACAAAATCCAGCAAGGCAGAGTGTTTTATCAGATTTAAGGGTAATTATTCTTTTACTGTTTAATTTCTCATCCAACAGTTGCTATGCTGCTGAGTTGGAGGTCGCAGCCAAGGATCCTTGTAGGGTTGGTCCCTGGTAGTTGAGGGAGGGAGTAAGCAATTGGACCTTGGTAGGGAAGACCTTGGTAGCTGCAATTGGGAGGGAGAGAGCATGAGGGATTGGGGCTGATGGGGGTGGGGGAAAAAGGGAAATAAAATGGCAATTGACAACCATGACAGTAGAAAGAGGGGAGCAACAGTTGACGAAGGGAGAGGCCAAAGGTTTGCCTGGAGGGATCAATTCTGCTCCTCTTGATCTACGAGGAGTGCTGTAAAAGGTATGTACCTTCTTCAAACCACTTCAGTCTCCCTTTTGCTGCCTGATAACTTGGCTGTAAGTAAACTGGGTCTAATGTAAAACTAAGAGAGAAAAGCTGAAAAATTTCAACAGGTCTGGCAGCATCTGTAAGGAAAGAAAAGAATTGATGTTTCGAGGTCAGTTGACCCTTTGTCAAAGCTCAAGTGGCATGGTAGCACAGTGGTTAGCACTGCTGCTTCACAGCTCCAGGGATCTGGGTTCAGTTCCCAGCTTAGGTCACTCTGTGGAGTTTGCACATTCTCCTCGTGGCTGTGTGGGTTTCCTCTGGGTGCTCTGGTTTCCTTCTATAGTCCAAAGATGTGAGGGTTAGGTTGATTGGCCATGCTTAAAGTCTAATGTGATCTGATAAAAAATCAGTTTAATCTGAAATAATGTCCTGGATCATCCAAGCAAGGGCAAATCTGCGTATGTTGAAACTGGGTGTGAAGATTTTCCCAACCTGACACTACTGCACATTTCTTTTGAGATTGTCCAGTCCCCAAAACATGTAGCGTAGCATCTGCTGCAGAATTGCATCGGGCTGTTGTAGAGTCATGGGAACAGAGGATGAACCCCATTTAACACCACTGCCAGCTGTATTCTGTAAAGTTCAGTGCTTTAATGAATGTTAGTGAACGATAGGTAGGAGATGAATGGGTAGTTGAGTGGCAGGTTGGGTTGGAGCTAGTCCGTTCGGGTCAGAGTGTAATTAGATCAGAAGGTGGTTGGGTCAGGATGGGGCTGGTCATGTCACATCAGGAGGAATAGTTGAGTCTAGTGAGAGGATTCTTGGTTTGGTAGTCAGGTAGAGTAGATCGTTGAGTCAGATTGGGGGAAGATAGGTGGGAGCTTGGCATATTGTAATTAGGTTCATATCAGGAGTGGGTAGGTTAGTATCATCTGGGCATATCATAGGATCTGGTCAGGTATTTGAGGAGGTGATTTGGGTGTCATTGTCCACGTATTTAACTCTAACATTTCCTGGTAACTATCAAGATAAGTTTTCTGGATCTGCCGAAGCCTTCAACTCTAGCTTAAAGACTTGCTCACAAGTTCCCAGGCAGCAGAGGAATTGCCCATCAAAAGTTTAGACTTCCTGGCCAATTTCTGTACAAGTCCTGCAGGAGGATGACAGTATCTTCCATTGATCGTCTGGGCTCCGGAGACCAGAAGATTTGGGCCATTCACTCTGTCTCTCCACAGATGTTGCCTGACCTACTGAATAATTCCAACATTTTTTAAAATTTATATTCCAAATTTCGAGCATCCACATTATTTTGTTTTTGCTTCATCAGCAGACTGGAAAGATCTAATGCTTGTAGTTAAGTAGCTTTCTCTACAATTGTATTCATGAAGCATTTGAAATTTTAAGAAGAGAATTTTCTGCAGTAAATGTGCCTTAAATATAATCATGTTGATGGCAAAAATTATCAAGAGAATGCAATCCCTTAAATACAAAATTGTGTAATACATATTGTGCAAAAGTTGAGAAAATGCTTTTAAAAGTGTATCTGTGTTATTTGACTAAAGGGCAGTCTGTGCTTCTTACAGAGTGTAGATGATTCCCAGACCAAAAATAAATATGGATCTAAATTACAACAACAGTGCTTGGACAGCTCACTGATACCTGGAAACTTGAATAACAGCACTGTGGATGAAGATGATGTGGAAGTTGAAAGTGAATTTCAAAATCCAAGATTGAAGTCTCCTTCTCGAAGGGATAGCTATAGTGATAGCTCAAATTGTGGTGATGTTGATAAGCATTCCAGATTGAAAGATGATGCGAGTCACAACAAAGCAATCGCCGTTTGCCAATTATTTGGAGGTTCAATATCTTTCTCTGGCAACCAGTATGAAAGACCATGCAGTGAGGAAGAAACCATCCAAAATATTTACTTTTCTCCACAAAATTCTTCTAAACATGAGCTAATGAACAGGTTTGTTTATTAACATTGAATTCACTATTTATCCTCTCCCAATCATTCTCTCTTTTTCATGTTTTAAATGATCAGTGTATATGATCAAATAAAAAACATCAGAAGTTTAACATTTCTGCGATATAAAGATTAAAATTCCATGCATGAACAGATATAACAACTTCAATTTATGTAACACATTTAATGTGGCAAAAACCCCTCATACATTTCACAAGAACATGATCAAAGAAAAATTCATAGCCAAATCTCTCAGATATTA
This sequence comes from Sphyrna mokarran, assembly GCA_024679065.1. Lineage (NCBI taxonomy): Eukaryota > Metazoa > Chordata > Chondrichthyes > Carcharhiniformes > Carcharhinidae > Sphyrna > Sphyrna mokarran. The sequence continues at coordinate 108,320,175 of JAGIQG010000001.1, read as the reverse complement.
GGATAGATAACCAAGTAATTGGTCAAAAAGTTAATTTTTAAGGTGTGCCCTAAAGAAAGAGAGAGAAATAGGAAGGAGTTGAGATAGGCAATACTCAAACTTAGGGTCTCCAATGGTGGAGCTCTTAAAATCAGGGATACTTAAAAAGCCAAAATTGGGCAATGATTCTTTGTTTCTTTCATTGGGTGTGATTCGCTGACAAGACCAATATTTATTGTCGATCCAAATTGCCCCTGAGAAGGTGATAAGGAGCCATCTTCTTTAACTGCTGCAGCCCATTAAGTGTAGGTACATCTACAGTACTGTTAGGAAGTGTGTTCTGTGTTTTTTAGCCCAGTGGCAATGAAGGAATGGTGATGTTGGTCCAAATCAGCATGATGTGTGGCTTGATCCATCTAGATGGTATAGTCTATTGATTTTGGAAGATACTATTGATAGGAATGTGGCATATTGTTGTAGTGAATCTGTTTGGTACACAGTGCTATCACTTTGTGCAGTGGTGGAGGGAGTGAATATTTAAAGATGGTGGATGGGTAATCAAGTTGTCTTCTTTGTCCTGGATAATGTTGAACTTCTTGAGTATTGTTGGAATTGCAACTACCCAAACCAGCAGAGAATATCCAGCAAACTGTCTTGATTTGTGGCATGTGGATAGTGGACAGGCTATGGGTGTGAGGAGGTGAATTAGTCTCCTGAGAATCCCTAGCCTTTGATGTGTTCTTGGAGCCACAGAATTTAAACAGTTCAAATTCTGGTCAATGGCAACCACACTCGTGTTGAAGATGGGGAATTCGGCAACGATGATGTTATGGAATGTCAGAGAGAAATAGTTAGAATCTGTCTCATTTCAGATGGGCATTGCCTGGCTCTAGTGTGGCTTGGCTATTACTTGCTACTCACCAACCCAAGCTTGAATGTTGTCAGTGGTCACTGACGCATAATTTGATCTGATTTATTGTTGTCACATATATTAATATACAATGAAAAGTATTGTTTCTTGCACACTATATGGACAAAGCATATCTTCATAGAAAAGGAAACAAGAGAATGCGGAATGTAGTGTTACAGTCATAGCTAGGACAGAGAAAGATGTAGAGAAAGATCAACTTAAGGCGAGCTAGGTCCATTCAAAGGTCTGATGGCAGCAGGAAAGAAGCTGTTCTTGAGTCAGTTAGTACGTGATCTCAGACTTTTGTACCTTTTTCCCAACAGGAGAAGGTGGAAGGGATAATGTCCGGTGTGCGTGGGGTCCTTAAATATGCTGGCTGCTTTGCCATGGCAGTGGGAAGTGTAGACAGAGTCAACGGATGGGAGGCTGTTTTGCAAGATAGATTGGGCTATATTCATGACATTTTATAGTTTCTTGCTCTGCCCAAGACCGCAGGAACTATATCAAGCTGTTATACAACCAGAAAGAATGCTTTCTGTGGCGCTTCTGTAAAAGTTGGTGACAGTCATAGCTGACATGCCAAATTTCATTAGTCTTTTGAAAAAGTAGACGGGCTTTCTTAATTTATAGTGTCAGCACAGGGGTACCAGGACATGTTGGTGATCTGGACACAAAGCTTGAAGTTTTCGATCATTTCTACTTCATCCATGTAGATGTAGACAGGGGCATGTTTTCCACTATGCTTCCTGAGTTTATGACAATCTCTTTTTTTTTTTTTGTTGACATTGAGGTAGAGATTATTGTTGTTGCACCAGTTCACTAGATTTCTGTCTCATTCCTGTACTCTGTCTCATTGTTTGAGATTTGACCTGCTACAGTGGTATCGTCAGCAAACTTGGATATTGAGTTGGAAGGGAATTTGGCCATGCGATCATAGATGTATAGGAAGTATATTAAGGGGTTGAGAACGCAGCCTTGTGGGCACCAGTGTTGAGGATGGTCATGGAGGAGGTATTGTTGCCTATCCTTACAGAATGTGGATTAGGAAGTTCAGGATCCAGTTGCAGAAGGAGGAGCTGAGGCCCAGGCCACGGAGTTTGGAAATGAGTTTTGTAGGAATAATAGTGTTGAAGGATGGGCCATAGTCAACAAATAGGAGTCTGACATAAGTGTCTTTATTATCCAGGTGTTCCACGATTGAGTATAGGGCCAGGGAGATACATCTCCTGTGGATCTATTTTGATGGTAGGCAAACTGTAGTGGATGCAGGCATGCATGAAACATGGCATGAATCAATTCCAGCCTCTCAGGAAGCTGGAGTTGATTCATGACATGACGAACCTTTCGAAGCACTTCGTGATGATGGATATGAGAGCCACCAGATGATAGTCATTAAGGCATGCTGTTGGCTTTTCTTTGGTACTGGAATGATAGTTGTCATCTTGAAGCAGATAGGGAGATCAGATTGTTGTAAATAGATATTGAAGATGTCTGTAAATACCGCAGCCAGCTGATATATGCAGGATCTGAGTGCTCGTGTGGGTACCCATCCAGGCCAGTCACTTTCCAAGGGTTGAAAAGCTGCTTTGATGTTGGCAGTAGTGACGTCATACATGTTAATCTGAGACTGCTTCTTGTCTTCAGGACTTATCCAGACAATTTTCCACACTCTTGGGTAAATGTCAGCATTGTAGCTGTCCTGAAGCAACTTGGATATGCACACAGCTAACTCTGGAGCACAAGCCTTCAGTACTATTGTTGGAATGTTGTCAGGCCCAATAGCTTCTGCATATTCCAGATCCTTAGCTGTTTCTTTATTTCACATGTAGTAAATCAAATTGGCTGAAAATTGGCAACTGTGATGCTGGAGATGTTGGGAGGAAGCTAAGATGAATTATTCACTTGGCATTTCTAGCAGACAGTGTTTACAAATTAAGCCTTGCTGAATTTTGCACTGATTTCTGGTTCCTCCATTATTGAGTTGCACCAGTTTGAGTTTGCCATCTCATACCACCCATACCTTTTCTATGTAGCATTGCAAGCTCTGTCAAGTTCTTTTGAGCTTTTGCTATGACACGTCACCTATAAGGGTTGGACCTACATACAATTAATACCCTTGATAACTTTGCAACCAGCATAGTGATGAATGCTTTTCATTTAATTTGTTTTGGATTGAATCCTCGGCCCTGATATAGGGAAAGGGGTCTGGAAACTTTATCTAATCCTTTGTCATAATTTCAGCAAGAGACTTAGAGTCCTCCATGAAGAGGGATAAACAATCATCTCCAGACATTTCTCTCTAAACAGGAACTTGAGAGTGCCCTCATTGAATTTCACCGCAGAAGGCTTTAACCATCTGCTTCATCCTGTCTGTCTGTGTTGTGTAGGATCTTTGATTTGTACGAAGGCGCCCTGGTTTGTTAATGATTTAAGTGTGAAACCAATTCCACTTTGTTCTTTCTTCAGCCTCATTCCATTTAAACTAAAAACAAGCCTAACCTGTACAAATTGCAGTTTTACAGTTTTGCTTTTCTCTCCATGAGTGATTGTACATAGAACATAGACAATACAGCACAAACAGGCCCTTCGGCCCACGAGTTGCTCCGATCACATCTATATCTACCAATCCACAGACCTATCTATAACCCCCTATCCCATTTGTTTCCATATACTCATCCAGAAGTCTTTTAAAAGACCCCAGTGAGTTTGCCTCAACCACTTCCAACGGCAGCTGATTCCATTCACTCATCACCCTCTAAGTGAAAAACTTACCCCTAACATCCACTCTGTATTTGCTTCCCTGCACCTTAAATCTGTGTCCTCTCATAGTGACCATTTCAGTTTGGGGACATAGTCTCTGAGAGTCCACCCTATCTATTCCTCTCAACATTTTATAAACCTCTATCAGGCCGCCTCTCAACCTACGTCTCTCCAGTGAGACGAGTCCCAGCTCCCTCAACCTATCTTCATAAGGCCTGCCTCCCAATCCAGGCAGCATCCTTGTAAATCTCCTCTGCACTCTCTCAATAGCCTCTACATCCTTCCTATAGTAAGGCGACCAGAACTGCACGCAATACTCCAAGTGGGGGTAAATTCACCAGCCAAATCTATGTCTTAATTGAGGTGAATCATCAAATAATTTTTTGATGGTGGTAATGATTCTGCTGAAGGAAGATTAAACCAGAGAACTGAGAGATCTCTAATAACTGAGATTGTTTATATCCACCACAATAAACCTAGAATCATAGAAACTCTATAGTGTGGAAGGAGGCCATTCAGCCCATCAAGTCTTCACCGACAACAGTCTTACCTAGCCCTATCCCTATAACCCCACATATTTACCCGCTAATCCGTCTAACTTACTCATCCCAGGAGACTTAGGGCCAATTTAGCACAGCCAAGGCATCTAACCCACGTATCTTTGGACTGTGGAAGGAAAGCGGAGCATCCAGAGGAAACCGGCGCAGGCACGGAAAGAGTGTGCAAACAGACAATGACCCAAGCCAGGATCGATCCCAAGTCCTTGGAGCTGTGAGGCAGCAGTGCTAACCACTGTGCCATTGCAACTAAAAGTTGGCAGCTTCGGCAATGCAACGTTTCCTCTCTACTTCACCAGGGTCTAAGCCTGGAATATGTGCAGGGATTGAGCCAAAACTTTCCAATTCAAGAATTTTTCAAATGAGATCTTTAACAAAGGTCTCATCTGCCATCCGTACAGTGGGATTTTAAGAAATATAAGAAAGTTCTGTCACTGACCTTGCCAACTGATACCAGTCAACCTATAATCACTGAATCAGCTTATCTCATTGCTATTTGAGGAGTCTTTGTATGAGTTGGCTGCTGTGTTTTTTTAGATTACCATAATGAAAGCTGTGAATTATGCTTAATTAGAGAACTTTGGGGCATTCTAAGGATTGTCGAAGGTGTTATGTAAATGGAAAATCCTTTTCTCTCAAATAAAAGGCAGTGGTGCCACAATAAGCCTACATAGAAGGTGATTAAAGAAGATGGTGATAAAAGAAGCAGGGCATTTATATTCACCAACATGCAGATGCACATAATCCGGGCGCAGTTGATATGTGGAAGGGAACATACAGAACTCTAGGGTGACATGGAGCACTGAGGCTAATTTTATTCTTTGATTTTTATTTTTATGAGTTCGTTACTTATTGGGTAGAAATTGTCAATTATTTTACTGCAGTAACAATAAAGGGCATTATCTGGTGTTGGAAAGGATGTGAAGTCAGATGATATAAACACTTAATGAGTTCATACTTTAGTTATATAATTGGAAGGTTGAATTTCATGCTAATGTATTTAATGATTGGCGATAGGAATTTCTACATACTTGTCACTTCAAAATAAAAAATTAGTTTAATCTAAGCAATTCAAAAAAACAAATCCTGATATGGAACAATGTACCTTTTATTGAAGAAAATTCATTTGTGCTTTAGATTATTAATATAGACTTACCCTGTTTAAGTCTTTATTATCCTACTTATACTTTAGAACACCACCTTCACCAATGCTTCTGGATTTTGAGCCACAACAAGGCTTCGGACTTGAACCTGAGGTTCCTTCTCCCACACCCGTGGATGAGAAATTCATTAGTTCCAGTTCAAGATCAGAAATGGAATCTTCAGTCTCATCAGATAGAATAACCACTCCAGCACCGTATCAGGACACCAAGAACATTGAAATTGAGGAAGAAGCCGAGTTACAGCCAGTAAATATGAATAATTTTTTGGCATTATAAACACTAAACATTTAATCACTAGAAGGGATTAATTTGTGGTTGATTTTTTAGTTACCATTTTGTTGTTTGAATAAAGAATGAAAACTTACTACACCTAAAATTTGCTTACTTGTTTAATTTCAGACCTTTTTATTGTGCAAGGCAGGTTGATCTAGTGAGAATTCTTTTATATAATTCACAGATTTTTTTATCCCTGTGTCAATGATGCTTGCTGTAAAATAATCAGCAATTTTCTTTGCCATAGGAAGTGGAAATGCATGTTACTTTGAAGAAATCAGAAAAGGGGAGTCTGGGATTCACTGTCACAAAAGGGGATGCTAACGTTGGTTGCTACATACATGACATAATCCAGGACCCTGCAAAAAGTGATGGAAGACTAAGACCTGGTGACAGGTTAATAACGGTAAGCCCAATCAAAAAGAAGTAATTGCCCAAAATGTGTATTGACATAATCATGAAGCAAAATAATGTGAAACAAAATAATGTAAACCTGAAATAAAATATAGACAATGCTGGAAATATTTAGCAGATCAGGAGTATCTGTGGAGTGAGAAACACTTAATGTTTGAGGTTTGGGTTTTCATCAAAGTATAACATAATATACTTCAACATCAAAAGACTTCACGTGTAGTTACTTGTTGAAGTCAAAATTGTAATCATGATTACCCCTGTTTTGAATTGACTTGGATTCAGAAACTGCATACAAATCAGTAAAATTTGCACATTATCCCAAAGGGGAGGGACAGGGGAATCAAAGGAAGCAGCATGGAAAGTAAAGAATGAGACTATATATATACATATATATAAAAAAAACAGATTAAATTTAATGCTGATGAGCTAGAGGGGAAAAGTGGGAGATACGTTTACTGTTTGAATGTTCTTGAAATAGCTGAGGAAATAAGTTGATAATAGAGGAGACTTGGTGGATCCAGTTTTCAAGGGGCATCATCATTACAGAGCATGAAATCAACAAAGTCAATAGCCTGTTGAGTCATAAATGAACTAAGATGAGTCAAATAGACACCTAATCTGTAATTATCTTGAATCAAAAGTAATATCTAGTATAAAAGCAGAAAATGCTGAAACAGTCTCAGCAGGTCTTGTAATATATGTGGAGAGATTAAGAAAGGTAATATTTCAAATCCACTGTGGCTCTCCATTAGATATGGGAAATTTTGGACTCGAAACGTTGGGTGGGATTTTCCGACTGTGTGCACCCCAAGACCAGAATTTCCTACCTGAGGTCAACTGACCTTTAAATGATGTGCCAAGTCTTCTGTTCCGCTCGTTACAATTCCCACTGCGGGCAGGACCAGAAAATCTTGCCCCTGAACTCTGGCTGGAATTTTCTGGCCATTCAAGCTAGCAGAATCTTCTGCTTATGTTAATGGCCAACCCTTACAGTAGGTTTCTAAGCGGCAGGGAGATGCATAAAATGGGAAACTCCATTGACAGCAGTAAGACCAGAAGATCCAGCTGCCAATGGTGGGCTGCCTTCACTACAGTAAATCACACCATAAGAGATGTTGGAAACAGACAGCGTCTGTTACTGCCTCCACAGATGCTGCAAGACCTGTTGAGTTTTTCCGGCACTTTTTTTGTTTTTCATCCTTTGTTTTGCTTTTTGTTTTATGTAATTATCTTGTGCCCTGGTAAAACAAGTCTCCATAATTGCATTAAGTGACTAGTCTTTTATCTCTTGTCCCAGTTATTTATTTTCTCTGCTGTACAGAGACTGAACTAGCAGTGTTATGTTGCAACATGGACCCAAGTGTTAAAGTGTGTATTTTTCAAGTAATTTGAAAAGAATGAAAAGCTTAAAGTTTATTTATTGTCACAAGTAGGCTTGCATTAATACTGCAATGAAGTTACTAGTCGCCACATTCTGGTGCCTGTGCAAATACTATGAGGAAAAGTTTAACATAGCCAATACGTGTAACCAGCAAATCTTTGGATTGTGGGAGAAAACTGGAGTATCCAGAGGAAACTCACAACGACACAGGGAGAATGTGCAAACTCCACAAAGACAGTAACCCAAGCCGGGAATCGAACCCAAGTCCCTGGTGCTGTGGGGCAGCAGTGCCATCATGCTGTCCCAACTATTTTGTCAGAGCAAGTCTGTACTGGTAAAATGAAACAAAATGCTTCCAAAAAAATAACATGTCCAATGTCCAAATCCTACAACCAATATACAGTAGAGTTCCTGTACATGGTTGAAATCTGAATGATTAGTGTGTTCATTCTTGGATACCCTATCTGTAAAGTGGCATAGTAGCTTCAATTATTTGGTCAGAGCAAGTCCATACTGATAAAATGCAATAAAACACTTCCCAAAAGACAATAATAGACATTTTTACACAGTTTTTAATGTGCTGTTGGTGTAAAGTATCTCTAAACTAATTACAGTTTAACAATTAATAGGTACTATGTCTCATATTCTCCCTTGTATAACCAAAAGAATTAGATTGCAAATTTAGCTTCGTATGAGCAAAATCTTTTAGACAAAACAAGTTCCAGCACAAACAGACATACAGTAAGCATGCAAATGGGTGTTTAGTTGGATGACTCATTTGGCAGCTGTGTTTTGCACGATAACAGCTTTAGTTTTTTGCTGCTGCTTGTTGTAGGTGAATGGTTTTGACATCACCAGCATGAGCCATACAGAAGCCGTCGACTTTCTTCGATCTATTCCAGATACAGTCACTTTAGCAATTGGACGGATCCTGGAAATACCAGAGTTTCCAGTAATGCCACATATGCTGCCAGATATCGCAGTGATGTGCCATGAGCATGAACTAGGTAAAGCTTTTCAAACAATTCTGCTTGTTGTGTTTGCAATAATAGATAAAGACTTGAACAATGTATATTGTGACCAGGTTTAATTAAGGTACTCTCATTGTTACTAGGACTCTGCTCTTTCTGTGTCAACTGTTAATTGTTCTTGGAATTGAGCCTATTGTAGGCAATGTGTATCACTACTTCCTCATATAAGCTGTTTTGCCATTTAGAATAGTGCCATAAACCTGACTGTCTTGAGTTATTACTGTTGATTAAGCATAGTATTTCTAAAAACAAAGTGTTAAAATAATGATAAAATGACTAAACAAATTTTATTTAGATGGAAGTTCACAACCTGTTATGACAGTTTTGTTATAGGTTCGCCTGTTACAATCATGTTGGATCCAAAATAAAAACTAAGTTAAAGTTTTTTTTATATACTTATGGATCATTAAAATTGTTTTCTTGCTAATTTAAATCCTGTTGTTTTATTCAAAGTCTTTTTTTCCCTGTCAAACCCAGGGGAAATTGAACTCTTATAAGTATAGGCAAAATCAGAGAAATTAATGAAATGTCTGTTTCTATTTGACGTACTATGAAGAGTCAAGAAAACAGGCAAGGAACTTGGCAAGACTTCAGTTGTTCCCCTTGATTGGAGAGAGACTAAATGCTGTCTATATTCAAAAAGAGCGGCAAGTCAGAATCAGGAAGTTCTGGACTCAGTATTTTAACAGCAATTTGCTTGGAATATGGCAATACGGTGCTTGTCATTGATCAACAGTTCCAACGCACCATAGCGAAAAACTACACCGACCTCCTCAAGACAAACGCGGGACACGGTGGACAGAGTACCCTTTGTCATTCAGTGCTTCGCTGGAGTGGAGAAGCTGCGACATTTTCTCCCAAGCCTTCAACATGTCATTAATGAAGATGAACACCTCACCAAGGCCATCCCCACACCCCCCACTGCTTGCCTTCAAACAACTGCACAACTTCAAATAGACCATTGTCTGTAGCAAACTACCTGGCCTTCAGAAGAACAGTGACCACACAATCCTGTCACACCAACCTCTACAAGATATGCCAGATCATCAACACGGATGCCATCTTTTCACATGAGAACACCATCCACCAGATACACGGTACATACACTTGCAGTTCAGTCAACGTTGTCTACCTGATATGCTGCAAGAAAGGATGTTCTAAGACATTGGGCAAACCATGCAGACGCTGCAACAGCAGATGAATGAACACTGCTCGACAACCACCAGGCAAGACTGTTCTCTTCCTGTTAGGGAACACGTCAGTGGTCACGGGCATTTGGCCTCTGATCTTTGGGTAAGCGTTCCCCAAGGCGGCCTTAACAATGCACAACAACACAGCCGCTGAGCAGAGACTGATAGCCAAGTTTCGCGCACATGAGAACAGCTTCAACCAGGATTTTGGGTTCATGTCACGCTATCTGTAACCCCCACGACTTGCCTGGGCTTGCAAAATCTCACTAACTGCCCTGGCTGGAGGCAATACACATCTCTTTAATCTGTGCTTAACCCTCTTTCCACTCACATTGTCTGTACCTTTGAGACTTGATTACCTGTGAAGACTTGCATTCCAACCATGATTTTGTAAATTAAGTCTGTGTCTTAATAATTAAGTTTTGTAAACAGAACTCTTACTCGCTTGATGAAGGGGCAGTGCTCCGAAAGCTAGTGGCTTGTGCTACCAAATAAACTTGTTGGACATGAACCTGGTGTTGTGAGACTTCTTACTGACTTCTGTTCCTACATGAGAGGGTAGATAGAACTTCAGCATAATAATGGAAAGACAGCCCCTCTGGCAGTGCAGCACTCTCCCCAGTATTGCACCAAAGTGTCGGCCTTTGTGATTATGTTCAAATTCTGAAGTGGAACTTGAACCTGGATACTTGTGACTCAAAGTAAGAGGCAACTGAGACAGAGCTGACACAGTTGTGTTTTCTGGATCAATAACTGTTATCTCATCAAATTGATTGACGTTTTAAAGTGATGGATAATGGAAGCCTGAAAATTTGGCACTGAACCAGCTTTCCAGGTGCAAAGCAGGCAGCTATGCATCAAAAATGAGAGCCTTATTACCAGGTGGAAGTACGCTATCTACAATATTGGATCAAACTGCTTCATCAATATCTAACGCACAATACTACAACTATAATTCAAATCCCATGCCAAGGCATGTACAGCATGCTGTAGCTGTCAAGCTGTGGAGATGCTGGCATTAGACTGGGGTAAACACAGTAAGAAGTCTGACAACGCCAGGTTTAAGTCCAACCAAATTTGATAGTAGTATCAAATAAATCAGTTGGACTTAAACCTGATATTGTCAGACTTCTTACTGTCAAGCTGACCATGATCCTTGAATTTTAAGCCACAGGCTGCTTCCAGACTGCAGCAGCTGAAGTCTAACATCACACTACTGTCTGGCTAGTTGTATCCTGAGAGGGTATCCAGATTTTCAATCTTCTGCTTAATGCTCCATAACTTTTTCCTCATGTATGACCAAACCTTACCATCTCGTGAACAGCATGAAGAACAGAAACAGCATCAATTACCAGTGAATCTGTCTGATTTCTCAGAGAATAGCTTATAAAAGTGCTTCATTGGCACTATTTTTCCAATTGCTAATACACCATCAATTCCACACTCCTCATTGCAACTGTCCTTACTATGACCATCTTCAATCCAGCTCTATGAATCTTGCCTTTATTTTACTGTAAATATAAATACAAATGGTTATACTTGGTGCTTAGATTTCTGGTGAAAATGGGGGGAAAAAAGAACAAATTTGTTAAACAATTGGCATGTGTGAGAAGGAGGTGGTGTGGTTAAATATGGTGCAGTTGTTGGTGGAGATTAGATGAAAGTGGAGAACAAGATTGGAGATGTCAGGGAGGATTCTCCAATCTCATTTGTTCCACCACTACTGCCAGAGAAAACGAGAGACTTTGGCACTCAGCCAAAATTCCATTCACTGCAGTGGGACTAGAGAATCCAAGCCCTGGACAAAGTCAGAGATTTCTGGCTGTCGGCGGAAAGTAAGAGCAGTATCCTTAACCTTAATGACTTAGATGAGGCCAAAGAACTTTTTGTGGCATTTCGGCCATTTCCTTGGATCAAAAAGCCTGGCCGTGATCTCCTCCATGATTTGTTCCCACTGATCAGGGTTTTTTGTTCTTGCTGAGAGGAGGATTCCCCTATATTTGCACCACCTCTATCAAGTGCTCCAAAGCTATATTGGAAAAGCTGGGTGGTGCCCTGTTCATGCTTCCACAAGCCATTTCAGTTTTCAGAAGCTTTCTGTGTTGTTTGTAGTCAAAATGCGTTTCCACTTTGATGTTTTGGCTGCTGTTCATGTGCCAAGCATGTAACATAAAGTTTGACTTCAAGGGGAGGAAGAATTGAGGATGGCGGGGTGTAAAGTTTACTGCTGCCCATTTTCTACTCATGCACATTAGTCAAAATGACCCCATGTTTTAAAACATATATTCTACATAATGTAGACTATCCTGGTTTAGAAAGAATTATATAATTAACTATTTACCAGCATTTGAGTGTATAACTAAATACCACTGTTGTTTTGTACAGGTCTGTCTGTGGCAGGAGGCAGTGATACTGTTTACCAGGCAATTTACATAAGTGGAATTACCCCAGGTTCAGCTGCTGATTTGGAAGGAAGTTTGCAACCATTGGACATTATCCATCATATAAATGGCATCAGCACACAGGGAATGACAACAGATGAGGCAAGGAAAACTCTTCAAAATGCAGGTCCTGTCATCACCTTAAAAGTTACAAGGTACTGTGAGGTTGTTTACATAGTATGATGAGTCCTTTTGTTCCACAGAGTAACACTGCAAAATGTAGAGTATTAAGTTCACAGCTCTTTATGTTCTTTTAATTCTGGTAGGAATTGTATGCCATAACCACATTTAACTCTTATACATTAATTTATATGTTTACTAACCTATTTCAAAAATTTTGTGGTGCATATTGTGTTCAATGTCGAATACTTGTAACGTTTCATCTATTTTCTATCTGCTATTGTGATAATTAATAAAACCTATTTACTTATTTCTGGTCATCAAGATAAATGGTGCTTAAGTCTCTGTCATTTTCATTATAACAGCTGTACTTGCAAAAGGGATAATAGTGTCCTGTATCTTGGGGCTCCTAAAGTTGGACCACAGCTCCTGTCTTCTACTTTTCTGCACACTGACCCCTGTCCCTAGCCCCCTTCTATCTATACCCGTCCACTATGTCATAGTTGCCTTTGTCCTAAGCTAAGGAAATATTTGGCCCGTTGTGTCACTGCTACTGCAGTCTAAAACTAATCCCTCCTCTGCTTTCACATCATTGTGCATCTTCCAAATGATGCATTACATTTACTTTCTGTAAATCTAAAGAAAATTTATATAAGCTCCCTTAATTTGATATTTAATAACTGATGAACGTAAGTTCTGAATTTCTTGAACAGCTCAATTAGAGTGTTTATTGAATGCTTGATAGATATTGCTATGTGGGTTTGTGATGCAGGGCTTGCCCTGCTCACCAGTTTGAAATCTACAGTATTAGTTACACCTATTTTCCCAAAGGTAGGTGAGTCTAAAACTGGAGGGCATAGGTTTACGATGAGAGGGGAGAGATACAAAAGTGTCCAGAGGGGCACTGTTTCATAGAAAGTAGTCAATGCCTAGAACAAGCTGTCAAAGGTAGTCGTAGAGGTGAATACAATTCTGTCTTGTAAAAGGTATTTAGATGGTTACTTGGGTAAGATGAATATAGAGGGGTATGGGCCAAATGTAAACAACTGGAATTAGCTTAGGGGCTTAAAAAGAAAAGGTGGCATGGGCTGAAGGGCCTGTTCCCATGCTGTAAACCTCTGCAACTCTATTTCCAAAGACAATTTCCATTTTGTAATGAGGATGGCAATTTGTAATAATATGCTAATTACCTAAATTAAATAGCTTTGATATTTGTTGCATCGCAAATAAAAGCCAGGTGAGATGAATCATAACTGGCTGAATCATTATCCTCCATTTTATATTATTACCAAAAGTCAAAATCATCCACAGATGCTTTTCCCCTAAATTGGCCAAAAATTATGTAAGTGCCCTCCTGATATTAACATTGGTCAACTCTCAGGAAAGGCTAAAGGTTGATGGTGCATGAAGATAATTGTGTGTTGGAATTGGTAAATTTGCAGGATCAATTGGTCTTTGTTCACTTTTATTGTATGTATGTGTTTTCGCTGCATGCCTGTTTTCCACAGCAGCTATAGATTTTCTTAGAAATGATTGAAATGTGAATGGTGTTGGATTTTGAAGGTATCAGTTTCCATAATTGTACCTCCTAAATTTTAACAATTTTATTGTAAAGAGGTTAAGGTATCTGCCCAGAATAAAATGTTTTACTGGTATCAAATCTATGAAAAATAAATTTGTGGCAGAAAATTTATTGGGATGGCATGGTGGCATAGTGATTAGCACTGTTGCCTCAGTGCCAGGAACCTGGATTCAATTCCGACCTTGAGTGACTGTCTCTGTCTCTGTGATGTTTGCACATTCTCCCCGTATCTGCTCAAGTGTCCTCCTGGTGCTCTGGTTTCCTCCCACGTTTCAAAGATGTGCGGGTTAGGTTGAATGGCCATGTTAGGTTGCACCTTATTATCATGTGGAATAGTAGGGTAAATACGTCAGGTTACAGGGATAGGGCTGAGTAGGATTGTTGTTGGTGCAGGCCCAAATGTCCTCCTCCTTCACTGTAGGGATACTGTGAAGTACGTTTGTTTTGGCGAATACAAAATAAATTATATTTTTTGTAGTGCCATGTTAGATGTAACTTTACACAATGCAACAAAAAATTAAACTGAATAGTAGTATTCTTAAATGTTTTTAAATGTAGTAACACAGATATCAGATAAAGGTTTCCTTTGAATAATTTTCTCCAGAGTAATTGCCCTATTTAATTTTAGGAATTTGCTTTTTTTTCACTTTGCAGAGATGGAGAGCCTGTATTTGCAAAAGTAATGGAGTCTTCCATTCAGTCCAATGACAAATGTACAAAACTTAATGAATCTGTTGAAATTAATGGTAAGCTTTTTAATGAAATAACGTTGAACAATGGATTTTTTTTTCAAGTTCCAAGTTTGTTTTCGATTGCGGATAGATTTAAAATCACACTGAACTGCTTATCAAGTATAGAAAAACAGAGAATTTTTGCAAAGAGTAATCTCATTTCCAATTCAAGATATTTAAACTTGAATGTCGGTGAATAGTTTTATTCACTTGTAGGCAGAAGATCCTCTTTCAATATAGCAATCTGTACAATACAATCATCAAGTACCTGTGGTCATATGGAGTTCCATCAATACAGAAATGGGCCGTTCAGCCCAACTGGCCTGTGACACTGGTTATGCACAATAAGGACACCTTGACATCTAACCCTATCAACACAATCGTTCTGTACCTTTTTTCTCCATGTGCCTGTCCAATTTCCTGTTAAGTTCATCTATGCTTTTTATGTATTCATTCTTTTGATGTGAGCATCAAAGAGAAGGTTGCCATTTATTGTCCATCCCAAGTTGCTGTTGAGAATATGGTGATGAACCACCTTCTTAAAACCGCTGCAGTCCATTTGATACAAGTACAGCCACAGTGCTGTTTGAAAGGAAGTAGCAGATTTTGACCCAACGACAGTAAAGAGACAGTGATATCATTCCAATGTTGGTGCTCTCATGCCCCTGCCGCGCTTCTTCTAGGTTCTCAAAGTCTTAAGTTTGGAAGACACTGTTGAGGAACCTTGGTGAGCTACAATACATTTCAAGAATGACACTGTTTCCTCTATGTGCCGATGGTGAAGAGATTGAACATTTCAAGATGGCGGATGCGGAGCCAATCAAATGAACTGCATGTCCTGAATGGTTATCATCGTTGCTTAAAGTAGTGTCCCACCTTAAACCTGTACATGTAATATATTCCTTACATTTTGACCATGTGTTTCCCAACTGTTTATTTCTGACTGGAATTATGCAAGGTCAATAAACATTGTTTAGCTGGTGTTGGCTACAAGATGAATTTTGACAATTTTGAACAATGCTTTGAGACCTTTTACATCAGACCAAACGTTACACAGGATAGTGGCTTAACATCCCAAAAGAAAGAAAGCATCTTTGTGAAAGGCATGTTGCATTGAATTATTGACCTGCATTTGATGCTTGAACCTTAGAAATCTGGAACAACTTCTTCCAAAGAAGAGTCATACTGGCTTCAAAACATTAACTCTGTTGCTCTCTCTGCAGATGCTGCCAGATTTGATCAGTTTTCCAGCACTTTGTTTTTACCTGGTGACTCCAGTATATTGCTTTATCCAGTGCTTAGTCAGATTCAAATTCCAGATCCACTAAGTTAATTCAAAAGAATAGATTTGTCCAGATGCTTGTAGTCCATCAGTTGAAGTTTTCCTTTTATTGATATAAAGTTGTGAATCTGATTTCAGTTCAGTGTCTAATTATCACTTTGTCTACAGGAGATTTGCATGGGAACAGGCAAAGTGAATGTGATCCAGTGTCTGATGTAAAGGTATCAGAAGTAAGAATATATTTTATCACAATATACATTAAAGAAAAATCATTTTTGTAAAAATTAATGATTGTGAATTACCAAGTATTACTTTGTTTGATCACTCAAAATTATTTGTTGATAATTAAGCTTTTTATGGATTCTTTTGCTGTGGAATTTATAGTTCCTGTGAATACTACATCCAGTATAAACATAAACCGGGTATATTCATGTGAGATTGGACTGAAATGTGTTTTCTCAAAAATTAAGAATTTGAGATACTAATTGTGCTTGCAACCTCTGAGATCTTAGGAGCTATTTTCTGCGATAGCAAGTGCAGGGGGGCATCAGAACTGAACAAATGAAAATGAAAAAGAATTGATATTTTATAGAATCTTATTACATCCCAGAAATATTCTAAAGTATTTCACATAACAGTTAGTTCTATTAAAATGCAGTCAGTGTTGTACAGAGAAATTCAGCGCTTTTATTTCTCCTTCTCTCCATAGAATCGTGTGTTGCGTTTTGATCTCCAGAAACCTATCTCAGGAGGGTTAGGGTTCTCTTTAGTAGGTGGCGAGAGTGGTGTTTTTGTTAAGAGTGTACATCCTGGTGGTGCAGCTGCAAAGGATGGAAGGCTGCAAGTTGGTGACCGATTACTTCAGGCAAGTTAACTCCCTAGAATTACTTTAGAATCATTAAAGTGCAAAAATAATACCCATCATCTGGTCTGTTTTTCTCCACAAGTCTAATTGGACTCTCCTACTTTCTTCCTGTATGATTAATACTTTCTTTTGTCGAACAACCATCAAGTTTCCTTTTAAATAAACTATGAACATTGTTTCAGTTAAGTTTATGATGTACAGATGCCGGCGTTGGATTGGGGTGGTAAGAACTCAGTAAGAATTTAGCAACACCAATTTATAATCCAACCGATTTTTTACTATCAAATAAATCGGTTGGATTATAAATTGGTGTTGCTAAATTCTTACTGAGTTCAGTTAAATTTATGACAGAGTATTCTACATTTTAACAATCCTGTGTCTAAAGATTTTAATTTATCTGCCTGTGCCTCATAAACATCGAAGATTCATCTTCCATTGCCTTTTGAGGAGGAAAGTTCCAAAGATACATATCCTCAGTTTTTTTTCCTCATCTGTTGTCTTAAATGGGCATCCCCTTTATTTTTGAACAGGGACCCCGTAGTTCTGGATCCTACCCCAAGAGAAAATATCCATCCTGTCAGGATCCCTCAGGACTTTTATGTTTTGATCAAGTTGCCTCAATGGATACAATCTAGCATGTCCCATCTTTCCCCATAAGACAAACCTGTCCATTCCTGCCATTAATTTCTGCTTCTATTGTATTTGCAATCTTCCTTAAATAAAGAGACCAATACTGTGCACAGTACTGCAAATTTCGTCTCACCAATGTTCTGCATCACTAAAGCATAACCTCTTGCCTTTA
Organism: Sphyrna mokarran; assembly: GCA_024679065.1. Lineage (NCBI taxonomy): Eukaryota > Metazoa > Chordata > Chondrichthyes > Carcharhiniformes > Carcharhinidae > Sphyrna > Sphyrna mokarran. Next base: position 108,302,694 of record JAGIQG010000001.1, on the reverse strand, counting down.
AATTCAATTCCCGTTGCAAAAAATAATAAAATTCTATTAGTTTTCCTGATTATTTACTGTACTTGCATACTAATCTTTAGTGATTCATACATTAGGACACCCAAATCACTCTGATTCTTTGTTCTGCAATCTCTCTCAATTTAGATAATAGGCTTTTTTATTCTTTTAAAATGGGCAATTTCATATTTTTCTACATTATACTTAATTTGTCAAAGCTTTGGCCACTAGCTTAACCTATCTCTCTCCCTTTGTTATGTACATATTGCTCCAACTGTGACGTAATAAACATGCTTTACCAGGTCAGCAATATCTGTTTGTTTCTGTATTTTATGGAACTAGCTACAAAATTAGGGATTGAGATATTTCTGCTTTGTAACTTCCTCAGATTACTTACCCAAATATTGAAGACTAACTAGTTAACTAGAGCTGAACGTGTGACTAACTACAATATATTGGCTTACTGCTTGTTTTTTTTTTGTAGAAGGCTGTCAGATTTGGTACCTGCATTTCCCTGGCACAGGTTCATTTCTGCAGAATTTTGGAAAATTAATTATCAGATGCTCTGCTATTTTTTTTACCATAGCTTTCCTCAGCGTCTTGGAAGAAAACATTCAACTCCCAGGGGGCGATTTTACCATTGTGCTTTGCCGGCCAATGGGTGGGGGAAGCCAATAAGATCATAAGAGAGCAAAGAAATCAGGCTCAACCCTGATTTCTCGCCTCTTGCTATTTTACTGGCATTGGGTATTCGACCGGCGATCAGCTTCGTGTCCATTTCTAGCATGAAGCTGAATAAATTTTAAATGTATTTTTAATCTTATTTTACATGGAATTAACAAGCACAGGATGTTATCGTCTGGGCTCACTTGCCTATGTGACCTTGCAGGGAGAGGTTCTCTCAGGCAAAGATCACAGCTGGTCCTCATCAAAAGGAACCGGTCATAAAAGCCTCTCCAGTAGAACTGGAGGCCTTGAGACATACCTGCACAGGTCAGTGGCAAGGGGGGTGCCCTTTGGGCATTGCCAGCCTGGCACCTTGGCAGTGATCACTGTGCACATGGCACTGCCTACTAAGTACCAGGCAGTGTCTTGGGGGTGTGGCCAGACCAGCATTGGCTGATTGGTAGCGCTGGGCGGATCTCTGCATTGAGATTGATGGGAGGAGGGAGGATGACCCACTGCCTTTCTGCATTGGGATTGGTATGGAAAGAGGGGACCTGCTGCCACTCATCATTGGGATCAGCGGGGGGGAGAGAGAGGGATGTCGGGGTGGGGAGCGAAAGGAGGAGGAGTGATATCAGTCCGAGTGAGTGGGGGGTGGAAACATTGTGATAGTCTGGATGGTGGTGGAGGGGGTGAGGGGTTGCTGTGCTTTTAGAGTTGGAGGCTGGTTGAGAGTGGCAGAAGCTGAGTGACAGATCTCTGCTGCTAGAAACCTGCACATGCACAATGACATTTTCTGCTGCTCTCCGCCAGCATTCAGGCAACTTAATCCCTGCACTCCTCCCTTTACCAGAAAGAAACTGTTTCTGCTATTTTTTTCATGCACTGTGGATATAACAGATTTGAACTTGTCCAAAAAACCGAACTGAAACTCTTCTATTCCCCCCCCCCCCCCAACCCCTCGCCACCACCACCACCACCAGTCCTGGATTTAGAATTTCTGTGACCTTTTTTGTATCTTGAATTGAACTAATTTCTTGCATAATTTCTTTGTGATTTGGTCTCTGATCGGGCAGTTCACTCTTCATTAATTTTATTGTCCCAGATATTCTCTGTCAAAGCTGTAGCAAGATCCTGAGTTAGTTCTTCTGCTATGTTTTTGCTCACCAATGTAAGTTTGTGACCTTGATCCCCAGTTTCCTAACCCTTGAATTTTTTTTTAACTTTTATGGTATCGTTAGAAGGCTTTCTTTAATACCCTTTTGTCTTTGGCTAACTTTCTCTTGTACTCCCTCCTAGTTTTTCTGATATCTAATTTATATACTAACTTTTTCTGCTGTTGTTTATTATCTGTCTAGTAAATGGTAAATCATTTATTTTAATTTGACATTGAATCTAATTTCCTGTTTTATCCATGAAACTCTAACCTCCGATAGACTTTATTGTAGCTGACATTCAATTTTGACTTCCGATTTAATTATTTCCTTTTGCTAATTTATGGTTCTAATGTTAATTTTCTTTCATTTAATCTAGAAAAGGTCACTTTTTCTGTCATTATATATTGATTCCTTTATTCTTGAACTGGGTGTAATTATATTGTTGCTAGAACCTACCTGCTTATTCCTGCGTAGCAACATTTTGACATAAATATAAGTTATAATGTCTATGATAATAGTGGCTAATCTTCCATACAGTTCATTGTGATGAATACTGCTATCACTGCGCGCCCTCGCCACCCATTCCCCCCCGCCCCCTTAACCTGACTCCACTCTGAATTCATATTCCACAAGAAATACATTTCTTGTTTTTTTGATTTCCAGCTTTTATTTTTGAGTGCTAGATATAATTCATTTGCATTCACTTTCAGTTAGGTAGTAGTGACTGCAGCTCATAGTGAGATGGGAGTGGGGGAAATGAGGTTGGGTCACAATTTGTGATGTGGCATGATCGGTATGGTGCAAAGTAGGTAGTGGGGAATATTTTTCCAGTTATCTGGGGTTGGTGTAAGGGTGGCAGATTGGAGTTGAGGCTCTAGACTCACTCTGGGATTCACAGTGAATTGTAGGAGAGATAGTTAGCTAGTGAATGAAAAAGGTGTCTGTTGACTTTGTTTGAGAGAAGGAGGAAAGTGGATGTAGATAAAATTGGGTTGGAAAAAGACAAGGTATTAGGATAGTTGCAAGGAGTGGAGAAACTAGGATCAAATGCGACTGCTTTGTAATGATCTGATTAGCTCTTCGTAACCAATAATGCCACGTGCTTCCCACTAATTGGGTTAAACTAAGTTGATATGTATCAAATACTCATAACTTTTTAATAATCCTAATAGGTTACTATTACTTGTGCAACCTTTTTAATTCAAATATATAATGAGTATTAACAAATTAATTGCTTTAAGACAGAGTCTATGATAGTGGTCTTACATCCCAGTTTAGGATAAGAAAGTGAAATGATTGACGTTGAATCATTTAAATTTTGTGTTTTTTGTGAAGTTGATTACGACATTTTGTTCTGATTCTGACATTAACTCCATTTCTCTGTCTTTCTCCCCACAATCCTTAGATCCCTTATAGATCAAAAATCTACCTGCCGGTCTCAGCAGTGTCCTGTATAGTTGCAGCAGGATTTCCCTGCTTTTGTACCCCATTCCCTTGCAGTAAAAGCCAAACTATTTTATCCAATCTACTTGTGAAGAGATAGAAATCAATTAATTCTTTTTTCTGAGTGGCAGTTTGCAAAAGAAAATGATTTGTTTAATTAGTTGTTTTTAATAATACTATCACATTGACAGAGTCACTCACATCAATAATTTTTTCAACCTTCGCTCTTGTACAAAATAATTGTAGGGAGTAACCGTTAACATCAATATTCTTTAATCACAGGTAAATGGGGAATGTGTAGTTGGAGTCTCCCACACAAAAGCAGTGACAGCAATCCGCAGAGCAAAAGGATTGGTGAATTTAACTGTCTCTAGAACTAAATCCTCCAACAAAGTGAGAAGGACAAATAAGAATGCTGATGTCAAGAATTCGTTCTCCAAAATGCAGTGTGATGCAGGTATGAGTAAAACCAAGTGTGATTGGGTTCAATTTATGTAATTCTTTAATTTATACACTACTATTCTTGCACAAACATGTTGCAAGTAATTACTGACTGAATTGAAAACACTTAATTGCGTCAGTTGTCTAATGTATAACTAAAATTCCAACATGCTATTAAGTAAACTGAACAGATTTTGCAAGTTGGACTAGTTTTTGCTTCACACTTGCTAGCAAATACACTACTTTGGTTTCATTTTAACCTCCCAGCTCTAACCTTGATGATTCTGGGAAAGAACCTTTATTGCTTTGTTCCATTCTCCCATTGTGATATCAGGTTCAACCTCTTAGATCTTCAACATTCTCATTCTGAAACTATCCCTTTAATCTGTGTGTCTGACTGAATTTACCACTGCGCAACACCACCTCTTCAGGCGGAATAGCTGAGCTGCACTAAAGGCAGTAAGTACATCTAGTGATAGACAGCCAAAAAACAGGACCATTGGTGAGTTATACGGTCAAAATCATAAGGGAGATATCAAAGTTATATATCATTGGCAGCCTTGTGAGGAAGGTAACAGCACTGAAAAAGGCAGTTGTTTGTACACCGGGTATGGGCAATTGTCCTAACCGTGACATTAACATTAGCTTGGTTTAATGGCAGCAGGACAGGACATAGCCATAAAACAAAACCATCTCATACCCCAGTGTTATTCCACTACTATATCTCTAAATCTGTTTTAGAAATGGAGAAATTTTTCTCCATTTGTTGTAGATATCACTAACCGAGAAGCTGAAGTTCTGCAATCTGAGTGATATTGTTCAACAGGAAGTCGATAAATATTTTTCTTTGAATCCAACAAACTCTACACCAGCAGGTACTCCAGGTAACCTCTTGATGTTGAGGGGCAGTCATTTACTTTTTTCATAATTTTAGTCTCTTTTTCCTTAATATGCATCAGCTCAATCCAAGTCTCATCTTGTTCTGATCTGGTATTATCTTTGTCCATTTCTCGAAAAGGAAGTATGTCATTAGTTACCATTGGTAGGGTTTTCTTATTTTTAAGAAATATTGTGCGTGCACTGTGCTTGGATCCAGCTAAATCCATAGATCGCATTTTCCTTTTTGGAGGCAAAATATGGATTGTAAAGAGTCAACATCAATACTGAAATGTCACAAAAGGAGGTACGTCAGGGACTGAGTGTAGGGTGGCGAAATTTGCTGATGACACGAAGATGAGTGGAAAAGCAAATTGTATGGAGGGAAAGGAAAGTCTGCAGATCTGGATAGGTTGAGTGAGTGGGCGAGGACCTGGCAGATAGAGTATAATGTTAGCAAGTGTGAGGTTATCCACTTTGGTAGAAATAATAGTAGAAGGGATTATTATTTAAATAGCAAAAAGCTGCAGCATGTTTCGGTGCAGAGGGACCTGAGGGTCCTTGTGCTCAAATCGCAAAAACCCAGTCTGCAGGTGCAGCAGGTGATCAAAAAGGCAAATGGGATGTTGGCCTTTATAACTAGAGGGATAGAATACAAAAATAGAGAGGTCTTGTTGCAACTGTACAGGGTGCTGGTGAGGCCACCGCTGGAGTACTGTGTGCAGTTTTGGTCGCCACATTGAGGAAGGATATATTGGCCTTGGAGAGAATGCAGAGAAGGTTTACTAGGTTGATACCAGAGATGAGGGGGTTAGCCTATGAGAAGAGATTGAGTAGACAAGGTTTGTACTCATTGGAGTTTAGAAGGTTGAGAGAGGATCTTATAGAGACATATGAGATAATAAAGGGGATGGATAGGGTAGAGGTAGAGAGATTCCTCCCGCTTAGAAAGAATAGCAGCACAAGAGGGCACAGCCTCAAAATGAAGGAGGTTTAGATCGTAGTTGAGGAGGAACTTCTTCACTCAGGGTGGTGAATCTTTGGAATTCTCTGCCAGTTGAAATGGTGGAGGCTACCTCGCTGAATATATTTAAGTCACGGATAGATAGGTTTTTGATATTCAGGTGAATTAAGGGTTATGGGGAGAAAGTGGGAAAGTGGAACTGATCCACTTTAGATCAGCCATGATCTTACTGAATGGCGGGGCAGGCTCGAGGGGCCTGTTTCTTATGTTCTTGCATGATTTCCCAAACAGATTATGGCCTGAATTTTCCCAAAAAAAAATTCTGTAAAATCCGTGTGAAAACTGGAGTAAATCCCTCTGCTTATTTCAGTGAGGGTTCAAAGAACAATCTCCCACTTTGTGCATTGCAGAGGCCCCAGTGTGAATATCATTAAATTTCAGGGGCTGGGGCCTATTCCCCGTGGAGAGGCTGAAATCAGCGCACTGATCGGGCTGCACTTGCGCCTGACCCTGCAGTGATGGACTCCCAACTGCTGGCCAGCTCGATTGCTGCCCCATCCATACCCATTCCCACTGCTGATGTGCCATGATCTCCAGTACCCCACTACTGACTCCACCCCCCCACCCCCCAGCAATCCTTATGCAGAGTGATAGCAGAATCCCTCAGCCCCTTAGCACTGCTCAATGCTGTCAGAAATTTGGTGCTGAGTGAGATGTTCGGGGCTGGGCGTGCTAATCCGGCCCCGCTGAAATCTCCCACCCGCTGTGCTAATAAATTAGGACAACGGGATGGGAGAATTGCTCCCTATGTGACATGGTACAGTTCACTCTAGAATTTGCATGGTCACGTGAGGCACTCTGCATATTGCATGGAAAATCTTACCAAAGCAACTCAGTGTTGGCTGTCAAATAAAACAGAAATCAGAAGGGGCTGATCAGGAGTAGTTGATGGCTGATGTCTGGAATAAACCAACCAATATTACATCTGATGTGTATGTTGATACATTGACCTTGAGTCTCCTTATTGGTGCATGGATAGATTTGGATACAATGTCTTGAAATATATATAAATAAAATAAAATATAATAAGAAAAAATTTTGGCTGCAGAGTGTTAATATTTATTCAAAAAGCTTTTGATGAAAAATAAAATTTGTTCTTTAAAGATGTTCAAGGACATTATAGCAGCTGTTTGAAAGATGTAAAGGCTATCAGAAACGAAAACAAGAAAGTTTTGTGGGAAAACAGCCTTTCCCTTGCATCCAAATGAATGTGCAATAGCCATTCTGACAAACAGGTGCATGCTGCTCAAAATATATTAATTGTAGGAATGTAGTTAACAAAGGAGTGACATTTATCTTTTAATCAGGACATGTCATAGAAGTGAAAGGGCAATGGGAGAGTCTAAAGCTTCATCGTACTGAATATTGATGTTTTAAAAGAAAAGTTAGAACTTTGTTTCTTGTACAGAGAAAGATGCACAACCTACAAAAGGACTTGGTAATGTCATATGCATAGCTGAACTGAAGGAAGAAGAGAAATCTCTTAAATCTGAGGATACAGATTGTGAAGATTTTTCATTGCCTGAAGATTCTCCTGAGGTAATTAACAATTCAATTTGAGGCCATTTTGTTTGGATGAGACAGTTAACAATATTAGCCTGTTGTATAGACTTCACCTAGCAGACTTTAAGGTAATAAAAATGATCTTTTGATTTTCACCTCTGGACTAATGGATGTCAGATTTATGTTCATGTAATGTTCCATGCTAGAGTCAGAAAACTTCAGTTCAAGTCCCACCCTTGGCTGACATTTCCTTACAGGTGCTGACAGAATTCTGTTAGAAGGTACAGACTTTAAGATAATACCTTAAGCCTCAGGTGGGCATAAAAGATTCCATGTCACTTTTTTGAAAAGAATGGGACATTTCTTCCATAAGCCAAATGTGAATTACTTGTATTTATCCTTCAATGAAAACAGATTATCTGGTCATTTATCTTAGTTATTGAGACTTTGCTATGCAAAAAATGGCTGATAAGTTTACTGCATTACAACAAGGACTAGACTTCAAAATTAACGTTGTTGGCTAGGAAATGCTTTGAGATGATTTGAGGTTGTGAATGGTTCCACATAAATACCAGTTCTTTTTTATTTCTTCCTTCATTATTAGTTTCTGATCCTTAATCATAGTTAAAAAGAAAAAATAATTTATATATTTATTGCCTTTTTACAATAACCAGAGATCTCAAAATTGGTCTTGGGGGGGAGGTGAAGGTGCGGTGGAGATTGGAACATCCACAAGGTGGATCACAAGAGATAATAAAACCAATGCCTATCGTAGGCCAAGGAGATGAAGCAAGTACAGCACGAGTCATCAGACAGGTTGACTAAAGCAGTGCAAATGTTTTGAGTATGGTAAGAACTAGTTGGGATTTAATGGGGAAGGTTTTGGAGAGATGATTAAGGAATTGGTTAATCATATTTAGAACATAGGAAGTTGAGTTTAGAATAGTTTTTTAACTGGGGCTAATTGATTAATTTTGCAAGTCATTTTAGAAATCATACTTTGACCTCATTATTGACCTTTCCTATACAGGCTAACATATGGGAATTAACATGGTGAGTGCTCAACCTGCTTATGGCCAAAATTCATTGTGGGCTATAATAACTGTTTATATTAGTTTGACTTGATGGTAACCTCCCTGAAATAGAACTATATACCTTCAAGTCCTAAGGCATAATTATGTGTGGACTGGCACATTACAGAAGTGCTGAGGAGTGCTAACATTATCAATTGTGCTGTTTTTGGATAAGACACTATATTCGGATCTGGGTTTTCTACCAGGTATGAAAGATCCCATGGCAGAAAGTCCCAAGGGCTTTCAATTTTTGCGATGTCCTGATCAGTACTTATCCCCTTAAAGAAAACTGCAAGAACAGACGGTTTAATCATTGATGTTGTTGATGTTTATGAAATGTTTGTGTGTGTAACTTAAACTGCTTGTATACTTAACACAAGTGACGACATTTCAAAATAGTTCATTAGCTGTAAGCTGCTTTGGGATAGCTTGACAAAAGCACTCTATAAATGCAAGGGACTGAATTCTTAAGCACCACTGGGGTGAACAAGGAGGTGGTGCATAGAGTCAGGTGGCCATCTGTGAAATGAGGGCAGCCTCGTGGTAGCTGGCAGGATGGATATTAGAGCCAGAGATTCCATTCAGTGTGGGTGGCACTACTCCATTCTTCAGCTGAAGTGCAGCAGTGCCCATTACGGAGGGATGCTTTCCTCCTCATGTCTGATGGCCCTAACACTTGTACTCCTCTCTCATTTAACTTTATCTGTGATGCCTCTCTACGTGGTTCAGCAGAGCCCATCTCTGACAGTGGGACGTTCAGTTTTTCAGAACCAGACAGCCTCCTATCAGCTCTCCAGTCTCAGAAGTCCTCCATAATTAAATGGGGTGCTCGGAGACAGCCACTTGGCCGCATTCTCCAAAATTGCCTTCTGGCCCCCACAACTGGCATTTCTTCCTGACGGCAAGATCAGGACCCAAGAATAAAAATCCTGCCTCATGAGTGCTTGAACAGCTGTGCACAACAACATAGCAATTCCTGCGCCATGATACTGATTGTTATTAAACGAGCTCAGTCTGGCCCAATTCCTACCCCAGCCTCCTTAGTAGAATGAGCTCAGTTCAATCAAAATAAAATCTTGTTTGTTCATGCCCTTTACATTGCAAGCATGTTCCTACAGTATAAACTAGAGACATCCTCTTGTTCCCTTTGTTTTCTCTGACCATAGGCTGTGCAAAGTTCATATCATTCTAACGTTTAGCTGTGTAGTCATATTGAAAATTATAATTTGAAAGATTTGTCAGTCAAATTTAATGAACTTGCATTAAAAGTGAAGGCACTAATTTTAACTGTTAAAATGAAGCTAGTTACTTGCTCCCTCATATCCCTTTTGCTTTTCTATTGTGTCCCATTCCTAATCTGCTTTTTTTGAGCAGGCAAGCAAGGTACCCACAACACGGATGCAAACTTCTGCTTTAAATATACAGATATTAGAAATGCCAGGTAGTGTCACTGGAACCTTCTTTAAAATCAGGCATCAGTACCTGAGCTTCATCTGCATGAATTGGGTCATTAAACCTGCTGCACTTGCAAAGATTAATTTACAATATGTTGTCTGCATCTTCTCTTGGTATTCAAAATGCAAAGCATGTTTATATAATATTGCTTTTTCTGAAAATTTTTTCTACCATTTGCTCAATAATATTATTTTTTAAATTAATTACACAGCCATCCAGAAGGAATGGTTATAATTTCTCAACAAAAATAGAGAAAACAATTCAGGAGTACTCTGCTGAAGATACAACATCAGAAAGGTAATCTGCCCCAACAGATGTAAAGAATATAAGGAGCTAATCCGTTGCATAATGAGAATCTTAACTATATCCAACTGCCCAAAATAGTCAAATTATGATACTGCATGTTATTTTTAAATAATTTTTGTCTGAATGATGGCCACAGTATAAACAATATAACATTCAGATTTGAATCTATATAAGAATATTTGAAATCCATCAATCATTATGTGCCAGTTCTCCTGGAACAATAATTGGTTATGAAAATTCATTTTTTGAATGAAAAGTACTAAAAAGTTATAGACTACGGTTTCTGATCCTGCTACAGTAGATTAATGGTATTTAATAGCTGAAAACCAAAAATTTGTTTGGCAATTTTACATTAATTTCTTTTGCTGTGTTGTGATTATCTAAGTGTTTGTTCCCATGCTAAATACAGATCTGTGCTGACAGTACCATATTAAGTGACTGCAATATAATTGTTCAATTCTAATAGGGTAACCAGCCTGAGACACATGGAGAACACAGAGGAGGGTGAGGTTACCTGGGAGAGTGATGAACTTCCAATTGAAACTTTGCAGCAGGATCCTTCACCCACAAGTAAAATAAAAATATTCATTTGATAAACGTGCTGAATTTTCAGCAATTCAATTAAGATTATAAATTGATAACTTTGAGAGATGATATGAGCTTTCACCATTCATCCCTCCTTAATTTCTCACAGTGTATATAGTGTTGTGAATATCTAGTTCATGTCAATATTTTAGAGGTAATGTTTACTTCTGGGAGGATTATTATTGTAAAGAGAAGATTTGCCAAGATGCTGCCTGGTTGGAGGGTTGAAGGGTCTGAGCTCGAAGGAAAATTTGATTAGGCTGCAGCTATCTTCCAGCAGCGGTTGCAGGAGGATCTGATAGAGTTGGATAAGTTTAGTTGATGCATTGATGGGGTAGATAGGAAAGCACTTTTTCCATTAGTAGAGGGGTCAATAACCCGCAGGTGTAGATTTATAGTAAGAGGTAGAAGGTTAAGAGAGGAGCTGAGGAGAAATTTTTTCACTCGGAGTGCTGGGAGTTTGGAACTCACTGTCTGAAAGAGTGGTTGAGTCAGAAACTATTTAAATATTCACCTTGCTCTGCTGTAACATCCTGGACTATGGGCCAAGTGCTGGAAAATGGGATTAGTGTAGTCAGATCTTTGTTGACCATCATGAACATGATGGGCTGAATGGCCTTCTTCAGTATTGTAACACCTAAGAATCTGTGAATCAGTGAAAAGTTTTTGGGTATGGGCTTTTAATGCAAACTTCACTTGAACGGAAGATAAATATTGCATTAAACAATTCTAAAAATGTGTTTGACCTAAATGTCTCCTATTTTGCTATGTAGTCTAAGTTTAATCCAAATTATTCTACAAATAATTACAAAGGTACTGCCATGTACCTTAGTAGATCTTTCTGCCATGGCAGTGCATTCCTTCGTTAGTCTGGTCGAAATGCACTGCAATTAGATCAGTCGTGTGGGCTTTGCCAGGTTATGTCTTCACATTGAGGCCTTGTGAGGGGCAGATCCTTTACCTATCTCGAGGCAAACAGCACAGAAGAGGCTGGGGAGGAATTTCAAACCTATAGCTGGCAAATAAGTTTGTAATTTAATGCAGGCATCTCATGCTTGTATAAAGATACTTGTTCACCAGTTTAAGGAAAAAAACAACTCATTTATTTTCAGGTTAAATCTATACAGAGCCTTGCAGCCTCGTGGCAACGATCAGTTCTTGAGATAACTCTTGAGCAAGAAGCCCACCCTTACCAGGGTAATCCCTCACCCTGCTCCCTGATTGGTTGCCTGGGTCGTGTGGACCCTTCGCAGACTAACCTTTAAAGGGACAGTCAGCTTGTGTGTAATTGTTTGATTTAATACAACAAACTTTAAATTGTTACAAGTTCAATTATGTTGCCAATCAGTTAAGAACCAAAAACTGATGGCAATATAGTTTTGATCTGAATTCTAGTTTAACAATGTCCCGTATATCTGCATTATTAATTAATAGTGTATTTTGTTATGAATATCGATTTTAATGTTTAACCATTGTAGATGAATGGCCAGTAACAAAAGAGAAGCTCGCCACACTCTCTGTTGTCAAGGTGCCCCCAGCAAGTCAGTACACAGGCTCCAAATTGGATGCAATCCTTAAAACGTTGCAAGGACTGATAGAACAGCATATTCCATCACAGGAGTTTGAGGTAAGTGCTAAAATTAGCTGTGTTCAGTTATTAGTAAATGCAGAAAATTTAGCTCTTAGTTGCATTGTATTAAAATTACAATGCTGCAAATTACAATAAAACTGCTCTAGATAATTTGCTGAATCCAAAATAAACCCTTTCCCCTAATTTGATGGTAAAAGAGGATACAATATGCATTTGGTAACGTGCATATTTTTGATACCATATTTTCGTACAAAACTTGGAACGCTGTTCCAGATGTACAAGCATGATACGTCCATACATGTGAAAGTAGTACTTCATGTTAAAATTCTGAGACCCATATGATGGTGAAAGAGGAGACCAGATTGTTTTTAAAATCTATTCACAGGAGTGAAACATTACATGTGTATAGCTTCTAATTTGACAACCCATTATCAGTGATAGTATCTCTTTTTCTCTTTATATGTGGTTAGTTATTTTGAGTGCCCTTCCCATCCCTTGCCACCTATATGCATTCCACTCCATAGAGAGAACATCATCAGCTTAGATGATTTGACTTTGCTTGTATTAGTGAATCAGTGTTCAAATCAGCCTCATTCATGCATTAGACTGTGTTCTCAGAATGAGAGGCTGACTGTCACTTCACTCAACTCTTAGTATCACCTAGTGAGCAACCTGTCCTCCTCAGAGGAGGAAGAATTATACTGACTGGATAGCCCCTCTTAAACTGTGGAAGTCTGTTATAGTGGTATATTTTGTTTATTCTTTTTTAGTGCAAGTTTGTGATGGAAATAGTTTTCTCTCTGCATTATGTATTTTATTGGGTTTCAAATTGAATTCAGTTAAATTGTATTTCAATAATCATAGTGCCAAATTAATCCTTCAGCTGCACCACGAGACTCTTCCTTGTTATAATTTTAGATCTCCTTTTATAAGAAAAGCATAATTATATTTAGAATCCATCCTCAGAATGCTGGCAAAGCTGGTATTTATTGTTCAAGTGATAGTGAACCAGTCTACATGAGTGGTTTTGCAACAGCTGAGTGGCTTGCTGGATTATTCAGAGGATAATTAAGAAGCACATTGTAATGGAACTGAACTTGCATATAGACCAGACCATGGAAAGATTATAGTTTTTTTTTTCCCTTACTGACATTGCAGATAATTTTATTCTTTAACAACTTATTTTTTAAAATGAATGTGTTGTGGTGAGTTTTCTTAGTCTTTGCATTCTTAGTCCAAGCTTCATTGCTAGTCCAGTAACATAACCCATTATATTATAAACACACTTAAATGTTGCTTTTTATTGGTAATGATTTGGCTATTCCCGTTTACACATTCCCAGTTTCACATTTTAATTTGTTTTATTGTCCCATTAGTGCCTCATTTTGCCTTGCAGCATCCTTTTGTAATTTAATCTCTCCTATTTTCTATGCTATCACAGACTCTATCCCTCATCCCCATCCACCTATCCACCCATCCACCCACCTTTTGCTGTGTCGACTGTTGCTTGAAACCTGTTGCATCTCAAACTTCCTTCAGTTCTGATAAAGGATATCAATGTAAAAGTTAAGTCAGTTTTTATCTCAAAGTGTTGCCACATCTTCTGAATGTTTCTAACCTTGTTGTTTTTTATTTCAGGTTTTCAATATTTGTAGTATTTTGCTTTCGATTTTTTTTCATCATTTATAACTCGAGGTATATGACAATGTTTTGTACAAAAGCCAGTTCTTCTAGTTTTATAATTTATATGTTTTAATAGCATCTGCAAGACCTGAAACCTTTGGATGAATGTTTGGTTGGACAAACAAAAGATAATCGGAGGAAGAACAGATATAAAAATATATTGCCTTGTAAGTACAATGACGTAAGTTTTTTTTAAGAGAAGCAATTTTATTTATATTAATTGAATATTCCTATATTACTGTCATTTATAAGTAACATTTAAATATGTATATTAGATCTTTATATAATATATTATATTAGTATATTAGATATTTAACCATGCCAACCTAAGACAAAAAAAGTCAAAACTCCAAAAAGCTGATTTGATTTCTTTTAAGTATTCGAAAGCAAGAAGAAATTTAAAGGAATAACATGGTAGAGAACAATATTAACATAATGTCTTCAGTTTTTCTTTGTTATAAGAATCAAATATTCCCTGGCACCCCTTTTTAGAATAAGAATAACAAAGAAGAGATAACCAAAATGGAAGAGAAGGATGGGTAACCCTAATAATGAAGGACAGGACAAAGACATTGGAGGGTAAAGATAAACCTTATAAAATCAAGAAATAGAACAGATTTCAGTGGAGCTAAGAAACAAAAAGGCAAAAAACATTGATGGGAGCCGTTTATAGACTCCCTAACAATAGTTGCAGTTTAGGGCAGAATATAAATAAGATATTAGAAGTGCATGTAATTAAGGGTAATGCAGTAAGGAGGTTATTAATCTTCATATATACCTCACAAACAGTATTTGCTGTGATATTGTGAATAATGAATTCGTGGTAAATGGAAAAGTTGGTTTTCTAGATTAGGATGTTGAGGAACCAACTAGAAAACAAGTTATTTCAAATCTAAGATTCTATTTAGCAATTAGAAAGAATTCATTAATAATCTTTTAGTAAAGGGGCCCTATAGGGAAGAGTGACCACAATATGATAGAGTTGAAAGTGATTTAGTGAAGTTCAAAAATAGCATTCTAAAGCTAAATGGAACAAACCATGCAGGTATGCAAGGCACGTTGGTGAAGAAGAATTAGTAAATTAGACTCTTGATAAACTAGCAAAATTTGCATTTAAAGAATTAATGTAAGTAACATAATTTACAGCAAATATACACTTCTTCAAAGCACAGAAATTCCAAAGAAAAAGTGGTCCGACCAAGGCTGACAAAATGAGTGTGGAAGAGACTTAAGTGTTCTCAAAAAGTAGCAAAACTCAGGATGGGAGGATTTTAAAATTCAGCAAAGGAGGACCAAAAATTGAGAAGATACGAGAATATGAGAGCAGACCTGCAGAAGGCAACAAAACAGATTGTGAGGGTTTTTATAGGTATGTGAATAGGAAAAGATTTTGAAAGTAAACATAGATCCACTAGACAGAGAAGCATAAAATTATAATGGGAAATAAGGAAATGGCAGAGGCATTATTGTCTTCATGGTTGAACACACAAAAAACATTCTGGAAATAATGGGAATCCATGGATCCAGCATAAATGAAAATCTGAAAGAAATCAGTATAAGTAAAGTATATTGAAGATGGTAATGGGACAGAATAGTGACAAATCTCCTGACTTACATCTCAGGGTTTTTAAAGAGAAAGCTGCAAATATAGTGAGTACCTTAGTTTTGATTCCAGAAGGATAGCAAGGTGGAAGATGGTAAATAAAACTCTGCTATTTAAGAAATAAAGAAAACTGGGGGCTTTAAGCCAGTTAACCCAACATCAATAGTAACTAAAATTCTAGAAGTTTTAAAAATTTATTAGTGCACAGGTAAGGTTTACGTTAACACTGTAATAAAGTTATTGTAGTAACTTCTAGTTGCCACACTCCGGCACTTGTTCAGGTCAATGCACCTAATCAACACTTCTTTCAGAATATTGAAGCAAACCAGAGCACTGGGATTGAGAGTTATAGATAGGCCTGGTAGGTATGGATATGATCGGCACAACTTGTGGGCCGAAGGGCCTGATTGTGCTGTAGTGTTCTATG
Organism: Sphyrna mokarran; assembly: GCA_024679065.1. Lineage (NCBI taxonomy): Eukaryota > Metazoa > Chordata > Chondrichthyes > Carcharhiniformes > Carcharhinidae > Sphyrna > Sphyrna mokarran. The sequence goes on along the minus strand of JAGIQG010000001.1, from coordinate 108,286,864 downwards.
TTCTATGTTGTGGTAACTGCTCCCTAAAGGTTCCTTCACCTTAATTTACCTAATCAAGTCTGCATCATTACACATCATCACCAAATCCAGAATTGCCTGTTCCTAAGTAAGTTCTGTCATAAGCTGCTCCAAAAAAACCAGCTCTTAGGCATTCCACAAATTCCTTTTCTTGGAATCCACTATCTACTTGATTTTCCCAGTCCACGTGTATATTGAAGTTCCCCATGATTATTGTAATGTTGCCAAGAAGTACTCATCCTCTTGGAGAGAGAGGTTTACATTTCCTCAAGCTTAGAAGAATGTGAGAGTTGTGAATCATTGAAATTCTCAGCCCCAGAGAACTGTGAATGTTCAGTCATTGAGTATAAAATCTATATTTTAGATTTATATTTTAGAAGAGGATCAAGGGATAGGAGGATAGTGTAGGAGGTTGGAATTGAAGTTGATTGGTCATGATCTTATTGAATTGCAAAGCAAACTTGAAAGGTCAAATGACCAACGCACCTGCTATTTCCTATTGCTTTCAAAATTTAGATAGCATTGATTCTTAACAAAAAAGTCAATGCACTGTATTGTTCATTTAAAATATGAAATGTAGAATTTCCTAATTGCGAATCACTAGATTCCTGACATAGTGCTTCTGTGCTTCTTAATCCATAGAAATCTCTTCGATAACACTCAAGAATGAATAGTGTGTATTGCAGTGTTTCATAATGGGGAGTGTTGTGGGGTTACCTCTGGAAGTTAGGGTGTGTCTTCAAAACATTCCATCATAATTATGGATGGAACACATTAAATCAGTGAGCAAATGTTGATTGTTACTTGCGTACTTGCTGAATTCTGAAGTTTAGAATCAAACCAACCTTTTTATAGCTCTGGTTCCAGTATCATCCTCTATTACAAAAGCACTTCTCTTAAACATCAGAATACTTATTTAGTTTCTCATGTAGAAGGAAACATGTAAAGTTTAGTATTTTTTTTTTAACTCTGGCAATCTTTACACACCACTTTGTAAAACAAGAATGCCTTTAGTTTTCTGTATTTTCTATTGAATATTCATGTAAGAAAAATATGAAGACATGAGTGATAGATATCAGGTATGGAAATAAATGTAGAAATACAATTAATTATTTATTAATTGCAGATGATGGTACACGAGTTCCTCTTGGAAAAGAGCAAGGATACATTAATGCCAGCTTTATAAAAATACCAGTGGATACGACAGAATGTACATACATTGCATGCCAAGGACCTCTACCTCATACACTGGCAGATTTTTGGCAAATGGTTTGGGAACAGGAGTCTAATATCATTGCTATGATGACTCTGGAGGTTGAAGGGGGGAAGATCAAATGTCAAAGATACTGGCCAGAGCTTCAGGGAAAGCCAATAATAATAAACAACAAGATGAAGATAATCCTTCAAAGCTCTCAGACATTGGAAGATTTTATTATTCGGAAAATTGAGATGATTGAGTTACAGGTATGTGCGAATAAATTAGCTACGTTGTGATTTTTTTTAATGGTATAGTTGGTTTATTATGCCAATAGGCGCTATGCCACAAAGTGCTAAAGTATACAATTTCTTGCATTTTCATATCACACTGCTGATTAGATCATTAACAAAGGGATCATTGGCCAGTGCATCTAATGCTGGTTGCAAAAGGCACTGACTATTGTCAGTCAGTTAAGTGAGGTGGAAAGAGATGTTCTTTGCTCTCTGCCTAATTTTCTTCAAAATGGATACATGGAAGAAGTAGTCTTTGGGTCCTTTGCTAGCCCTTTTCTGACTAGATATGGGGAGGCTATGAAACAGGTAGCACCCTAAGATAAATCTTTTTTGTTTATGCAAGGCTATCAACTTGAGAGCTGGCAGTGACATAATCATATCTGCTGTTTCATGATGGCAGCCAGTCAGCTTCAACAATTTACTTTCCTCTTGGCATTTGGCACATTCTAGAGGGGGTCATCATCAGCTTAGTTGTAAACCTGGTAAATGGCCAGAATTCTCAAATACAGGTAGGGTCAGATCATTGCAATTGCTGCACACTCAAGTTCAGTGACCATCAGAAAATCAGCTCTGACATCTCCATCTGAATATTTATTTTTCAGGGCCAGGGTTGTTTGTGGTTTATGTTCTGTGACAAAAATGCTTCTTTTGTTTGTACAGAGTGGCGAGTCACGACAAGTGACCCATCTGAACTTTACTTCCTGGCCAGACCATGGGACTCCAGAACAACCAGAAAAATTAGTTACTTTTCTCAGTTACCTGAGATATATCAAACGTTCTGGTCCCATAATTGCTCACTGTAGTGCAGGAATTGGTCGTTCTGGGACTCTTATTTGTCTAGATGCAGTGTTGACATTCATCAGCAAAGGACTTGATGTAAGTATTTTTCAAAATATTAATCTGTCATTCCAAGGATTTGAGCACATGAATGCATTTCCAAGTGAGAGGAACTTTTATTTTTCAGATGAGACATTTAATATCCACCTGTTTGTTCAGATGGACATTAAAAGCACCATGGCACTATTCAAGGAAGAGAAGTGCCCTGGATACCATTTATACTATTTGGTGAACACATACCCTATTTGTGAACTAACATTTGTCCCTGTATAAGCACTTTCTGAAATAGACTAATTGACCATTTATCTCATTATTTGTGGGGCTTATGCAAGTGAGCTGCCACACTTGCCTATAAAATAACAATTCAAAAATATTCATTGACACTTCATTCCTTGACATGGTTGTAAAACGCTTTTGGATATGTTCAGTTGGGAATGGTGTTTACAGAAATGCAAATTTTTTTTGGATAGAATCTGGCTTGCCTGTTTTGAGCAGTCAAATAGTCTCCCAACATTGATTGTCTAAGCTATGTTTGGAAATTGGCCCTGTCTTTGAGTACTTCTGGGCTGTTAGTGCCTATAATACCGCAGCAAGTACTGAAGTCTTCCAGAAATGGAAACATCACCTTTTTGAAAAAAACACAATGTCTTCTGCATTTAGTTTGGCATACTGCACCTGCATGCTTTTTATTGTCTCTTGAACTATACAGCATACAGCATGTTTTGATTAGAACTGGTCCTTGGGATTCTTTCATCTGGTACATGGCTGCTTTGAAAGGGACTGATGATCCAGGTGGCATGCATATGATGCTTTGATTCAGCAGTAACAACCATTCTTCTAACAGAGGCAAAAAAGTGGACCAGTTTATAATTATCATTTATTATTATTACTTAAATGCTATAGCAAGTTTTACTGCAGACCCTGAATGTAAGAAGTCGAGATTTTAAAATTTTTAACAATTTGTAATAATGAAGATGAAATTTAGCAGTGATAAGCTCAGAGGAAAGGGTCGCATTGTTGGTGAAGTAATTAATTCAGCACATTAAGTCTTGCAGCTTAAAATAAATCCTCATGTACTTTACAATGTAGTGTGTACAATTCCTTCAAATGGTCAGAAAAGTTATTTTTTCTAACTGTACTGTAATAATTTCTACCTTCCCTCCTATCTACAAAGCATTCATTCTAAAGAAGAAGGGATAAATTTTGAGTTTAATACACAGCCATCTTTAAAAAGTTTGTATTTTTCTGCTTGGGGTGATTTCCATTTGGTTTTGTGCTAAATAGTAAATGGCAGAATAAATCTGGACGTAATTAGGTGGTGTGTTTCTATACCTCCACCTACCTCAATGTACTTTATATTAGAGAAATTGCAGATTGCAGTTTCAAATCTATGCTTATGCAAGTTAATTGATCGAAACAAGGATATGCTCAACTATAGTCGAGGTACATTCCCACAGTGTGAGGTAAGGTAGGACAAACAAAATGAGAGCCTGTTGGAATATAAAAGATAGAGAGTAGGATGTAGCACAAAAGAGGCCCTATGATAGATGTTAGGTTTTATAATGCAATTGAGAACCAGGCTGTACACAGAAATTTCAGTGGGAAATTGAGAAAAGAAATTAGGCAAAAAGTGGACACAAGAAGATACTGACACCATCTTTATGAAAATGTAGTAAACAGTTAAACAACCTGTTAACTATCCTGATCATAAATGAAGAATGACAGCTTAGCTGATGTACCAGAAGATAGTTTTCATTTTTGGGATGCAAAGCCAGTGTAAATTAGAGTAAGAGTTTGATAATAATGGTCCCTTTAATGGATTTTGTTGGTTTCAAGTCATAATGAGTTGCATGGGCTTTAATTGCATCTGTTTTCATTTGTTTGCTATGAACTTTTTAACACTTTCTTTTGATTGCCAATAGTTTGACATTTCTCATATTGTTGAAACTATGAGACGCCAACGACATGGGATGATCCAAACTGAGGTGAGCTTTCAGGAATATTAATCTGTTTTGTTACTAAGTTGAGAAAACCATTTCGTGCAGAGTAATACCACCTCCTACGCTAGTGAAGGTTGAAAGAATGTTAACTGCAGAATTTGTGGAAGTGTGGTGCAAAGACTTATTTCTGGTCTCTTACTAGTGCACTATTTAAATTATATATGTAGTGAAAAACAAAATGAAGACAAAAATTACTTTCAGATTATAGATTTGTTTTTACTCTAAGTTGCCATAAAATCATACCAGAAAAACAAGAGCCCCAAATGCTAAGGATGAAAGACTTTGGAAAATGGGCATTTTGTTCATTGGGTGGTGGCTGAGCATTTAGGTTTTAGTTTAGAACAAAGAACAAAACAGCACGGGAAACAGGCCCTTCAGCCCAACGAGCCCGCGCCGCCACCTTGATGTTCCCACTTCTACACGCGATCCCTGTCCATGTTTATAGATTTATGGATTAAAAACCAAATTTGAGACAATTTAGGGAGAATTTGTTTTGCCAATTAGCCTAAGAGCACATCTTTGGGATGTGGGAGGAAACCGGAGCTCCCGGAGAAAACCCACGCAAGCACAGGGAGAATGCGCAAACTCCCACAGACACAGGCCCAAATTTAGGTTTAGGTCAAATCGGGGCTTAGGTATCATTGTGATTCCATCTTATGCAACAACGAGAAACCAATTGTACTTTGTGGGTGAGGTAGGGGATTGGTGACTCTGCCACCTCTTGCCCTTGCTCCCACATCAGGAAGTGCACCTGGAAAATTCATTGACTTTTCATTAAAAGGATTTTTTTATCCTTCCAGAGAGCTATATAACTTCATCTATTGCCTGGAAGAGGTATCTGAAATCCTATAGCACAACACAGTTATGACCTACAAATCTGAAGAGTCTTACAGGTGCAAGCACCTGCTTTGAATATGATAAATAATCCCACAATTGTAACACTCGCTGTAGCTTTCAATTAAGGAAATAAATAAAGCATAATAAAGTAGACTTTTTCACCCCAGACAGTATTCTCCATCACCACCCCCCACTACTCAACCCAGATATAGAGGCACTAAAAAGAGCACAAAAACACATTTTACAAGGATGATACCAAAAATGCACAGTATGACTACCAGGAGAGAATGAATAAAATCTGGATCTTATTTTCCATTAGAAATAGAAAACTGAGGGGTGACTTTAAATGAGAAAAGATGAGAGGAGATTCAAATGGAGCATTAATGCCAACATGGAATTGTCAAGCCAAGTGGCCTATGTTGTATGTCCTATATAAGATCAAATTGATTTTGTTATAAAATTCTGTGTATTTATTTAAAGATATGAAAAGTGATTAATGAAAAATAGTCCAATCTGTAAACACATTTTATAATTGTCACAGACTAATGTGCCCAGTCACGTCACTGCTTTTCACTGTCCTAAATATCTTCTATTAAATGTTACTGAATATTGTATTATGGCTTGTTCAATGAAATGCCTCTGTAGCAACTTAGCGGACTAATAATAGAAACAGTCCTGATCATTTAAGTCTGGATGATACATGGGCTGTTGCATGTTTTCCATCTTCAGGTGAGAGGTTAAACCAAGGTCCCATACACTCTCTCAAAGGATCTCATTACACTGTTTGAAAGAAAGGCAAGTGTATGTTCCCTGGTGTCTGCCCAAGATTTATCCCTCAAATAACATCACTAAAACAAAAATTGTCTGATCACTGTTTCATTAGTATTTGTGGAAGTTTGTGCATAGGTTTCCTGCTGCATTTCCTTCACTACAACAATGACTACACTTAACTTCGTTGGCTGTAAAAGTTTTGGCAGTATTTTGTGGTCCTGAAAGGAGCTAAGCAAATACAAATGTTTTTTTAATTCATGAATGTTCAACAAAGCACAACTTCAAAAAAATACTTTCTGTGTGTAGGTTCAGTATGTATTCTGCTATCAAATCATCCTACATATACTCTCACAACTTCAACTGAGGGAGAAAGAAATGGCAATGGCACAATAAAGATTTTTGAAATGGTTATAACTGGAAATCTCCTTACTACAGGAACAAAAAATCTGCTGCATCACCAACCAGCAACCCTTATTCTATAAATATATGAATACGTTATTATTCTGACCACAAAGACAATGTGAATTTGTCCAAAGAATAACCTGCAGGACAAAATACAGAATTTAGCAAAATATTATAAAAGCTGAATATTTTGTAGTTGCTAGTATCTGTTACAAACTGGAAGTGTAAATGTACAAAATCAGTATGCCTCATGCAAATACTGAACTGTGGTATTATTTAAGAATTTATGATAGCACATGCATCTGAAAAATATATTGCTAATGCTGACCTTGTTTCAAATGCATTCAATACAGATTGCAATATTTGCTGGAAGCTGTTCAATGCATTATTTCTTGATTATTGTACGGTTACCGCTGTATAAACAAAATGGAAGCAGTATTGATCTTATGCCTTTGGAATTATTCACAATGAAAGTGAAAAGTTTCCTGTATAATGTACAATTTTTAAATTCCTTTTTCATCGATAATGTTTCTTGTACATAGTTATGTTTAACAAATTTATCTGGATATATCTATACGTACATTAACTGGATACTCCAAAATTGTAAATAAAATTTGGGAATACCCCAATGGGGATGCTTTCTTGTAAAATGGGTAATCTGTTGATCTATTTTTCTGAAATCATTTTTGTTGAAAAGAAATCTGATGGAATTATTTTTTTTCTTAACTTTATTGCAGTTTGTACACAATATGAGCATGTGGCTCAAAGAGACAATGGATAAGTGTTTTTTTCTAAAACAGCAATGTGCACTAGTTTTAAAGCTCTGTAGTCAAAGTTCAAATGTGGACCGTTCCATGAGTACTGCTGCATTTCTGTGTTCTGCTCCATGTATCGCATGTATTTATGTTGCAGAAATGCTCATGGAAGCAAACCCAACTCCAACAGCAATGCTCCACTGCTTTCATTTACAGAGACCATCTGAAGAAATACCTATTTGTTCCATTGCTAATTGAATAGAGACAGCATTATGCAATATTTTGTCTGGCCACATTCAGCTTGAACTTGCAGCATATTACATATTAACAATGGCTCAAGTATAGCAAATTTGTTGAGGAGCTTTTACTTACTGAGCAAGCTAGCAATCTATGCTGTGAGAATTTTAACACTTCATATATATAATCAGTTGTGGTGTTTTTTAAAATGGGAATCTTCGGTACTGAATCACAGTGATATCATCAAGCCATCCAAACCCAGCACATTAAAGAATTCTCCCAGAGAGCAAACCAAAACTTTATTTTGTGAAATGAAAACAGCAAAACCAAATGATAGTCTTCTCATTTGTGGTGTTTAAGATGATTAGTCCATTACTTTGAGGTACATTCCTCAGTAATGGGCAGCATCATTTGTGTGTCTCCACAGGGGCATAACAGTTTACACTGAGGCCCCAGTGGTGGAAGTTAGCTACACAGGGGCCTTAACTGGTTCTGAACCTCAACAGGTCATCAAAGTGGTAAGTGAGGTGCAATATTGGTAGGTTCAACAAGCTTGTTAGTCAGCAGAAATGTGGGGGGGTGATATTTGAGAGGTCAGGAAACCAGAGGAGGGATGGTGGGTTCCAATTATGATGCATAATGTTGCATTATCACTTCTTAATTTAACAGTGAACAGATTAAAGTTTGGAACACGCAAGATAAAGGCAAAATCTGTAATGTCATGCAAAAACCATTCTAAATTCTAATTGATTAAAAACAAAATTGTAGATATTCATAATAGGGAATTTAACAGTGTTTCATCATTTTTCAAGGCCAGCTTAGTTGTTCAACAGTATTTACTACTCAAATCACCATCAAAAACCCAACTACACTTCATTGAACATGGCTCAACCTTTTTACAGGGTTTCTAAATGCAGGAAAATGAAAGGGGGAGGAGGGTTCTCACCAGATCAGTTGATTTCATTGCTTGTTCCAAGGTGATATAAAGTGTGTCAACTCCATGGCCTGTGGTGGACAAGTGAATGACTTGAGCAGTTGTGTTAAATCCTAAAGTTGCGGTCAGGTTCAGAGAGGCAGTGGCAGCAAAGGTTGCCAATTCACTACCAAAAATGTCATTTCTACATTGCTAATCTGTGCATTGCTTTTCCAAGTGTCAGCAAACAGTCTAGGGTAGTGATTCCCAACCAGTGTGCCGTGAAAACCTCCAAAGTTGCCACAAAAAAATTCTAAATGATTTCAAAATTCACGTAATTAAACTAAAACTAACCTAAGTTTTCAGCTCTGTGGTTGGCATCTCCAAAACCTGAGGCATCTGGGCCTCCTCTGCATGCTGCAGCTGGGAAAGAGCTGCATTGCTATGATTTAGATTTTTTTTTGCATTGGTTAGGTCCACACCCATAACAATCAGAACTTTGAGCTAAAGACAAAGGTCCAATGCATTGCACAAAAAGCAAAAAATCAAAGGGACAAAAGCCCCAGGAAAAGTGAGAGGACAGTTTAAAAAAATAGATGAAAGGACAGAGAGAAGTTAGGAATGAAGTTTCCAATAAAGGAAGAAATCAGAGAGAATAAGAGGTGTGCCTCAAAATTTATTTTTAGTAGAGGTGTACTATTAACATATAAAAGGTCAGGAACTCCTGGTCTTGAGATTGAAAGTAAAAATTACAAATGTGTATGTATGTTGTTTCTTAATTGCTATTGGTGCTGCATTATCTCAATTTTCTAATGAAGAGAGTGGGTTTCAGTATGTGCTAAACACACTGCAGAACCCTTCTATATGCATTGTTGTAATATACAGCACAGCATTTGTGTTTTCACCATACGGCAATATTTAAATCAAATTCAATCTAAGCTAGTACTACTACTTGTCTGCATATTTTTAAAGGGAAAAAAAGCAAGTTGGGGTCTCAACTTTGTGAATTGGAATTATTTCAATCCACTTGCCTCTTTATCTGCAGTTGCAGTATTTAAAAGTTGAATATTCTGATCATTTAGCTTTTCTGCAGTGTGGCTCAGTGCACTGCCAGGTCACATTTAGTGCATTATTTAGTGAATATCTAGTGAATTAATTTATGATTGCCTGGCTGGACGGAAATTACAGAACTTCAAGTAAAATCAGGAATTTCGGTGCCTTCTCATCCATCTTTATCAATGGGTGACAATTGCAGAAATCATAGCAACAAAATTAGTCAAAATGGTAGGATTCATCAGCCATCGCAGCTAGGCTGATCAAAGGTGCAACCAGATCAAGTTCTCCCAGTTTCCGGGACAGTCTTCCTATCATCATACTTGTATTCCAAGCCACCTTTAATGAAGTTCTATTATCTCAGATTTGGTTTGCAACATGTGGCCTATAATATCATTAATGAAAGAGTACTAATCTTCAGAAACACATACTTGCAGATATGTTCTATCATTTATAGTTTTTGTGATCTGAGATTCAAATGTGGTCTTAGGAGTCACATTGGTGATGAATGTGAGCTTCTCAGAAATGACCACAATCGTGCAGTATTTAGGCTTCAATTAAATTGTGTATGACTGACTATGTTGATTTATCAGCAGTGCCTTTACACCAGAAATTATGCATACTAATCCAAACAACCAAGGCAAACAATTCATGATGGTGATATTTAATTGTGTCTGTTTAAAAATTGATTAGCTGTTCTAGAATGTTCTAATGCATTTCACTTTTTATGTTAAACCAAGTGGGGGGATAACATTTCTTTGGACAACTATGACATAAATACACGTCAACCAGGATCAGACCGGGAAACAAATGTTCAAGCAGTCTTTATTTACATTTTAATTTCCACACAACAGTTACCGTACAGCTATCAATGCTACTCAATGATTTCCTGGTGTTTCACTTTACAATCTAAATGTATTATTTCTCAATAAAAACATTCTCAGTTAAACTTGCATGTTGAAGACAATGATCACTTCTGATTGATGACTGCATTTCATAAAACATTTACAAATCCTTTTTATCCTCTACAGCTTAATTAACTTCCCATTTTCTGTTATGAGAGCATCTAATTATCCTTCTAATATTAACATTAGTTTGGTATCGTTATTGTCCCTTACTAACCATCATTAAATGAGAACGTTGATCCTCCTAGTAAACTTTCTGCATCTGTCTTGTATCAGTAAAATAATGACTAAGCACCAGGTTCTGCCACATTGAGCGTGCATGGTCCTATGATTGGGTTGCTATGATTTGTCTAACTAATCTGAAATATTTTTCCTCAAAATTCTGTCAGTTCCTGATTGGAATTCTAATTCAACAACAATTGATTAACACTTTGACGTTATAAGTCAGTGTTTATGATCTGATTTTAGCAGTGATTTGTTATGTCAGAATATTCAGTATTTTAGAGAGCACAGATTGTTGGTCTGTACATGAGAATCTCGTAAATCTCATGACCAGCTAGAAGAGCCCTTTTTACTTTTATTGAATTTAATCTTGTCTGTTATTCTCTCTCTGCTCTACTTCCATGTCTCTGTATCCTTCTACTTGCTAATGTCATCTAAATTATGGTGGCCTCTCTCTTAGCTTGCTCCCAAAGAGTCAAAGGACCCATAGAATGAACAAAATTAATTACTACAAAAAGACCTGATTTCGTGGTCTTACTACTTCCAGAAGTGATCGAAGAAAGCTGCCCAGGATAGATGTAGCAATAACTTTAATGTGAATTTCATCTTTCTCAATGCTCCTTTCATTTTGGCAGCTGGGAGATCTCCAATACCCAGCGAGAATAACAGCAACAAGCAAGCTAAACAGCCAATTATTTTGAAGTAATGCCAGGAGGAGGCAGTGACTTTTTTTTCACTTTTTAAATTATTTTACAGAGAGCAAAATAATGATTGGGGAAATACATATCGGATTAAGTTGGAAACACTAATTCATTTTAAAACATATTTTAACTTTAATTTTTTCTCATGATGTAGAAATTTGGCAATGCACAAACGTAAGTTAGTTTTGCAGGGCCAGGAAAGTTCATCAGTAATCATGATTCAGCACATCATTAAAAATTTAGTGACATCTTTAGTGGGTCTTTATTCCAGAGTAATAGCATAAAAGGTGAAGGTTCACATCAAATCTGAGATTTCTAGATGTTTTCCATCTGCAGGGACTTCAATTGCACATCCTGCAGAGTGACTAACAACACTTTCTGGATTCTGCACACATGCAGATATCAGATATTGCCATCAGTTTCACAGAGTTTTGGAGGCTAATGTCAACATTTTCATTGTTGTTTTAAATCACAAAATCTGAGCTGAAGTGTTAGCCATTAAAACGCTAAATACGACATAGGGGAAAAGTGCACTTAGGATATATCTTGTCTGCTATGTTAATAGTCACCTAACTCCTTTCATTGTTTGTTATCTTACAGAGACCCAAATTGCTTCCTTTCATTAGTCACAACTCACAAAGAACATTAATTTAGAAAAAAATGCAGAGGCAATAGATATTGGGACCCAGATAACAAACTTGAGAACAACACTCAGCATTATAAAACCAATATCTTTCAACTGTATTACTAGTTTACAATTCACTTCTTTCCATCCAGTATACTTTATATAATTATTGAATCAATGTCCTTCAGCTGTATAAGACTCCATGTTATGATGATAATCTCAAATTGGAAGTATGACATACTGTTGCACACCAAGATACAATTAAACATTTATTATAGTTTTATCAGGTACAATATAGAAGGGTTTGTATTCCTTCTGAGAAATGGTAGGTACTCAGTTATTCTGTTGTTCCACAATATGCATCAGACGATTCCCTCAATTTTAGATAAGCCAATGAGTATTGTTCCAGTAAGAGCAAGAGCAAGCACAATAGCCAGTATAATGAAATTCTGTAAACCCTGGAGGCAGAATAGTTACATTTTTTTTTAAAAAAGGAAGAAAGTATATCTTAGTTAAGCACTACGTCTGAATTAAATTACTATTAAATTGCACCAAACAGATTAATATACTTTTTAAATTGCTTCACCTGAGATTCTGGTAGTAGAAGAGAATTTGAATGGTGAAATTTTTAACCATTCATTCCGTTAAATTTATATTTGCCCAGGACAGCTTCACAAGTAGTATATTTTATAAATATGTCAGAAACATAGCACGTTATGAGTAAATAGGATTGGGTTTTTTTTCAGCCTAGTAAAATGATGGGAATATTTCATGGAGCTGCTCATTCTGTACAAAGCATAATTTTTGGAACATTATGGAAGAATCCTAATTTGATTTAGTATCACGTACTCTTCTAATAAATTGACCAGACTTTCACAATGAAGTGGAATATGACTAAACCACTGAAAAATTAAGGTAAACAACAAAGGATCAAACAACAAATGCTTGATATGGTATGATGGCTTACTGAAATGTATGCCACGCTATCACAATTCCCCTTTCTAAGAATAATAATATCTAATGTAATAAATAGCAAGGTAAATGAACAGTTTCAGTGTCAGCTTTCACTGCAGAGGTATCTAACGATGGTTGTCTTCAGTTGGATTTGCCCTTGTTTCTCAACATTTTAAAATCTTTGCATAGCATGTTGCTAAAAGATAATGTTGTGCTGATTGTCACCAGTAGCTGGCTCCTGCATGAACAGAGCGCAGAACTGTGTTTTGAAAAATTGGGATTGCAAAGCTAGTGCAAAATAGTCAATTCAATGTCAATTAGTTACAAAAAAGGGAACTGGAGGCAAAGAAAAAAGATAAGATTAAAATTTTAAATAAGTACAAAGGGAAAGTTTTTTCAAGTTTCAATTTAAAATTTTTTAAATCAAAATGATTAAAACCTGAAGGAATGAGACTTCATGCTTCAGTTATCACTTGTCATGTCAATAAAAGGATACCTAGACTGAAATTATCAAAATTTAATTGGTGAGTGTATTTTGTTTCTATCAAACCATTGAAGAAATTTCACTGTATTTCAATGGTAAGGCAGACAATGAGTTATTGTTTGGACAGAGCAAAACGGTGCTGCACAAATAACATCAACTTGTATTTATATAACATCACAGACGTAGTAAACTCACAGAAAAGTTAACATATAATTTGACTAAGTATTACGATGGGTGATCAAAACCCACTCATAGATTTTAAGGAGAATATAAAAGGAAAGAGAGCAGAGCAGCATAGAAGTATAAGGAGAGACTTGCAGATATTTGGGCCTCAGCAACTGAACACACAGGCAAAAATGGTGAAATGATCAAAATTGGTGAGAACAGAATTGCAAGAACATGTATATTGCCAACAACTGTGGAGCTGGAGGCAATTTCAAATATAACAAAGGGCAAGGCCATGGAGGGATTTAAAACTATAAGAAAAGTTTAAAATTGAGGTTTTGGCAAACTAGGAGCCAATGCAGTTCAGGGCTGAAGATTAGAATATGAGCAGTAGAGTTTGAGGTGAACTGCAATTCATCAAGAACAATCACAGAGCAATATCATAAGGAAACAGGCCTTTCAACCTAAAAGGTCCATGCCAACCATGTTGTCCTCCCAGTCAATCCCAATTGCCTATGTTTGGCCCACGTCCTTTTAATCTTGCCCATCCATGTAATTGTCCAAATGTTCTTTAAATGTTGATTTTTGTACCTGCCTCAACCACTTTCTCTGGTAACTCATTCTATATACACACCAAGCTCTGCATGAAGAAGTTGTCCCTCAGTTGCCTTATAAATTTTTCCCTTCTCACCTTAAATTGTGCCCTCTGATTTTTAATTCCCCTTCCTTGAGAAAAACATTGTGTGTTCATCCTATCTATGTCCCTTGTGATTTTTTACACCTCAATAAGATCACCCACTTGTCCTACATTCCAAGAAATAAAGTCCTAGCCTGGCCAACCTCTCCCTATAACTCAGGCTCATTAGTCCTGGCAACACCTTTGTAAATCTTCTTTGCACTCTTTACAGTTTACCAACGTCTTTGCTATAACAGGGTGACCAAAATGGTCCACAATGCTCCAAGTGCACCCTAACCAACAATTCATACAACTGTAACATAATGTCTCAATTCCTATACTGAATGCCCTGACTGATGAAGGCCAGTGTACTAATTGCCACCTTCACCACTCTGTCTACCTGTGACACTGCTTTCAATGAACAATGTACTTGCATCCATAGGTCCCTCTGTTCCTTAGCACTCCCGAGGACTCTACATTCACTGTGCAAGTCCTACTTTGGTTTGACTTTCCAAACTGCAACACTTCACATTTATCTATACTGAAATCCATTTGCCAATCCTCAGCCCACTTCTCTAACTGATCAAAATCTCCCTGTAATTTTTGATAGCTTCGCTATAAATGATACCACCTAAGCTGAAGAAAGTGTGGCTAGATCAACTTAGTCTTAGATTCAAGTTCAAATAATCAAGTCTTAAGTTGACAAAGACATGGATTTAACAGATGAGCTAAGACAGGGATGGATAGATTTGGATGGTTATGTGGCAGAAAGTAGGTACTCTTGGCGATGGAATGGGTATATGATTTGAGGTTAAATAAGAACAAAGAACAAAACAGCACGGGAAACAGGCCCTTCGGCCCAACGAGCCCACGCCGCCACCCTGATGTTCCCACCTCTACACGCGATCCCTGTCCAAGTTTATAGTTCTATGGATTAAAAACCAAATTTGAGACAATTTAGGGAGAATTTGTTTTGCCAATTAGCCTAAGAGCACATCTTTGGGATGTGGGAGGAAACCGGAGCACCTGGAGAAAACTCACGCAAGCACGGGGAGAATGCGCAAACTCCCACAGACACAGGCCCAAATCCATATATCTGCATAGCACAATGATAGTCACTGAGCTGTCGTGTTGCCCATCAAATGGTCCAGGTCAAGTGTACACTAACGACGTGAAGCACTAGGATACTCTCGAAAAAGGTCCAAGAGCAGCCCTCTCACAACCCATCGCGTGTATGTCCCTCGTTATACAACAAGGTGGACCAAAGCACCTGTAGGATAAAAACAAGTACATCAATATTATCATCTATTTACACACTTCCCCGAGACCCCCAAGGCTCATGATCCCTATTTTAAATCAGTTTTCTATACCCTCCATTCCCATTCTGTTCATGTGCCCATCTAAGTATTTCTTAAATAACTCCCGAGTACCTGCCTCCACCACTTTACTTGGCAGTGCATTCCATACCCCCATCACCCTCTGTGTGAAAAAACTCCCTCCAGCATTCAAATTATACCTTACCCCCCCCCCCACGCTCACCCTAAGCCCGTGACCCCTCGTGCTATTTGAATCCATCCTAGGAAAAAGCTTAACCCTGTTTACTCTATCTATCCCCTTCATAATCTTGTACATCTCTATTAGATCTCCTCTAAGTCTACGTCTTTCTAAGGCAAACAGTCCCAATTTGCCTAATCTCTCCTCGTAACTCAGACCTTCCTTACCAGGCAGCATCCTGGTAAATCTCCTCTGCACTCTCTCCAGAGTTTCCACATCCTTCCGGTAATAAGGCGACCAGAACTCAACACAGTATTCCAAATGAGGTCTAACCAACGTTTTATACAACTGCAACATTAAAGGCCAGCTCTTGTACCCTATACCCCTTCCTATAAAGGCTAGTTTACTATATGCTTTCTTCACAACCTTCTCCACTTGCTCTGCCACCTTCAGAGACTTGTTCACCTGCACCTCCAGATCCCTCTGCGTTTCTATACTCTGAATAGGTATGATTCAAAGGTTGTGAACAGCCTGGTTCAACATCCAACAGTTGACAAGGCAAGGGATGGAATTGATGGCTAGCGAGCAGAGTTTGTAGCAAGGACTGAAGACAGCAACTTTATTGTTCCCAGTATTTAGTGGAATAAATTTCTGCTCATCCAATAAAGTGTCAAGCAAGCAGTCAGACAAATCTGATTCAAAGGAGGAGTTGAGAAAGATGGTGATGAGATAGAGCTGGATTTCGTCAGTGTACATATGTGTCCTGACCTGTTTTAGATTATGCAACTAAGAAACAACATATTGATGAAAGAAGGATGAGACCAAGGATAGATCCTTAGGAAGTACCAGAGGTAACGTATGTAGGAGCAGTATGAGAACCACTGCAGGTAATTCTTTGGCTACAGTTGGATGGTTAAGAATGGAGGTGGGCAAGGCCCATTTCACCCAGTTGAATAATTGTGCAGAAGTGCTGGAGGTGAATAGTATGGTCAGCCATATCAAAGGCTGCAGATAAATTGTGAAGGATGTTGAGTGATAATTTACCTTAATCATAATAATATAAGCAATCATTTCTGACACTGATAAGAGCCATTTTGGTACTGAGGCAGGAATTGAAAGCTGACTGAAGCTTGCTCATCTCATAGAGAAAGTTACTTCAAGCCCAATTATAATAACTTTCTTAAAATAATGGGCTTTACTGAACAATTTTCAATTATCAGGCCACTTCCAGAAACAACCAACCAATTCAAACAGGACTGCCCAAACTCATTCTATACAAGATACTTAATTTCCATCTAATAATGTAGATTGGGTTGCATAAAGAATCCAAAATCCTCGATGTAAATATTATAATTCCTTAGCTGCTCAGTCAATATAGTAATTTGTTGCTTTCTCTTAACTGCTAAAGTAATCCATAATGTGCATTGATCTTCTGTAATTATTTTGCCATTACTGTCAATACATACATGGGTGCAGAACTGCAATGTGTTATCAAAGTCAAACAGCTGAGCTGCTTTTAAAGACCCAACACTTGGAGGAGCAAAGAGCATTCATTTGGATTTCCATATAGTCTGCAGCAGCACTATAAGTGATGGGTAAATAGAAAAGTCTTGTTGAATTAAAGAAGTATTTCTGTATGTCTTTAGTAAAATAATGATGTAACTGTGTTTGAAACTGGAAATTATTATGAAAGTTTATTCATGTTCTGGAGAAGAAAATTATTTTGGGTCCAATTACACTCACTTTCTTAAAAATATAACTTTTGAAAACAAACACCACAGCTGGGATTCTCCTTAAAAAAAATTCTAAATCTCCAATTCAAATGAAAATAACTCTTGTTGGTTTTTGAGTGAGATTTTCAGATTGTCTCTCCCACACTCTGAGCACTGCAGAATGGCCTAATGGGATTCTCTCTGAAACTTGTGGGCAGGGCCTATTCCTGCTGGAAGAACTGCGGCATAGCGCTGAGTGGGCCACTGCACTGACCTGTCAGCACCAAGATCAGCGCGTGCACAGTGGCCCCAAGCTGCCAGCCTCCGGATTGGTGGCCAGTCCCTGCAATGTCCCATTATAGTCTCTCTGCCTCCCCCCACCACCTGAGCACTGGCTTCCCAGACTGCTCCCCAGCAGCCCTGACCAACCCCTCCAGCCTCCGGTCCCCACCTCCCCCAGGTGATGAGTTTTATCACTGTCTTCCCACCTTCTGCCTGCAATCTTTGTGCAGGATGGCAGTGGGGCCCACCCACTGCTCCAATTGGCCCCACCCTCTTGTTACTGCCTGATGCCCAGTGCCAAGGTGCCCCTTGGGCATTGCTATTTTGCTCCTTGGACAGTGGTAAAGGACCTGACTGGCAGTGACCATGGGGCACCTCCCTGACTCTGACTCTGAGTTTCTGTGCATCTTTCATGGCTTCTTTTTCCTCCAGCAAGGTCAGGCCACCTGTTCCCCGTTAGTAGGGAGCAGTAATAAATCTTGCTGGAGGGAACCACGCCTAGTGGGGGGAAGGGGGGGGGCAGAGACGCTAGTCGGCCTGGACACTTCAATTCTAGGTCTGCAAGTAAGATGGGAATGCTCATTTAAATATTGAAATCAGTTCCGCACTAATTTCCAGAGCAGAGCGTGAGCTGGAGGCTTGCAGAGATCTGGACACCCCGGGGGAAACTCATGAAATGGCCTCCACTGATGATGTCTCCTGACCCATTGTGCTGCTAAAGCAGAGCAGTGCAGGGCACTGGGAGAATACCATCCCCACCACACACACACACACACACCCCCCCCCCATGACTGCATGATATTGACATGAACTAGATGGTACTGGCCAATATAATTTGGTATTATATTGGGCTGCAGAAGGCGTCAGATAGCATTGTATACAGTTATGACATAGAACTCCAAAGTGTGATCTAACACTGAAATAAATCATTTGGCCTAATTGTCCTAAGTAGTGCTTATATAGCATATATACCCTCCTGTTCCTCCTCCTTATGCGCTTATCTGGTTTCCCTGAAAATAGATGTGCCAATTACTTTAACTACTTAATGTAACAGTAAGTACCACGTCTGCAACACAGACCTTACATTTTTTCCTGAATTCACTACTGGATTTATTAATGATTATCTTATGGCCCTTAGTTTTGGACTTTCCTACAAGTAAACATTCAAAATTTTAAAGTTCTATCAAAACTATAAAAATTATTAATTCAGTCTTCCCTTTTTTTCAGAGGAAGAAACACAAGCCTCTTCAACCTTTTCCAGTAGTTTTTCTATCATCCCTGTAAATTCTTTTACAAATCTGTGATCTAACTAAAGTTTCATACAAATTTTGCACAATTTCTATGCTTTTAAATTTTGTAACATTATGAAGTGCAGCTCTAACCTGTAACCAGCCTCAAGCATGGTGGCACAGTGGTTAGCATTGCTGCCTGACAATAGGTTGATTCCCAGCTTGGGTCACTGTACAGTCTGCACATTTTCCCTATGTCTGCATGGATTTCTTCCAGGTGCTCCTGTTTGCTCCCGCGGTCCAAAAGAGGTGCTAGTTAGATGCATTAATTGCACTAACTTGCTCCTAAGTGAATGCAAATAGGTGCTGGAGTATGGCGACTGGGGAATTTTCACAGCAACCTCATTGCGTTGCACTGTTAATGTAAGCCCCTTGTGACACGAATAAATAAATTTAAACTAACCATTTTTTAAAGAGTAACATATCATTCAGTATATTTTTTTCTCTCTATTCTGTTTTTTTTTTAGATATTAGTGATTTAGTTTTAAGCCATACATATTAGTACTCTTAAACATGTTATTCAAAAGAATGATGATGCAGTCCCAGCTGAAGCAGTCTGACTGAATTTGTATGTAATGTGGCAGACAATTAAACCTGCAGCCACTTTTTATAATGTCAAGTGGCAATCCTTTATCATGGCTGCAGGAAAATGTTACAGTTCCGTTTATTGTGAGCTAAGCAATTTAGACTTCTAAACCTATCTTTAACATTCAAGTTAACTGACCTTTATCTCTTTAAAGTAAAAAACTCCCCATGTTAGAGAGATTACAGCAGGACCCTGAAAAGTGAAAAAGAAAATTGGGATCATTTGTTTTTTTACAGTCAGGTGCAAAATTACTTTTAGTACATCAATAAAAGTTAATTTTTCAAATCCATTTATATGTATAATAGATTGACACTCATCTGCATGATATCAAACCATTATTTCTACAAAATCCATTTCCAACCTGCATGACTTAGGGTCCGGTTCCTCTTTCTGCAGCTGGATCCTAGACTTCCTAACCCACAGACTGCAATCAGTAAGGATAGGCAACATCACCTTCTCCACAATAATCCTCAACACCAGTGTCTCAAAAGGCTGTGCCTTCAGTCTTTTACTATATTCTTATTCTCCCATGATTGTGGCCAAATTCCCCTCCAGTTTGATTTTCAAGTTTGCTGATGACACCACCGTAGTGGGTCAGGTCACAAACAATGATGAGACAGAGTACAAGAAAAAGACAGAGTATGTGGTGAAGCAGTGCAATAACAATCTTTTCCTCAATGTCAGCAAAATGGAGATAGTCATCAACTTCAGGAAGTGCAATGGAGAACATCTACATCGACGGGGATGAAGTGGAAATGTCAAGACCTTCATGTTTCTCAGTGTCCAGATCACCAACAACGTGTCCTGGTCCCGCTATGCTAATGATATAGTTAAGAAACCCCACAATGTGTCTATTTTCCCTGAAGGCTTAGGAAATTTGGCATGTCTGCTATGACTGTCACCAACTTTTACAGATGCGCCATAGAAAGTATTCTTTCTGGTTGTCTCACAGCTTATATGGCTCCTCCTCTGACCAAGACTGCAATAAACTACAAAGCGTTGCAAACGAAGCCCAATCCATCACGCAACACCAGCCTCCCATCCATTGACTATGTTTACACTGTCTGTTGCTTTGGAAAACCAACCAGCTTAATCAAGGACCCCATATACCCCAGACGTTCTTTCTTCCATCGGAAAAAAGATACAAAAGTCTGACGTCATGTACCAACCGATTCAAGAAAAGCTTCTTCCCTGCTGCCATCAGATTTTCAAAAAAAGGTTGGCATGGACAAGTTAGACTGAAGGGCCTGTTTCCATGCTATAAATCTCTATGACTATTAAGTTGATCTTTCCTTACATCCTAGCTATGACTGTAGCACTACATTCTGTACTCTCTCCTTTTCTATGTACAGTGTGCTTTCTCCATATAGTATGCAAGAAGCAATATTTTTCACTGTGTACTAATACATCTGACAATAAATCAAATCAAAAACATCATTGAAGAATTATATTGGTGTTATAATTTAAAATTGCATTAAACTCATATCCAAAACACATTAAAATCCTTGAGTTGGTTACACTATTATCCTCCCCACAGCACACTGAAATCACTGCTAACACTGTAATAGTATTATTAAAGCAAAAGAAAACTCCAATAGATCAGAAAATGCTGAGAGATGGCAGCCTAAGACCCACCTAGGAGAAAGAAACAAAGTTAATGGGTGAGATTTTCATTCAAAACCCATTCACTTGGACAGAATTAAAATTGGATCCATTAGAGTTTCAAATGAATAATATTGCTGAACCTCCTGAAGATTATTTTTAGTTTTCGTCTGCTGTTATTCGTTCTGATTGCACAAGATGGCGATGTAACAAAAAAATTGCCAGTAATCCTGAGAACTCAAGTGTAACAATTTACTGAGCTTAGCTGAAAGACATAGCATTCCCATCAAATAATTGAGCAAGGTCAGAAGACTTTCATAGGTTGCCAGACCTTAAGGCTGCCATTGCACAGGTGCCTTGATCTTCCAGTAAAGTAGAAGATCTCCTATCGCCATACCCTCTTGCCAATTACCCCAAGCCAGTGTCCATCCCCATCCCCGTCCCCTCTATGGATATCAGGCCACAGCCTCCCATGGACATTGGGAAACTCTCCCCACTTCAAACACCCCTTGTGCCAGTGTTCCTCCTGCACCCGCCCTTCAGACATCACCACCCTGTCCGTGATAGTCCCCATCTGCAGAGTTCCCGCCTTCCTCCATCTCCAATCACTTCCTATTTGCAGAGTTCCCTTGCACCCTCCCCCTCTGACTGTCTCTCCATGCAGAATTCCTTCCCTCCCTCTAACTCCAATTGCCCCTCCCTTGCAGAGTTTCCTCCCTCCCTCCAACTCTGATCGCACACCCCCCCCCCCCCCCCCCCCCCACCTTGCAGAGTCCCCTCCTTCCCTGTGACCACCTCCCATCCAGAGTTGCCATTTGAACAGCACTCTGTACCACAGCGCCATGGTCAATTCACTCTTCTATCTTGCAGCTCCTGCACTCATCCGTACAAATTGCAAGAACCTGGAATCTGTTGACAGTTGCAAGGGTTGAGTATCCTTCAATTCGACCTTCTCAATCCAAATATCTGCCTTACTTACAGTCACGTTTTCCTGTCCCTGACTTTGGACCACCTCAGAAGACCTTAATCTAAGGAGTGTGAATGTCCTCTGAAACAAAAGTGCCTAGGTAACTTTCCCCTTACTTGATATATTGAACTGTCTTAAAGTCAGTCTTGTCATGATGGCCCCGAACTATTTACGGGTATGTTAAACGGTTTTTAAAGGAGATATGCATTATTTTACAAATGCAAGCAAAGACACAGAACAAAAGATGGCTGATAGTGTAAAGTGACTATCTTCTGGAAAATTCCTCTGTGAATTTTATTTGCCTGACTAATCCAAGGAGACTGTGCAACATTGCACATGAAAGGTGTCAGGAACTTCTTTAAACAGGTGTTTGAAAGGGGAAATGGGAAAGATGCAAAAGACTGAACTTAAATCTTCTGTGGTGGCAGAGACAATGGAGACTTATTGCCACATCTCAATAAACATCCAAAATCCATCTCAGAACATGTAAAGGATCCTAGTTCAAAAAAAACCAACTCTGAAATGAAAGACATGATGTTCGTCCCCATTCAGCAATACAACAGGGAAATAGGATAAAAAGCACCTGGACACTTGATCTATGTGCTGGTGCTGGGGTGTCAATGTGAATCTAGCACAAGAACAAGAAGAATCAGCAGCCAGTCATCACTGTAAATAACAAGCAGGCAAAGAACCCCTCTGTTCATGGGAGAAAGCTCAGCAGAAGCCACTAATAAAAGATAATAAGAAAGCCTCACCATCCTCCCTGCAGATTCTAGTGGTAAAAACCAATTGGTGAACTGCCAAAGTCAGCTTTACCAGAATAATTTACCAGAGACTAAGGAAATTCAGAATTACAACTCTCACCAACTTTTACAGATGCACCATGGAAAGCACCTTTCCAAATACATCACAGCTTGTTATGCTTCCTGCTCTGACCAAGATCACAGGAAACTACAAAGGGTCATAAACGAAGTCCAATCCACCATACAAACCAGACTCTCATCCATTGATACTGTCTACACTTCCTACTGTCTCAGAAAAGCAGCCAGCATAATCAAGGATCCCACACATCCTGGACATTCTCTTTTCCACTGTCTTCCATTGGGAAATAGATACAAAAGTCTGAGGACACGTACCAACCTACTCAAGAACAACTTCTTCCCAGCTGCCATCAGACATTTGAATGGATCTATCTCGCATTAAGTTGATGTTTCTCTACATTCTAGCTATGACTGTAACACTACATTTCTGCATGCTCTTTTCCTTCTCTATGTATGGTATGCTTTGTCTGTATAGCGCAAGAAACAATATTCTTCATTGTACACTAATACATGTGTGACAATAATAAATCAAATCATCCAACTTAGTGGCAGCAATGTAATATGATCTATACTCATGGACACGTCAAAGTCTAATTCTTTTTTCACATTTATCTGGACTAATTTATCTAATTTTATCTAATTTTATTTTATATTTATCTAATTTTTTAAATTAAACACCCAAAAGGGGTGGGGTGGGGGTTGATTAAAAAAGGGGTGGCAGCTAATTCTTCCTTATCCAGGAGAATAACAAAATTGGTGTGTTTGAACACTGAACAAACAAGAATCTTACAGCATCATTCCCTTTCAGATGTGTATACATTCAGCCTCATATACAGAAAATAGAAGTTGAGGGAACATTGCTGTGAGTTCAGTATGAATTGGGAGGAGCTTTGAGCTGAACTTCACCATCTGGCCCAAAGATTGATGAGGAAGAATCCTGGAAAGTATTCAAGAATGTTGATCAGTCCCCTTTAGTATGTAGCTCGCTTGTCCTTTAATATCAAAGGTTAGAAAGTCAGGAACAAATTCAGTGAAACCCAGGAGGTGTTCCTTCCCATCATGGTTAATCCCAATTTCCCTCTTGCAAATCATTGGCAACCTCACTTTGGGTTGTCTAGGCCCAAAGTTCAAGAATTCTCTCCCTAAACCATTCAGCCTCACTACGTCTGCTCTCCTGTTCCTTTACGAAGTTCCTTTCAGCAATGATTAAAAAGCAGAATGTACTGTGGCAATGGAATTATTGTTGTAAAAACCCAACTGGTTCACTAATGTCCTTTAGGGAAGGAAACATACTGTCCTTACCCGGTTTAGCCTATATGTGATCCCAGTCCACACTGACATGGTTGACTCTTAATTTGTCTCTGAGGTTTCCTAGTAAGCTAGTCGGTTGTATCAAATCACTATAAAGAACGGCAGCGGTTCAGGAGAAAGACCCACCGCCACCTCCTCAGAGCAGCATGCCCATGTCCTGAGAATGAATTACAAATAATTCTGTGTCTTCTCAGGATAGAATGGTGTTGTGAGCAGTTATATTTTTTAGACAACATTACTGACACTGCCTAAGCTAAGCAGTGTTTTCTGCTTGTGATATTAGTGTCAGCAGCTGATCAGTATTCCCAAATCCTTTCCAATCCAAGTTCAACAATAAATCAATAAATCATATTTTTTCATTTTGTTTTATGTTACCTTTGATACTTATCGAAGTAAATACTCACAGCAGTAACAAGAGGAAAAGTGATAACTGCGCCAAGGAAGTAGTTTGCCAGGAACCAAGCACTGTTTGCTATTCCCCACAGGAGTCCTGAAAAGAAAGCTAAGAATGAAAGAAATTAGGAAGCATTAATTGTCTATATACGGACAACATGTTTCTGTAAAGGAAATGCCAGAAGAATTGACTGTACTTTGAGAGAATTTGCTCCTAGTGCACAGTCTACTCACCAAACCAAGAATTCAGAGAATTAGAGATTAATGACTAGACTATTTTTGCAATAACCCTGCAATTTTTCACCTTCAAATAGTTACCCAATACTTTTTGAAGGTCTTCGTTGAATCTGCTTCAATCGCACTTTCACACAATAAGTGCCAAACTCTAACCATGCACTGTGTAAAATGTTTTCCTCATGTTGCTCTTGCTTCTTTTGGCAATCAGCTTCAGTCCTCATCCCTGGAATATTCTCATGAATCTTTTCTATTTCCTGTCTAATTGCCTTCATATTCTTCCTAACGTGTGGTGCCCAGAACTGGACATAATGCTCCAGTTTATAAAGGTTCATTAAATTTCATTGCTTTTGTCCTCAATTTATAAAGACAGAATTCTGTATGCTTCATTAACTGCTTTTTCAAATTGCTCTGACATTTTCAAAAACTTGTGCATGTATAGATGCAGATCCCTTTCCTCCTGCACCCACCTTGGAATAATGCTCCTTATTTTATATTGCCTCTCCTCATTCTTCCCATCAAAATGAATCATTTCACATTTCTCTGCTTTAAGTTTCATCTCCCATGTGTCACTGGAAAGCATTAATTGTCTATAGATGGCAATATGTTTCTGTAAAGGAAATGCCAGAAGAATTGACTGTATTTTGAGAGAATTTGCTGTAGTGCAGAGCCTACTCAACAAACTGAGAACTCAGAGAATTAGACATTAATGGTCAGACTATTTTTGAAATAGCAATTTTTCACTTTCAAATAATTACCCAATATTTGTTTGAAGGTCTTCACTGAATCTGCTTCAAGTGCACTTTCACACAATGCATGCCAGACTCTGCCTCTATCACTACTCCACACAGTTCATAACACTTCCATATTTTGTGTCATCTGCAAATTTTAAAATTGTTCCCAGTACACCCAAGTCAAGGTCATTAATATATAGCAAGAAAAACAAGAGTCCTAACATGGATCCTTGGGGAATCTCACTATATATCTTCCTTCAAGTTCTAAAACTAAATTCATTACTACTTTGTTCCCTGTCACTGAGGCTAATTTTGTATCAATTTTGCAAGAATCCTAATTATTCCATGTATTTCAAATTTGCTGACAATCTGTTTTGTGGCACTTAATCAAATGTCTCTTGGAAGCCCATGCATACCTCAATAATGTATAACCTCAAAGAAACCTTCATCAACAGCTTCATTAAACAGAATTTGCCCTTAATAAATCCACATTTCTCCAAATAACTGTTGATTTTGTTGTGAATTATCACTTTAAAAAATCTTTCCCATCAGCAAAGTTAAACTGTCTGGCCAGTAATTGCTGGGTTATCCTTGCACTCTTTTTTGAATAGAGGTACAGTACAGTGGGGGCAGCAGAGTGGCACAGTGGTTAGCACTGCTGCTTCACAGAACCAGGGACTTAGGTTCAATTCTCAGCTTGGCTCACTTCTGTGTGGCATTTGCATGTTCTCCCCATGTCTGCGTGGGTTTCCTCTGAGTGCTCCGGTTCCCCCACCACCACCACCACCACAGTCCAAAGATGTGCAGGTTAGGTGATTTGGTCATGATAAATTATCCCTCAGTGTATCCAAACAGGTACTAGACTGTGGCAACTAGGGGATTTTCATTGCAGCATGAGTATAAGCCTACTTGTGACTAATAAGTAAACTTTACTTTTACAATTCTCCAGTTCTCTGGCATTACCCCTTATATTGTTGTCTTTGTTGAGTGTTGCTCAGTGCTAGGTGGACATGTTAAGTATTGAATTTAATCTTTTGCTACTTCAAAACATTCTTTCAGTGTGTCCATTACCAAATTTTCTTTCTATCTGCAGTGTTTTAAACTTATTCATATTAAATTTTATTGCAATTGTTTATGCTCAATCATATATTTTGCCTATTTCACTCTTTATTTCCTGAGTTCTTTTCTCAGAAACAACAGCCCATATGTTTTCATTTGCAAACTTTGTAAAATTATATTCAATTCATGAATCTAAATCATGAATCTATTTCCTATATATAATTAATTAGTTAGTGTCCAAAGGTTAGCAAGGTATTACTCTTCTGCCTGACTTGACTTAGGATTGGCATTAAATGAGGTCACACAAGTATATAAAAAAAGCTCTTACAAGTTTTATATCTGCATTAACTACTCTCTACAAGTAAAATGGAGTTGGCTTTCCCATAAAAGGGTCCAAGCTGCTTACATCCAGGAGTGTGTCTAAGCTACCCGATTATCTATCTATACAGGAGGGTCACCCATGAGTATAATAAGAAGAATCTATCTGAACTTTCATGTCTTAGGAGCTAAAAGGATCAGGGGATATGGGGGAAGGAGGGGGATCAGGGCATTGAATGTCATGATCAAAATGAATGGAGCAGCAAGCTCGAAGGGCCAAATGGTCTATTCCTGCTTTTAGTTTCAATGTTTCTATCTATTCTATGTGCTCTCATGTGTATTTTGTCAATCTTTCTGAAGAGAGACTGGAACAGTATGTGATCATTATCAGCCAGAAACAAATCATTAAGGTGCTGGATTTTATAGAAAGTAAGTAAAACTAGGGCCTAATAAACGTAATCAAATCTCACCTTGATTCCCCAATTTTAAGAAGTCCCTTGACTGCAAGATCAATAATAAGAAGTATTCACACTCTCCCTAGTGGGCTTGAGAAACTTCTGATCTAACTGGGAACTGAGAAGAGCAAGTTTCTTCTCTGTAAGAGACATAACCTGCTTCAGACATGTCAAAAAATTGCCTCTTCATCTCTGTGTACCAAGTCAAAGGGAATGTTGGTCCTCTGACTCTTTTCCCATTCAGTGCTTCACCAGTTTCTGAAACCAGCTATCTCTTCCTCCCTGCCATAGAGTGCATGTTTAATAAAATAATTCATTTTATTGATGAAAAAAAGGTTTTTACAACTATCAAAGCTTTTCACAGTCTTTCTCTTTCTGGCAGTACTAAAGTTCTGTACCAAATGAATATTTCTTGTCATGTTCAAAGTAAATAAAAAACATTCTGGTTTAATGGGCCTGCAATGAGACTTGGGTGACTCACGGACAGGACTAGTTACTTCAAATGCCGGGTTTCAGATGTTTCAGAAGGGATAGGGAGGGAGGCAAAAGAGGTGCAGGAGTGAAACTGTTGATCAAAGATAGTGTCACAGCTGCGGAAAAGATGGATGTATGAAGGGACTGTCTACGGAGTCTCTGTGGGTGGAGATTAGGAACAGGAAGGGGTCAATAACTTTACTGGGTGTTTCTATAAGCAGATCCTGGAAAGGTGTAATAATGATGTGGTGTTGTGAGACTTCTTACAAAGTGTAATAATAACAGAGTTGTTGTGATGGGAGATTTTAATTTCCCAAATATTGATTGGAATCTCCCTAGGGTAAGAGGTTTAGATGGGGAGGAGTTTGTTAGATGTGTTCAGGAGAGTTTTTTGGCACAGTATGTAGATAAATCTACAAGGGAGAGGCTGTACTTGATTTGGTATTGGGAAATGAACCTGGTCAGGTGTCAGATCTCTCAGTGGGAGAGCATTTTGGAGATAGTGTTCATAATTCCATCTCCTTATTGGAGACAGATAGGATCAGACAGGTTAGAAAAGTGTTTAATTGGAGTAAGGGGAATTATGACACTTAAACTGGAAAGAGGTTTTCTCAGGGAAAGGTACAGAAGAAATGTGGCAAGTTTTCAGGGAATATTTGTCTGGAACTCTGCATAGCAACTATCCAATGTGACAGGGAAGTGATGGTAGGTTACAGGAACAGGCTGTAATAAATCTAGTCAAGAAGAAAAGAAAAGCTTACAAAAAGTTCAGAAAGCTCAGGGGTGATGTTAGAAATCTGGAAGAGTGTATAACCAATAGGAAGGACCTTAAGAAGTAAATTAGGAGAGCCAGAAGAGGTCACGAGAAGGCCTTGGTAGGCAGTATTAAGGAAAACCCCAAGACATTCTACAAGTACGTGAAGAGCAAGAGTGTAAGATGTGAAAAAATAGGATCTATTAAGTGTGACAGTGGGAAAGTTTGTATGGAACCAGAAAAAATAGCAGAGGCACTTAATGAATACTTTACTTCAGTATTCACAATGGAAAAGGATCTTGGTGGTTATAGTCAGACTTGCAGCGGACTGAAAAGCTTGAACATGTAGATATTAAAAAATAGAATGTGTTGGAGCTTTTGAAAAGCATCAAGTTAGATAAGTTGCCAGGACCGGATGGGATGTGCCCCAGGCTACTGTGGGAAGCAAAGAAGGAGATTGCTGAGCCTCTGGCAACAATCTTTGCATCATCAATGGAGACGGGAGAGAGTCCAGAGGATTGGAGGATTGCGGAAGTTGTTCCTTTGTTCAAGAAAGAGAGTAGAGATAGCCCTGGAAATTATAGACCAGTGTGTCTAACCTCAGTGGTTGGTAAGTTGATGAAGAAGATCCTGAGAAGCAGGATTTATGAACATTTTGAGAGGTATAATATGATTAAGAATAGTCAGCATGGTTTTGTCAAAGGCAGATCATGCCTTATGAGCCTGATTGAATTTTTTTGAAGATGTGATTAAACACATTGATAAAGGAAGAGCAGTAGATGTAGTATATATGGACTTCAGCAAGGCATTTGTTGAGGTGCCCCATGCAACACTTATTGAGAAAGTGAGGGGGCATGTGGATCCAGAACTGGCTTGCCCACAGAAGGAAAAGAGTCATTATAAATGGGTCATATTCTGCATGGAGGTCGGTCGCCAGTGGAGTGCCCCAGGGATCTGTTCTGGGACTCTTGCTCTTTATGATTTTTATAAATGACCTGGGTGAGGAAGAGAAGGGATGAGTTGGTAAGTTTGCTGATGACACAAAGGTTGGAGGTGTTGTGGATAATGTGGAGGAATGTCAGAAGTTGCAGCAAGATGTTGATAGGATGCAAGACTGAGCGGAGAAGTAGCAGATGGCGTTCAACCCGGATAAGTGTGAAGTGGTTCATTTTGGCAGGCCAAATAGGACAGCAGAATATAATATTAATGGTCGGATTCTTGAAAGTGTGGAAGATCAGAAGGATCTTAGGGCTTGAGTTCATAGGACACTCAAAGGAGCTGCGCAGTTTGAAGCTGTAGTTAAGAAGGTATATGGTGTACTGGCTTTCATCAACCGAGAAATTGAGTTTAGGAGTCAATTAGGGAGATAATGCTGCATCTATATAGGATTCTGGTCAGACCCCATTTGGAGTACTGTGCTCAGTTCTGATCACCTCATTACAGGAAGGACGTGGAAGCCATAGAAAGGGTGCAGAGGAGATTTACAAGCATGTTGCCTGGATTGGGGAGCATGCCTTATAAGGATAGATTGAGGGAGCTCGACCTTTTCTCCTTAGAGAGACGAAGGATGAGAGGTGACCTGATAGAGGTATATAAGATATTGAGAGGTATTGATCAAGTGGATAATCGAAGGCTTTTTCCCAGGACTGAAATAGTTGCTACAAGAGGACATAGGTTTAAGGTGCTGGGAAGTAGGTACAGAGGAGATGTCAGGGATAAGTTTTCACTCAAAGAGTGGTGGGTGCATGGAATGGGCTGCTGGCAACAGGGGTGGAGGTGGATTCGATAGGATCTTTCAAGAAACTTTTGTGGAATTTAATAAGATAGAGGGTTATAGGTAAGCTTAGTAATCTCTAAGGTAAGGACTTGTTCGGAACAACTCTGTGGGACAAAAGTGTGATGTAGTTTTTCTGTGTTTCTATGAGTAGTTATGTTTCCTTTTCTGAGGGAGTCAATTGGTACATTTATGTTGATAGTCTCATGGACATTTGTTGTATACTAAAGTGGTCAGCTCTGTTTAGTAGCAAACTTAAAAGAATGAAAAGGTTGCCATACAGTGGATTACTTAACCAGTTTGTAGATCTTAATTGGAGAAGTGTTGCATGCTTGCATTCCAGGATGGAAAAGAAGAAAAATCTCTCAAATGCTTCTGATAATGTCACCACATAATAATGTGACATACCACACAGAGATGCCCTGGTTTACAATACATAACGTCACACTTTGGAGAAACATTTCTCCAATTTTTAGTCTTGTAAGGGCTTTTGAAAGTTGTGTTCTATATCTCTGCTCATAGCTCCAAGACATTAGCTATTTCAAATAGCAGAGCACAAAACAATTGAAAACTTATACTCCATCAAAAATTCTTTAATATCAGCAAACCTCACCAAGAAATCTAGAAACTAAGAGCAAGTGTAGGCCAGTTGGCCCATCAAGCCTGAGCAGCCATTCAATATGATTATGGTTGATCCTGGAACTCAATGCCTTTATCCTGTTCCCATATTACTTGATGCCATTAAAATCTAAATAAGTCATCTATTCCTTTCTTAAATACATTCAGTGGCTTGGCCCCCCACACCTTTCTGTAGTACAGAATTCAATAGGTTCACTACCCTTTGAGTGAAGAAATATTTCCTCATCTCAATCCTAAATGGTATCTAAGATTCCCTGGTTCTAGATTCCCCAACCAGGGGAAACATCCTCCCAGTATCTAGTCTGTTCAACCCTGTTGGAACGTCATACTTTTCAATCAGATCTCCTCTCGCCCTTCTAAATTGCAGTGAATTCAGTCTAGTCAAACCAATCTTTCATCGTAGGATAGTCCCACCAACCCCATTGTCAGCCTAATGAAACTCTGCTGCATTCCCTCTATGGCAAGTATATTCATTCATTCTTAGGTAGGGGACCAAAACTGCACACAGTACTCCAGATGCGGTCTCACCAAGGCTCTATATGACTGCAGTAAGTCGTCTCTATTTCTGAACTCAAAGTTGCTTATCAGCTAATTCCGGGCATTATTGTGGTATGTTGTTAAATCCCTAGATCAGCAAATTAAAAACAGAGAATCAAATCTCTATATTCAGGTAATTAGTTGGGAGTTATTATTGGTTGGCCCAAGGTCAACACTATTTTTGCATTGTATGGTAACTTTGACACTTATTGCTAAAGTCCACTAAAACAACTTTGTTGAAATTATCTGAATAGCTGAGATATCAATCTTACTAATAACACTATACAGTATGACTGTTCATCGGTTCACCTTACCAGGTAATATTGCTGTTGAATAAACACTTGGTTTGTTTTTCTTCAGTGCACAGTATATGAGAAAATAGATTGTACTGGTTAAAATAATCCCACTGCAGTGTGCAAAAACATAGTCCATGTCTAAAGTAGAAAAGAAAATAGTGTTGATGTTAAGTATCTAAATAATGACATTGATTATGTTGTCTTATTGGTTTAAAAAAGCAATGCTTTGTAACACAATTTCCATGTAATAACCTATTAAAATATTTTGTACTTTTTCAAAACTGACAATATTTTGAGGTTTCTCACTCTTTGACCAAAAAGATATTTTACACAATACAGATTAAAGTAATATTATTAAATTAGCTTTAGTTCACTTTGATTAAATAATGTCTGTGAAAGCAAATTAGAAGCAATTAACCATCTGCTCAGAATAGTATTTCTTGGACACAATAACAGTTTTAGGCAAAGGGATCTTAGTACATTGTTACGATCTCCATAGAGACCAACAATTAAAAAAAAATGGACTCCTATCTTTTATTTTTATATGAATCCCTATGTGCAGAAGGAAGCCAATTGGCTTTTTGAGCCTTCATCGACAACAATCCCACCCTGGCCTAATCTTCCTGATACTTAGGGGCAATTTTGCATGACCAATGAACGTAACCCGCACATCTTCACAGTGAGGGAGGGAACCGGAGCACCTAGAGGAACTCCATGAAACACAGAAAGAACATGTAAACTCTGCACAATCATCCGAATTGAACCCAGATCCCTGGCGCTGTGAGACAACGGTGCTCACCACTGTGCTGCCATGTTGAAACTTAGTGAAAGAGAAAGGCCTCCATTTCAATCCTAGTTCTTTCTAAAGTATAATAAAACATCAAAAACACATGTTTTGTTGCAGCTTGAGTCTGATTGGAATGTATAAGTCTTATATTGTTCGGAATTGTATCTTGACAATCTTAGAGATTTTCTTCACTTCACTTGTAGGTATATGTGTACAGTCATTGTAGTCTGTATACAACAGTCTACTCCTGATCATAGAATCCCTACTGGGCAGAAAGAGGCAATTTGCCCATCAAGTCTGCACCAATCACAATCCTTCCCAGGCCTTATCCCCATAACCCCACTTATTTACTCTGCTAATTCCCTGAACTGAGGATCAATTTAGCATGGTCAATCAACCTAACCCGCAAATCTTTGGACTGTGGAATGAAACGGGAGCATGCAGAGGGAACCCTCACAGACATGAGGAGAATGGGCAAACTCCACACAGACAGTCACCCAAGGGTGGTATTGAACCCAGGTCCCTGGCACAGTGAGGTAGCAATGCTAACCACTGTGCCACCGTGCTGCCCAAAAGAAGGAGCTTTGCATTGGCCAGGAATTGAACACCCACATGGCAGGCAAGAATTCTACCACTGAACCTCCAATGCAATGATGTGGCTTGAGAAAACAGTAGGGACGACACATCTTCTTCAAGTTAAAGTCTGTTGTTAGACCTGATTTTGTTAATCCACACACACACACAGCAAAGTAGATGGACAAATGTTTAGGCTCATAACAAGCTCAGTGATGGCTGAGAGGAGTAATCTATGCTATTGCACAATCTCTTCAGTCGAGGGAGACAACCATACAGTACCACCATCTTCATTTGAGAATATTATCATAGCAACAAACTTGAGGCTGTTCATCACATTAATATATCTGAGCCTTACAGTTATTGACATGTTCCTGTGCTCAGATTTGGAATAACTTTGAAAAATATTGTCTTTGTTACATAACTCAATACACAATTATTGTACTATCATGGTTTGGAACAACAAGATGGAAATAAAATTGTACAGTTCCTTCTTCTCTTTAATCTGCTTGAAAAAATTTCTTACCAAACTGACTTGCACCAAAAAATTCAGTATCATGTCTTTCAGCATGGTTCTTAATGTAGAGGACTGGTACAAAGCTGGAGCCATACAGTAAACCGGCACACACAGCAAGACTGCAGCCACTGGGAAATAGTATAAGACAACCAATTAGGCAAGTATCTGAAAGCACAGTAAATGTGGCAGCCACTTTTATATCAGCTCCTCTTTTAATTTTGATTTTGGGCCTGTGAATTTGATGCCAGTATAAATGAAGGTCTCCTTGGACCTGCTCTAGTATCCAGTTAGGTCACAGCTGATGAGTACTTTAATTGCATTTCCCTGTTTTACTCCGTATCCATTGTTAACCCTACCAAGCAAAAACCATTCTCAACTAGTTATCTGAATGTCCACAGTCTTTTGAGAATGCTGTACCAGCCTCTGAGATGCCTGCACTCTTTTAATTCTGACCTCCTGTACATCCTCGATTTTAGCACACTTAGCAGTAGTAGTGATTGTGCCTTCAACTGTCCAGGCCCAAAGTTCTGAAATTCTACCCTGAACTGCCTCTGCCAGTCCACTACTCTCTCTTCCTTTACGACATTTCTTAAAATCTCCCGAACCTGTCCCATTATCTCCTTATATGGCTTTGTATTGAGTTTTGTTTGATTGCACTGTTGTGAAGTGTCTAGGACATTTTACTACTTTAAAGATATTATATCAATGCAAATTGTTATTGCTAATGGTGCTAGGAGCTATCTCCATGAATTAAACTAAAACAGCTCTATTTTAATAGTAACAAGTAAGTGAAATTGAAATTCCTTTGTTGTTCGTACTTTGTTGAAGTAGT
This sequence comes from Sphyrna mokarran, assembly GCA_024679065.1. Taxonomy (NCBI): domain Eukaryota; kingdom Metazoa; phylum Chordata; class Chondrichthyes; order Carcharhiniformes; family Carcharhinidae; genus Sphyrna; species Sphyrna mokarran. The sequence continues at coordinate 108,252,378 of JAGIQG010000001.1, read as the reverse complement.
TTCCAAACTTTCAGTGTGATGTACAAAGGAAGCCTCTTGGCTGTTGCCATTGAAAGAATGGTTCAGCTCTACATGGGATCAGTATCATCAGGAAATAGTGGAATTTCAGACTCTGTTATCCCATGGAGAGATAAGAAAGAAAATTCAACAATGAATCAAAATGTCAGAGGTGTTTTGATTTTGTACAATGCTTCTTTCACACTGTTTTCCTTAAGAGCAAAACAGATAGAAGCTGCAGTAGGCCAAACAGCCATTCAAGCTGTCACCAACAATCAACAAAATCCTGCCTTATCTTCTACATTGTCCCACATTATCCCGGCAGCACGACGCAATGGCACAGATGTTAACTCCAGGGACCCAGGTTCTATCCTGGCCTTGGGTGACTATCTGTGTGGAGTTTGCATGTTCTTCATGTGTCTGAGTGGATTTCCTCCAGGTGCTCTGGTTTCCTCCCACAATCCAAAGATGTGCAGTTTAGTTGGATTGGCCATGCTAAATTGTCCCTTAGTGCCCCAAGATGTGTAGATTAGGTGGATTAGCCATGGTAAATTAGCCATGGTGCTGCAGGGAAGAGAGCCTGAGTCAGAAAGTTGGTGCAGATTCGATGGGCTGAATGGCCTCATCTGCATTGTAGGGATTCTTTGATTCCATATTGGTGAATTCCATTAATTCTAAATTCTTTTGCCAACAGAAACAATCTCTCATCATCTGTCCTGTCAAAATGCTGTTATTTTACCTCAGAAACATATCTCTAATCACAACAGGTCCTGTCACTTCTGGATGTAGAACCTCAGGAACATAGGAAATCTAAAGAGCCTCAGATCCTCAGGGTTTTAGAACCTTCAGGACTCTTGGGAAGTTTGAAAACCTGTGTCATTGGGGGTCTCAAAAAGCAGGACCACTTAGAAGATGCCAGATTTGGAGACTGGTAGTTGGAAGCTATTTCTAAGCAAACAGGCTGCAGAGGCCCTCAGTAACTTTCCAAATTTGAGTAGGAAGCAAAAGACTTTGTTTTGCTTGGCAGTCTGTCTGAGACATCTGCAACTTCCTGCAAAAGGAGCTGTTGTCCACTGATCCAAGGAGTCCAGCTTTTCCAGCTCTTCTCTTGGTAAGTGGGAGGTCTTGGTAAGTGGGAGAAATTTTGAGAATGCAGAGATTATATGTTCCTGTCAGGATTAAAGGCAGTGTAAATAAGAATAAGGAGCCTTGGTTCTCAAGGGATATTGCACATCTGATAAAGAAAAAAGAGATGTATGACATGTGTAGGCAACAGGGAACAAATAAGATGCTTGTGAAGTATAAAAAGTGCAAGAAACTACTTAAGAAGGTAATCAGGAGGGCTAAAAGAAGACTTGAGGTTACTTTGGCAGTAAAGGTGAAGGATAATCCCAAGATCTTCTGCAGGTATATTAAGAGCAAAAGGATGGTAAGGGATAAAATTGGTCCTCTTGAAGATCAGAGGGTCAGCTTTGTATGGGACTAAAAGAAATGGGAGAGATATTAAATTATTTTTGAATCTATACTTACTAAGGAAACTGACATGGAGTCTATGGAAACAAGTAGGGAGGTCATGAAACCTATACAGATTAAAGGGGAGGAGTGCTTGGTATCTTGAGGAAAATCAGAGTAGATAAATCCCCAGCACCAGACAGGGTATTCCCTTGGACCTTGAAGGAGACTAGTGGTAGTGGAGGATTGCTTCTCTGAGTGAAGGCCTGTGATTAGTGGCATGCCACAGAGATCAGTACTGGCTCCATTATTGTTTGTCATCTATATCAATGATCTGGATGATAATGTAGTAAATTGGATCAGCACATTTGCTAATGATACAAAGATCGGAGGTGTAGTGGACCATAAGGAAGGTTTTCAAAGCTTGTAGAGGGATTTGGACCAACTAGAAAAATGGGCTGAAAAATGGCAGATGGAGTTTAATGCAGACAAGGGTGAGGTACTGCACTTTGGAAGGGCAAACCAAGGGAGAACATACAAAGTAAATGGTAGACACTGAAGAGTGTAGTAGACAGAGGGATTTGGGAATACAGATACATAATTCCCTAAAAGTGGCATCACAGGTAGATAGGGTCATAAAGAGTGCTTTTGGAATATGGCCTTTATAAATCAAAGTATTGAGTATAAACTTGGAATATTATGGTGAGGTTATATAAGACATTAGTAAGGCTGAATTTAGAATATTGTGTGCACCAAATTACAGGAAGGACATTAATATGGTTGAAAGAATACAGAGAAGGTTTACAAGGATGTTGCCAGGATTTGAAAAACTGAGTTACAAAGGTTGAATAGGTTAGGAAATTATTCCTTGGAGCGCAGAAAAATGAGGGGAGATTTGATAGAAGTGTATAAAATTATGATGGGTATAGATAGAGCGAATGCAAGCAGGCTTTTTCCACTGTGGCTAGAGGAGAAAAAAACTAGAGGACATGGATTAAGGGTGAAGGGGGATAAGTTTAAAGGGAATATTCAGGGGGAGAGTTCTTCACACAGAGAGTGGGAATGTGGAATGAGATGAAGTGGTAATTGCAGCTCACTTTTAACATTTAAGAAAAACTTGGACAGGTACATGGATGAGAGGGGTGTGGACAGATATGGTCCACGTGCAGGTCAGTGGGACTAGACAGAAAAATGGTTCGGGACAGCCAAGAAGGGCCAAAGGGCCTGTTTCTGTGCTGTAGTGTTCTATGATTCTCAGTATTGGCACGTCATATTATGAACTTTTGACTGATCCTTTAAACTATTAAAATGGCTCACAAAATTATTTGACTTTTGGTGTTTGGTCTACAGACATTAGGGGACTATGGGATTTTCACATTAACTTCATTGCATTGTTAATGTAAGTGTACTTGTGACTCTAATATATAAATACACTTTAAATAAAATAAATCAATGTTCTACTGAATGCCTAATTAATTATGGACATAGATGAGGGATCTTACAAATATCTGTAGAATTTACATTTCATTGTTTAAGGATGGGCCAGCTCCTAAAATCTATAGAATGTACAGAATATCTATCTCCATTTTTTCATACTGAACGAAAGGGAAGATCAAAACCAAATGGCCACTATCAACTTTTCATTGTGTCACAATGGCCTCCCCTATTCAAATCAAATTGAGTAGGTCTCAGAATTGTTAGCTTGGCAGTCATCTGGTTAAAACTGGCTTTGGAACTGGCACCTCTGTTACTGCAGGACACAGCAGATCAGCAAACCATTTGTTGTTAGCCTTTCTGAGAAACAGAACTCTGAAATTAGCTTCACATTATCAAGCAGCCAAAGTACACCATCTGTTCCAGTTTCAAAATTAACCCGAGAACAAATCTCCTCCATATTTGATAATAAGAAACTTCTCAACCTGTTATGAACCCTTTCTTTACAAACCACTCACTCCAACTTTTTAATCAGTGAATCTATTCAAGAAAACATTGGCCTGCTACACGAAAGATTGTAAATTATTGATTAGGAACTGAATTTGTCATAATCTGTAAAAGTGCATTATATCTATCTGTCTCCAATCTTTGTGCCTGTGTGTATGTATGCAGGTGAGTAAGTGTGGGATGATTAGCAGTAAATATGTAAGAATAAATAACTTTATTTTAAAACCCAAGAAAGCTTGTTGCTCTATTATTTAATTGGAATACATACTCCCAAGGACAAGAAAAGACAACCTTTCTATTCAAAACATACTAAATATGAGGCAACAGAAGACTGCATACATTCTGACCATGACATAATGCTGTAGATTTATTTCACTTACACTAATTTCTTTTGTAATGGATTGAGTTTATCAGTCCAGCAAGCATCTCCTTGTTTTGTAGAAGTCTCCTCTAATGACGACAGCTGCCAAAAAGAAGAGGATTAACATATTCCCAATTTCCTTTCACCTTTCCTTTAATACTATATTCAGATAAAACTGAATACAAGATCAGAACTGTGCAAAAAGCACTTTACCCAGGCCAAAATAAAATCATACAATGGCTGAAAACCAACTCCAATCTCCGGAATAATCCAGCATTGCATCCTGTTTTACAATTAATTATTGTATTGCATCAGACTGTAGCTGTAAATTATAGATAATCCTATTAAATAGATGTAGATGCTTTGCCTAATAACAGCTTGAGGATATCCAGCTTTTACATGTCAGTTTATTTTAGAATTGAAGTCCACTTTCGGTCACAACACCATTGTTTTATCTATGAGTAAGGGAAATGCGCAATACCACTGATATATGCTTCTCCCAGATTATCAGAGCAATGCTTAGTAAATCAATCTTTGATACAGGCAAGTCCTGGGCATAAGATTGATAATTCTAGTTATGACACGTAAATTGGTATAAATTGACCTGTACAAATCCCCAAGTGATCACCAAATGTTCCTCAAAATATGACCTTCTCCTGTTATGAGACACTTTGAATGATTCAATTAACTGGATGGCAGCCTAATAGCTGTCGTTGGTAATGGAGATGGTTTGCCCCAAAGTGCTCTAATGTCAAGTCAAAAAGCAGAATACTGCAGATGCTGGAAATCTCAAAGCAAAATGGCAAGTGCAGAAAATACTCAGCAGATCAGGCAGCATTTGTAGAGAGAGAAAGAGAACTAATATTTCACATGATGATCTTTTGTTAGAACTGGAAAATGTTGGAAATAGAATCGGTTTTAAGCGAGGGGTGGGCATGATGAAGACAAAGAATGGTCTGTGATACAGTAGGTGTCAAGAGGGATTGAATGACAGAGTCAACAGGATAGTAATGGGGCAGAGAAAGAAACAAAAAAAGCTAAAGATGTGTCTATGCATGTGTGCTACTATCTGAAAGTGAAAATACAAGAAAAGCTGAAACATGAAAAGAAAAGGAAATAAAGGGAGGAACAGAGTTTGCGGTCTGGAGTTGGTTGTAAAGTGTCTAACTAAAAGATGAAATGCTGTTCGTTGAGTGTCTGGCCCACTTAGTGATTGAGGATCAGCGCTGGAGGGCACCAGCAGGGCATTACCCTGTTATATCTGCCTGTAATGCGTCCTGAAGAAATTCAGGAGCTGTTTATTTGATAAGTTCTTTGATTGGCACTCAAAAAAGCATGCTGCTAAAACATATTTTTGTCCATTTGTCAAACCTGTAAGGCTTCCATTTCCTTTTCCTGTATTAAGGGAGATTTTTCTTCTGGCATCGGTTCTTTACTCTCAGTTTTCACAAAAATAAGAATTCCAGCACTGAAATGAGTTAGAACAATTGGTTGAAACCATTGGCTTTGCTGCTGCAAAGACTTTGGCCTGGATTTTGCAGTAAGAGTTATGGTGAGGTTAACACTGCTCACAGTTATTAAAGATTAAAACTGATAGTGATTTCTGCTAGCTACATGCTAACAAGAAGCTACTGTCCAAGTTGTCTTGCTGCTGTGTAAACTTTGCTACAGCAGTACAAAATAAATAAAAAGGCCTGACTGTGGTACTAACCGAATAAATATACAGAAAAAGTTAAGGCTGCTCCATGCCAGTGTAGGTGAATTTTTTCATGGTGCAATAAGTCACAGCCAAACAATTTCCCTGGACCAATAAATAAATTTTTGCAGTTGTGGATTCTCATTCCTTCAAATCTCAATTATTATTTATTTATATATCTTTCATCTCATTCTCTTGCCTTTCCATCTTTCTTTCCTTCCATCGATTTCACTTTCTATGCATAATTTGATTTTGCATTAACTAGTCAAACTTACACTTCTTGATTCAGACTCTTACATACTGCAGGGTTCATCACTTCAGTTGGTTGATGAGATGGTGGATAGCACATTATCCCAATCCATCATTGAGTGATGTTGTATCAAAGTGGATTTCTAATCACAGTGGGTTTTAGTGCAAATTCCCTGGAGGGTCTGTGGACAGGTGGATTTATGATGAATAACTAGGGCAGGATGCTTACTGCTAACTGCAAAATCAAGACCTATGTCCTTTACAGAATGTAGCAAGCATATATTGTTGGTTCCAAGATAAGACTTACTCTGATATATGTCACTCTTAATATTAACAGTCTCCATTCATATAAATTGATGTACAATCTGATTTGCCTACCAACAGATCATAGTAAGTCCATTGGCTGGGACCTACTTTGAAATTTATCTCTGACATGATTAAGGCACTAAGTGAATGCCAGTCTGTTTCTATTATAAGTAACATTTTGCTAAATTTGACAGTGTATTTTCTTAACTTTAATGATACTTGGATAAGAAATCCCTTGGACTGGAAATATTTAAATTTTACTTTCTTTATATTTTTCCTACATTAGCAGAGTGAATGAATTCCTAAATAGTTCATTGGCTGTAAAGCACATTTTTCAGATGTCACAAAAGGTAATATATGAATGTGAACCTTTCCAGTACTAAAAACAAAGTAGGTGCAAACAAGAAATATGTAACTTCCAACTGCCCAATTTTCTTTCACCTCCATCTCCCTCCCCCCTCCTCTCCACCCCCTGCCCCAAACCACTGGATGGAAAGCTTATTTTAAATGAATAGAAACGTACAAGCACACTAGCACTCCATGTACAGACAATACAAACAACAACAGAGAGAAAAGGGACCTCTAATTCATCTAGTTATTTGCAGAAACTGGGGAATCTGAGGCTATGTCTTTGTACAAAGAAGATTTGTTAAAGGTGGTCAGAACTATGAATGGTTTTGATAAGAGCAAACAAAGATCCATTGTTTCCAGTGACAAACGTTAGTAACTACGAGCATAAGGAATCGGCAAAAGGACCCAAGAGTAAATAGGATCCCTGCTGTGAAGAAGGCAACCATTTGGCCTATCAAGTTTGTATTGATACTGACTTTCCTACCCTATCTGATCTCCATAACCTCATGTATTTACCCTGCTGATTCCCCTAATCTATACATCATGGGACACTAAGGAGCAAGTTAACATGGGAAATCCACATAACTTGCACATTGTTGGACTGTGGGAGGAAGTCCATGCTGACACAGGAGAATATGCAAACTCCACACAGCCAGTCAGTCAAAGCTAGATGAAACTTGGCTTTGGTATTGTGAGGCAGCAGTGTTAACTATGCTACTATGCCACCATAATTGAAGTACTTTCGAATTGAAGCTTCAAAGCAAGAAAGGCATCTTAAATTTTAAACACATTCTTTATACTATTTAACATTGTTATTAAATTACGATTGCCACTTTGGTTACAAGTCATTTCGTTTAAAATACATTCCAACCTCTGTGCACACAATGTGTGGAGTAAATATCTTCTTAATGCCAATATAGCTTTGTACATCTCTGTAGCTGCGAGTCATTACCTTAAAGCTGCCAATGCTGTTCCAATGTAGTTTAGGATGGGACTTGGAACATTTTGTACATCCAATCCAAACCAGCCAAACCTGAAGAAAGACCATTTTAGACATGTGATCACATTAAACAGTCTGTATCCTCTTTTGTATATCATTGAATCACAATATAATAGAGATAATAATTTATGTAGTTAAAGAAAAGCAACCAACAGTTTAATGTAAAAGCAAACTTTTAGAAACAATTCTATCTGTTTCTGCCTACATATTATTAATATTGAATATTTAAATATCTAAATTAGCCTTCAGGATGGTATTAACCAAAAGAATGTTGGAATTTTATCATTTTCCTATCATTATATCAACCTTGGAGGCAACAACTAGGGTTTTCAAGAACATTCTAGCAACTCACAAACTTATCTACCCTAGAAAAGACTAAAGCTCCATCAAGGTCTCTCTGCACCCTTCATGGGCTAAAGGGAAAACACTTTAAAGTAGTCTTCTGCTCCAACAGGAGAGTGGGTAGTTTAAAAATAAGCTAATGGGCCAATTATATTTGCCTGTTAAATGCTGTTGTGTTGCTTGGGCATGGATGAAATGTTATCTGGAGAGAATCAAACCAGCTTTGAGCAGTAAAAACCTGGTACACAAATACTTAGGAGATTTGCTCTGGGAATCATTGGGTTTTTATGGACAGTTTTCTTTCTGAAGATTAAAAGATAGGTTGGAGTTCACTACTGTTAACCACAGTAATAGTTTAGAGATCAGAAAATGGGTGGGGGCTTCATTTTGATTCTTCTCTTCACCTGTGAAAGTGATCTTTTTAATCTCACTGTATCCCTCTTGTTTATGAGTTGTTGGAATACTCTTAAGAACTCTAGTTGCTGCCTCCAAATATCCACTATGCAGAACTAGATGTACATCTGCAATGATGGGAATTCTGTTCTACTGTATTTGGACTGGTGCAGCCAGATTCTTTTCAGTGCCTATCCCAGACTGTCACCAGTGCTTTCCCAGAACACGTAGCTGCCCAGTTCTTCTTCACAGTAGGATCTTGTCTTAATTTCTATTGAACATACATTCTCATGCCTCTTGCTCTTTTAGGAAAGTAAACTTTTTCTAAACTTGAGCCTTACATGAAGCCTAACCAATTCCTAATTATTTGCCCACCGTCAAAGCTATTTTTAAATAAGAAAATATGGGAGTGCTGGAATCTGAAATAAGAACAGAGTTTGCTGAAAAACACAGCAGCTCCAGCAGCATTTGCAAGGAGGAAAAACAGATGCTTAACAGCTGGAATTTTCAAACCATTCATACCAGGGGCTTTTCCATCCTGTTACAATGAACGAAGATGTGGCATGAATGGTGGTAAGGTCATGTTCAATATTTCAAGTCGGATTAGCTCTTCATCAGAACCAAAGAGAAGAAGAAATGTGTCAGATATTGAACTGTTGCTGTGGGGGGTTGCAACAAGATGTAGCAACCTTAAGAACATGAAGCTGGTGTGGGAGAGAGGGTAGATGGTTTGCATTGTAACAATATACGTCTGGAATATTTATCTTGAAAGGATTTAAGATGGAGCTGAAAGAATATAGTCTAAAGTTGTTGAATTAAATGTTGAAACCATTCTGAAACTATATCTTTGGTTTTGTATTTGATTGAGTATTGCATTGATTGCAGCAATCTTTGTTAGTAAAGTATGTTTTTCCAACTCATTTTACTATAAGATGCACAAATTGAATATTAATTACAAAAAAGGACAATTACTTACCTTGAACTCGCCCAGCCCATTAAAAGGCTAAAGGTAGCCCAAATTAAAACTCCCATGCCAAGCCCGACTGTTTTCAATATGGGAATAACTGTGATATTTCCTAAAAAAAAAGTAAATAAGTGAACCAATATATAGAACTCAAGATGGTGCCAGAGCAAAGCGATTTCTTGCAAGCTATGCCCAGCAGACCTTCTAATTTTTTACTTTTATTCTATGCTTCTAAAACTTTATTCTAATTCTTTTAAACTCTCTAACAATGCTCTAATTCAATCTCTTGCAGATTTGGTTATCCTTAGGATCTACCTCACATTATACTGATTTTTCCCTATATCCTAGCTATGTTCTTAACACTTTCATTCTGCACTCTCTCCTTCCCTTCCTATGTGTGGTATGCTTTGTCTATATAGTGTGCAAGAAACAATACTTTTCACTGCATGTTAATACAGGTGACAATAATATATCAAATCAAATTTTAAAAATGCTTTTAACATGTACCATTATAGATTTCTGGTACACTGCTGTTATTCTTCATTTGACTCCCTAGTCAATGTGGAGGTAAGAGTATTATTATTGCCTAAGGAAGGAGGAGAAATTCACTTGTGGATTTCACTCTAGAACTCAAATAAGTGACTCTTGTATTTGAATAACTGATTAGAAAATTACTGTGTTAAAGAGTTTTCCATAGAATGCAGCAGATCTCAAGCAGAGAAAACCAGTTGGGAGTAAATAAGTTTCACATTTTAGGGAAATTCTGCATTTTCTTAATTAAATGGACTTCACATATTTTGAAATTGAAATGAACTTTGAGAACATGCATGTTCTCTCAGTGCTGAGTTTGATGGGCAGATAAGATCATAAGACCATAAGATATAGGAGCAGAATTAGGCCATTCAGCCCATTGAGTCTGCTCCGCCATTCAAACATGGCTGGTATTTTTCCCATCTCCATTCTCTTGGTTTTTTCCCATAACTCCCACCCCTTTATTAATCAAGAGCCTATCTATCTCTATCTTAAAGACACTCAATGACCTAGCCCCACATCCTTCTGTGACAAAGAGTTGCACGGATTCACCACTCTCCAGCTGAAGAAATTCCTCCTCATCTGTTTTAAAGGATCGTCCCTTTAGTTTGAGGTTGTGACCTCTGGTTCTAGTTTTTCCTATCAATAGAAACATCCTCTCCACGTCCACTCTATGCAGGCCTTGCTATATCCAGTAAGTTTAATAAGACTCCCCGCTCCCCCTTCTAAATTCCAAAGAGTAGAGACCTAGAGTCCTCAACTGTTCCTGTATGACAAGCTCTTCATTCCAGGGTTCATTCCTGTGAACCTCTTCCAGACTCTTTCTAAGGCCAGCACATCCTTCCTTAGTTATGGAGCCCAAAACTGCTCACAATACTCCAAATTGGGTCTGACCAGAGCCTTACACAGCCTCAGAAGTACATCCCTACTCTTTGTATTCTAGCCCTCTTGACATGAATGCTAACATTGTGTTTGCCTTCCTAACTGCTAGCTGAACCTGCACATTAACCTTAAGAGAATCTTGAACAATGACTCCCAAGTCCCTTTGTGTTTCTGATTTCGTAAGCATATTTCCATTTAGGAAATAGTCTATGCCTCCATTCCTCCTTCCAAAGTGCGTAACCTCACACTTGCCACATTGTACTCCATCTGCCACTTCTTTGTCCACTCTCCTAACTTGTCCAAGTCCTTCTGCAACCTCCCTGCTTCCTCAATGCTACCTGTCCCTCTATATATCTTTATATCAGCATTAGACTGGAGTAGACACAGTAAGACTCGCAACATCAGGTTAAAGTCCAACAGGTTTATCTGGAATCATGAACTTTCGGAGTACTGTTCCTTCATCAGGTGAGTGGAATTTGAACCTTAATAAGAATTTAGATTTAATGTTTGCCATGATCAGTGTGGGTGGTTCAGTGGCATAGTAATTAACACTGCTGCTTCACGGTGCCAGGGACCCTGGTTCAGTTCCTTGCTGGGGTCACTGTCTGTGTGGGGTTTGCACATTCTCCATGTGTCTGCATGGGTTTCCTTCCACATGCTGAAAGATGTGCTGATTAGGTGTATTGATCCAAACAGATGCTTGTCTGTGGTGACTAGAGGAATTTTACATTGCAGTGTTAATGTAGGTCTTACTTGTGACTAATAAATAAATAAATGTTATGATCAGTGGGTAAATTAGATGTGGATTCAGTATGAACAAATATGGAAAGCATTATATATTTAAATAGCTGCATGATTGCTTTAAGAGCTGGTCACATGATTTGTTGGAGAGGTCATGAGGGTGCTGCATTAAGCTGAGGTTTTAGTTTCTGTTTGTACTCTAAACAGGAAAAAACTCCTGGAATAAGCCTTGTTGTTGTTTGTTTGAATCTATGTGTGCAAACCAATTCTTTTCCTTTTTGTTTAAAACCCACAATCTCTAAATATAGTTACAGAAAGTGCTTTCTTGGGGGTTGTAATGAATCAAAATAAGCAGCATTGGTGCTAAGAAAATAGAACTCCTATCGAGTATTTGATAACCAATTCCTATTTCCCCTCATAATCTTCAAGCTGTTTTACAATCAGATGTTCATCAGTTTCTTTGCCAAGAAGGAATGTTTTTTTTTCTCTAACTTTAGTGACACCTAGTGACATTAACAGCAAATTCACAATCTACAGCAAAAGGTTGTGTGTGATTACTTTTAAATGTTCTGCAGTACTTGTTTTGTGCTGATTTATGGGTAATTTATTTAAACTAATATCAAATTGTCCAAACTTATTTTACTCATAATCTTTGCAGCCAGTAATCAGAAAATAAAGGTTCAACCCATCACTCTAGTTAGTGTTCAATCCTATCTCATCAAGGTCAATATACTACTCCACTGCACCACCGAATTCCTTGTGCAGCAAGGAGTTAGTGATAACATTGCAGTCTTCCTAAGCACACTTTTTTTGTTGACTGCTGCATCTGTATACCTTCAAGCCTCTATTTGAATAGCTATAGGTTGGGGTTCTCCAACCTCGTCTACAGCTGGGATCCTCCATCCTGCTGCTCTAAATGGGAAGATTTGGCTGAGTAGGGCATACGAGAGCAGAGAATTCCAGCCAGAGTTTCAGAAGAGTTGCAAAACATTTCTCCTCTTTTCTTTCACAAAACACATCCACATTCCTGTCACATAAGGAAAGGATTTTTTTGTTCCAAATACATAATTAATCTACCAGAAATAACTTATACCTGTCGCCCACAGAAATCCACCCAGCATTGTGAGAGGCCAGAACTTTGGACACCGTTGGATTAAATGGACCACTAATGAGACAACCCATATTGCAGTACAAAAAATCCACTGGAAAAACAGGCCTGTAAAATACAGAGTTGAAAACCTCAGTATGATTAATTACTGCAGTATACAAGAGAACAATCTATGTAGATCGAGAAAAGTTTTTAAATATCTTTTATAACTGTTGATTAAACTGCTAATCCATGGTCTGTGATAAGACATTTTTGTACAGAAGTAACAGCAAATCAGAATATTATAATCTTGGCAATACTGAGCAATAAGGCCAGACTTTCACAAATATTTGCAATTATGTTGTTCTAAAAAATGTGAACTTTAGCCAAATGGAGTTGAATGGTTTATATCTGACACATCATAAGCCATCAATTATCTGTAAAAATAACTTGTTATTTTCTGTTTCATAGCTGTCTTTTTTTAATTCATTCTTGGGATGTGAAAATCTGCATGGGGGGCTACGACAACAGATGAATGATCACCGCTCAACAATCACCAGGCAAGACTGTTCTCCTCCTGTTGGGGAATACTTTATTGGTCATGGGCATTCGGCCTCTGATCTTCAGGTAAACGTTCTCCAAGGTGCCCTTCACGGCACACAACAGCATAGAGTCACTGAGCAGTGACTGATAGCCAAGTTCCCACACATGAGGACGGCCTCAACCAGGATCTTGGATTCATGTCACATTATTTGTAACCCCCATGACTTGCCTGAACTTGCAGCATCTCACTTACTGTCCTGCCTGAAGGCAATACACATCACTTTAACCTATGCTTAATGCTTTCTCCACTCACATTGTCTGCATCTTTAAGACTTGAATAGCTTTTTTTTAAAAAACCCCTAAGCTATTCCTAATTGCCCGTGTTTGGCCCATATCCCTCTACACCCATCTTACCCCTGTAACTATTCAAACGCTTTTTAAAAGACAAAATTTACCCACTTCTATTATTACCTCTGGCAACTTGTTCCACAATAGCCCCAACCACATTTGAAGTTTGACGTCATCCAGAACAAAGTAACCTTATTTATTGGTACCTCATTCACCACCTTAAACATTCACTCCTCCACCATTGGTGTACTGTCTACATGATGCACAGCAGCAATTCACTAAACAATTCTTTGACAGCATCTTCCAAACCCATTGTATCTACTACTTAGAAGAACACAGGTGCCACCACCTACATGTTCCTTTCCAAGTCACTCACCAGCTTGACTTGGAATTCTATCACTATTCCTTTGTCACCACTGGAACAACATTTTAGAGCTCCCTTCCCTACAGCTCTATGAGTGTAATCATCATATTAGGTGGCATGGCGTCACAGTGGTTAGCACTGCTACATCATAGCATCAGGGACCCGGGTTCAATTCCAGCCTTGGATAACTGTCTGTGTGGAGTTTGCATGTTCTCCTCATGACTTTATGAGTGTCCTCTGGGTGCTCCAGTTTCCTCCTATATTCCAAAGATGTGCATGTTACGTTGATTGGCCATGCTAAATTGCCCCTTAGTGTCTGGGGAACTAGGAGAGTAAATACATAGAGTTACAGGGATAGGACATGGCTGGGATAATTGTCAATACAGGCTAGATGTGCAGGATGGCCTTCTTTTGCAATATAGGGATTCCATGATAGACTGCAGAAGTTCAAGAAGGTGACTCACCACCACCTTCTCAAAGGCAATGAGGAGTAGCCAGTGATGCCCACATCCAATGCGTGAATAGAAACATATGCATATGTAATAACTGTTGCTGTTTTAATCGAGGTCTATTTTAAACAAGTTAACATCTTTGTTAAAAGCAGGCAAAGAAACATTCATACAAATGTGTTAAATGTTCTGACACTAATATTCATACGTAGCAATTATGATGCCTTAGGATGAAATGTTAAACCAGTGCCCCTTCTGTCCTATACAGTGGACATGGAAAGTGGACATCTCACTGGGCCAGAGTCTTAGCTAATGTTTATCCCTCTAAAACATCAAGAAGAAGCAGATTATCTAGTCTGTATCTCATTGCTATTTGTGAGATCACTAAGTGCACAAATAGGCTATCATGTTTCCTACATCATTTCAAAAATATTTCAGATGTACCGAGATCACAAAAGGTATTAAATAAATGCAAGTCTTTTCTCTATTGTTTGAATATCCTTTTGTCATTCAGCTATTAGCAGAGGATGTAGCAGTACAAAGGAAAAATCTTGATGTGCCCAGCAAACAGACTGAGTAGTATTTAATTCAGGCGATGAGGGTCTCTCCCTGCCACGTAGCAGGACTTCCTAGGGCAAATCCCACAACACTGCCCCTCCCAAGGGACTGCCTGTCCCTCAAAAGCAGCCAGCTGATCATTGCAGGCAGTGCCAGCAGAAACAGCAACAGATGCCAGTGATGCAACCATCAGAGGCCCAAAGTCTAAGACTATAAGTGAGTGAGTGTGGTGTCCTGAGATGGAAGGATCACAGAAGGGGTTTGAAACAAGAACAGGGAGTAGTTCTTCGTAGCTCCACCACACTCCATCCCCCACCTCTGATGCCATGTCCCATGATCAAGCATCGAGTGCCTTAGAATGAGGGACCTAACTCTGACTTATCCCTCTCCCCAACACCCCCCACACCACCCAGTCCACAAAGCCCTCAAAAGTCAACAGATTTTGCTTTTCAGGATTCCACAGGATGAGTATCCAGCCCTCCACTAGTGGAACTAGTAGAGGGTGGGAATACTCAGTAAAAAGTCTCACAACACCAGGTTGAAGTCGAACATGTTTATTTGGTAGCAAATGCCACTAGCTTTCAGGGCTCTGCCCCTTCGTCAGGTGAATGCGGAGTTCTGATCACAAACAGGGCCTATAAAAGCACACACGCAGTTTACAGAATACTGATTAGCTTGCGAGTTTTTATAACTATTCAGTCTTAAAAGTGCAAACAATATGAGTGGAAATAGCATTAAGCATAGGTTAAAGAGATGTAAATTGTCTCTAGACAGAATAGTTGGAGAGATGTTGCAACTCCTGGCAAGATGTGGAGGTTATAAATAGTGTGACATGAACCCAAGATCCCGGTTGAAGCCATCCTCATGTGTGCGGAATTTGGCTATTAGTCTCTGCTCTCCAACAGTGCGCTGTGGTGTGTTGTGAAAGCCACCTTGGAGAACGCTTATCCGAAGATCAGAGGCCAAATGCCCGTGACCGCTGAAGTGCTTGCCAGCAGGAAGAGAACAGTCTTGCCTGGTAATTGTTGAACAGTGTTCATTTATCCGTTGTCATAGCGTCTACATGGTCTCCCAATGTACCATGTTTCGGGACATCCTTTCCTGCAGCGTATCAGGTAGACAACATAGGGCGAGTTGCAAGAGTATGTGCTGTGTACCTGGTGAATAGTGTTGTCACGTGAGATAATGGCATCTGTGTCGATGATCTGGCATGTCTTGCAGAAGTTGCTGTGGGAGGGTTGTGTGATGTCGTTATCACTGTTCTCCTGAAGTTTGGGTAGTTTGCTGCGGACAGTGGTCTGTTTGAGGTTGCGCGGTTGTTTGAAGGCAAGAAGTGGGAGTGTGGGGATGGACTTGGCGATGTGTATGTCTTCATCAATGACGTGTTAAAGACTCCAGAGAGGATATTGTAGCTTCTCCACTCCAAAGAAATACTGGATGACAAAGGGTACTCTGTCCACCATGTCCCATGTTTGTCTTCTGAGGAGATCAGTGTGGTTTTCCACTGTGGCGCCTCGGAATTGTCGATCAATGAGTTGAGCACCATATCCTGTTCTTATGAGTGCATCTTTCAGCGTCTGGAGGTGTTTGTTGCAATCCTCCACATCTGAGCAGATCCTGTGTATACCAAGGGCTTCACCGTAGGGAATGGCTTCTTTAATGTGTTTAGGGTGGAAGCTGGAGAAGTGGAGCATTGTGAGGTTGTCTGTCGGCTTGCAGTACAGTGAGGTGCTGAGGTGACTGTCCTTAATGGAGATGCATGTGTCCAAGAATGCAACCGATTCCAGAGAAAAGTCCATGGTGAGTTTGATGGTGGGATGGAACTTGTTGATGCCATCATATAGTTGTTTCAGTGATTGTTTACCATGAGTCCAAAGAAAGAAAATGTCATCAATGTATCTACTGTATAGCATCAGTAGAAGGTCCTGTGTGGTGAAGAAGTCTTGTTTGAACCTGTGCATGAAAATATTGACATATTGAGGTGCGAATGTGATTCCCATGGCTGTTCCGTATGTCTGGATGAAGGACTGGTTGTCGAAGGTGAAGACATTATGGTCCAGGATGAAGTGGATGAGTCGTAGAATTGCATCTGGAAATGAGCAATTGTTGGCGTTGAGTACTGAGGCAGTTGCAGCAATGCTGTCATCGTGGGGGATGTTGGTGTCAAGTGCTGAGACATCCATTGTGACGAGAGTTCTCCTGGTTCAACCTCAGGGTGGGAATGCCACCTATGAGCACAGGTAGAAATAGAAAGGCAGCAGCCTCTCCATTCTCCTGCCTATTAAATGCCCCCCTCACCTGCCACCCATCCACCAAATTTGCCACAGGTACAGGAACTCAATTCTGCCCATTGTATGGAGCACATTGAAAGAGAGAACAAAGCTTGTAGAATTCATTACCTTGATTTCCACTGGGGAAATATTTTGCACACTTCTTGCTGGGAGTTTTATTGTAATCTATGCAGAGACCCACAGCACATAACCTACATCTGGGCTCCACTACTGCCACTTGGAAAGATTGAGCACTGTGCACAGCTAATAGGACACATGGCACATGCTCCCAGAATCCAGAAGGTCCATTCAGGAAGCCAGTTTCAGGCAAAAATGAATACAGCAGTGGTCTCACCTGTTTTAGTGTTCCTGTAGATCTTAATTATATGGAAGTACAAAGAAACAACACAACACAAGTGGACATCGATCAATTTAGAAGCTAATTGTCACTTATTGCCTCGCCTATCACATACAGAAATGGTCAACTTGGATGAGAGTCTTGGATGACAGTCCTCAGCAAGCATACCTTTCAGTAGACAGAACATTTGGAAAAACATCCTGCATGTTATCCATGAGAAATAATAGAGCCGATATTTTAGCTAGCGTCCATGAATAAAGAAATGCACTAAGGTGACCAATGATGTGAAGTCAGTTACGTCTGTACAAAAAAATGTTAAAATGCTGATGAACAATAAACACAACATTAAGGTTCAAGTCAGAACAAGTGTTTTGCAACCAAGATTTTCTTAAAAAAACAAGGTCTTAAATGAGTATTTTGCATCAGTATTTATCAAAGAGAAGAACTTGGTGGATAATGAGTCTGAGGAAGGGTTTGTAGATAGTTTAGGTCATATTGAGATCAAAAAGAAGGAGGTATTGAGGTTTTTGAGAAACATTAAGGTGGACAAGTCCCCAGGGCCTGGTGGGATATACCCTAGAATATTGAGAGAGGCAAGGGAGAAAATTGCTGGGGCCTTGAGAGAAATCTTTACATTCCTCACTGGCTACAGGGGAGGTCCCAGAGAATTGGAGAATAGCCAATGTTATTTCTTTGATTAAGAAGAGTAGCAAGAATAATCCAAGTAACTGCAGGCCAGCGAGTCATACATCAGTGTAGGGAAGTTATTGGAGAGGATTATTCAAGACAGTGTAGGGGAGTTATTGGAGAGGATTATTCAAGACAGGTTTTACTCCAACTTGGAAATGAGTGGACTTATTAGCGAGAGGTCATGTCTCATTAACATGATTGAGTTTTGTGAGGAAGTGACAAAGATGACTGATGAGGGTAGGCCATTTGATGTCGTCTACGTGGACTTCAGTGAGGTCTTTGACAAGGTCCCTCATGGCAGACTAGTACAGAGGGTGAAGTTGCATGGGATCAGAGATGAACTGGCAATTGGACACAGGTCATAGAAGACAGAGGGTAGCAGCGGAAGGGTGTGTTTCTGAATGGAGGGCTGTGACTAGTAGCATTCCTCAGGGATCAGTGCTGGGACCATTGCTGTTTGTAATATATATAAATGATTTGGAGGAAAGTATAACTGGTTTGATTAATAAATTTGTGGATGACACAAAGGTTGGTGGAATCGCAGATAGCAATGAAGACTATCAGAGGATCCAGCGAGGTATGCATTGATTAGGTGGAGAGATGGCAGATAGAGTTTAATTCGTACAAATATGAGGGACTGCATTTTCTAAGATTTAATATAGATGGGAAATATACAACAAATGGTAGAATCCTTAAGAGGTTGGATAGGCAGAGGGATCTGGGTGTACAGGTGCACAGGTCACTGAAAGCGATAACGCAGGTGGAAAAGATAGTAACGATGGTATACAGCAATATGAGTTGCTTTCACTGGCTGGGGCACTGAGTTTACAAATTGGCAAGTCACGTTAGAGCCTTCTAGAATCTTAATTAGGCTGCACTTGGAATATAGCATTCAATTCTGGTTGCCACACAACCAGAAAGATGTGAAGGCTTTGGAGAGGGTACAAAAAAGATTTACTAGGATGTTGCCTGGTATGGAGGGCATGAGTTATGAGGAGAGGTTGGAGAAACTTGGTTTGTTCTCACTGGAATGACAGAGCAGCGACCTGATACACATCTATAAGATTATGAAGGGCATGGACAAGATAGTCAGAAGATCTTTCCCAGGGTGGAGGAGTCGATTACTAGGGGGCATGGGTTTAAAGATGTACGAGGCAAACTTTTTTTACTTAGAGAGTGGTGGGTGCCTGGAACTCACTGCCGGGAGAGGTCATGGAAGCAGATACAATACTGAGTTTAAGTGTCATTTTATCAAATCCATGAATAGAATGGGAATAGAGGGATTAGTCCCCAGAAGGGTACACGGTTTTAGTTCAGACGGGCAGCATGGTCAATGCAGACTTGGAGGGCCAAAGGGTCTGTCCTGTGCTGTAATTTTTTTGTTCTTTGCTTATGATCAGGCAGATAATTTGCCTAAAATAATTTCCTAGAAGATAACTCACCATCTCCTGTATCAATTTTCTTCACTGGAACAAAGTTACTGCCAAAACAAATCACAGCAACTGCTGTTGCGATAAAGCCTTTAACAAGTGGCAAGGTGCCAGTAACATTCTGTGGTATTGCCTTTTTTGTATAAGTAAATTCCTTTTCCAGACTGCCATTTTTTGGTATCCTGTCTTGTGGAAGAAAATTCCAATGAATAATTTGAATGTTTTGTTCCCAACCACTGTTAATATTTACCCAGAAAAGTATAACATGTAACTTACTGTTGCCAAGACTGTTCTCTTGGGTTGCTGAATCACATCCAATAACATACACTGCTCCAACGCAGATTGATACCAGAGACCATCTCAGGCTAAGTAACATGCTGCTTGACAGAGAGCCACAGTTCTGGATCGATCAGTCTCTCGATGTGACCAGGCATGAGGAAAATAATATTGTGCTCCTTTCACAGATGTTGGTATGGGTCTTTATTCAGTCTATGGTGTCATTGGTTATTTATAAATTACCTGCCAAAGACATGTTCATTGTACTGTAAGCATATCCGCTATGAATGCTACATAACAAAAAATTCTGCTCAGAAGTATAAATGAAAATATTCCAGACTCAAGGTTGAACTTTACGGTTCAATGAAATCATGCCAAAACTGATTTTCAATTAGAAAATTGCAATCTGGAGCTAAGCTTTGCTATTATATCTAAAAAAATCCTGAGAATGTGAAGATCATTACTGATCATTTTTATTTCCAGGCCATTAAGACTTTCTCGTTGAAAGAAAGTGAAAAGTTACAATGACGTGTAATTAGATCATAGAAACCCTGTAGTGCGAAAGAGGCCATTTGGCCTATCGAGTCTGCACTAACCACAATCCCACCCAGGTCTTTTCCCCATATACCTACATATTTACCCACTAATCCCTCGAACCTACGCATCTCAGGACACTAAGGGGCAATTTTAGCATGGCCAATGAGCCCAACCCGTGCCGCCACCCTGATGTTCCCACCTCTACACATGGTCCCTGTCTATGTTTATAGCTCTATGGATTAAAAACCAAATTTGAGACAATTTAGGGAGAATTTGTTTTGCCAATTAGCCTAAGAGCACATCTTTGGGATGTGGGAGGAAACTGGAGCACCGGAGAAAACCCACGCAAGCACGGGGAGAATGCGCAAACTCCCACAGACACAGGCCCAAATCCATGTATCTGCACAGCACAGCGATAGTCACTGAGCTGTCGTGTTGCCCATCACATGGTCCAGGTCAAGCGTACACTAACGACGTGAAGCACTAGGATACTCTCGAAAAAGATCCAAGAGCAGTCCTCTCACGACCCATCGCGTGTATGCCCCTCGTTAGACAACAAGGTGGACCAAAGCACCTGTCGGATAAAAACAAGTACATCAATATCATCATCTATTTACACACTTCCCAGGGACTCCCAAGGCTCATGATCCCTATTTTAAAGTCAGTTTTCTATACCCCTCCATTCCCATTCTGTCCATGTGCCCATCTAAGTATTTCTTAAATAACTCCAGAGTACCTGCCTCCACCATTTTACTTGGCAGCGCATTCCATACCCCCACCACCCTCTGTGTGAAAAAACTCCCTCTAGCATCCAAATTATACCTGACCCCCCTCACCCTAAGCCCGTGACCCCTCGTGCTATTCGAGTCCATCCTAGGGAAAAGCTTAACCCTGTTTACTCTATCTATACCCCTCATAATTTTGTACACCTCTATTAGATCTCCTCTAAGTCTACGCCTTTCTAAGGAAAACAGTCCTAATTTGCCTAATCTCTCCTCGTAACTCAGACCTTCCATACCAGGCAGCATCCTGGTAAACCTCCTCTGCAGTCTCTCCAGACTCTCCACGTCCTTCCAGTAGTAAGGCGACCAGAACTGGATGCAGTATTCCAAATGAGGTCTAAGCAACGTTTTATACAACTGCAACAAGTTTGAGTCAATGCGCCTAATCAGCATGTTTCTCAGACTGTGGGAGGAAATTGGAGCATCTGGAGGAAACCCACACACACAGATGCGGGGAGAGGGTGCAATCTCCACACAAACAGTAACCCAAGCTGGGAATCAAACAGTGATCCCTGGTGCTGTGAGGCAGCAGTGCTAACTAACCACCGTGCCACTTGATTCATCTGGAAGTAATGAAATGATAGGACTCTTCTTTCTGTGTGGAGGATTGAAATAATGATGTATTGTCGCTTGCATTCTGAGGTTTAGTGAAATTTGTCACTTCATTGTGCTAAACAGATAGGAACCAGCAGCCTCAGGGCTCTGTCTATAGGATCTTGGATCTTGTCAGTTTTTGGAAAAGGTTCTTGAGGCAATCCTCAGTTCCTGTAGTGTAATAAGATAAAGATTGACAGCAATCAAGTCTAATACTAAGACAGCCATACTGAAAATTGATAGTTCTTTGTGAGACCAAAGCTTAGAAACAGAGGATGGGATTTTCCAGCCCTTCCCACCGACAGAACTTCTGGATCTGCCAATGTCAGCAGGGACTTAATGGCTTGCTGCATCCATGACAGGAAACCCACTGTGGCAAGGCCATAAAATCCCATCCCCGTTTTCACTTTGGGTCAATGGAGCACTAGAGATATACTTGAGATGGAAATTGTGTAGAGAAGTACAACCTCCTGAACTTCTCTGAGCAAAAAAGTGGGGTCAGGGGTGCTTGGAGCATGGAAATGTCAGACACATGGAGCAGATAGTGAGTTGGCATTAGGATTTAAATGTGGCCTAAAAATTCAAATAACGCTGGCCTTAGCAGTGAGTCCCCAACATGGCCCCCCCACCTGTCCCAAACCTCATTTTCAACCATATGAGGAAGATGATCTAACAGACAGGACTCAAATTCCGGTGTAGGTTCTCCCAATATAACTGGAGGCAGAGCTGCAGAAATTCCAGAGGAATCGATGTAAACACACCATCTTTCCTCAGTTTTCCCGGGATTATTCTTCTGCTAAAATTACAGTGAGGTTCTGGAGAAACCTCTCCCCTGTTGACATTCAGCACTCCTCAAGTGAATGATTTCACTTCCTGTGTCAACTCAAACACACACGTTAAGCTGAGAAATTCCCTCTAGACACTTTTCTAACAGCCTTATTCATACTTATTCATACATTAAGTTAGAGAAACAAAAGCTTGCTCATTCCTGAAATACGTTAACTAGGTGATCAAATGGTCAAGCAACAATCATAAGGAAGCTTAGTAACTTTCAGTTCCGCAATATTGAATGTACCCAAGTTCAAGGTGAAATCCATAAAAGATTCCAATGAGATTGAAACTGATAATGAGCACAAAAAAGTAAAGATCCTGCATATAATCTTTCCCTGAAGGAAGAAATATGGGCAAACTGTCCTCTTCAAACAAAGGTGTCCAAAGTAAATGTGTCATAAATGACATGCAAGTCCCAGGCACCAGAATTAGGCTCGAAGCAATTAGATCTTCAGGGACCAATGATACGTAGACAAAGGCTAAAGACAGCAGATGCCTGAAAATCTAAAATGAATACAAAAAATGCTGGAAGTAATCAGCTGAATGATCACAGACCTGAAACACTAACTCCACAAGATATTTCTCCCAGGTTGAGGGTGAGGGGAGTGTGAAACTCCATGGGCGGAATTCCCTTTGGGTTCCTGCTCACCTAACTTTGCAGCAATTTCACACTGTGGCAGGCAGGCCTCAGACAGGAAACTCATTCTTGCTCCAGTTGGGGCCCTGAAGTGACCAATTAATAACTACAAACATGGAAATAAAGGTTGTTGGATCTCAGGCAGGAGTGGGCCCCTTCTGACAGGGGGCCTTCTTCCCATTCGCCTGGTGATAATGCCTTTTTTGCCATTTTTTTGGAAAAAGTTCCTGAGGCACTCCTCAGTTCCTATAGTGTCAATCTTTTTTTTTAAGCAAC